>JASANN010000260.1:1008134-1188686 GCA_031762395.1 Calameuta pygmaea
TGTATTTATACTTATTTTCGTAGCTCTAATAGTTCTTTATGCATTACTGCTTATTTGTCTTCTCACCGGACCCCATACAGGCTAAGAATTCCACCTCTTCTATTTATACTTATTTTCGTAGCTCTGTTCTTTATGCATTACTGCTTACTTGGCGCTTGTCTTCTCATAGGAGGTCTTACAGGAAATGAAAAACTGTTTAGCTTCATGTGAAAATTAATTGCTTATTATTTAGCAATGAGACCAATAATTCGCTTATAGTATGCCGGAAGGCGATATCTGGACTACAATATTAATATTATATCTACGACAACAAATACAAATAACTATAGGGAGGCGGATTCTCAGCCTATTTGTACTCCTCTCTCATTGGACCTAATATATTTGCCAGGTGTAAGTTACGTATATGTAAAACTTTGTATCCATAATTTTTTTATGACATGGTAATGTTGTATTTAGATAACAAAAATGAATGTGTAATAAATTGTTACGTATTTCGACTATTGCGTGTAAGTTACGTGTGATATATATGTTATATAAAATTTTTTCTTTTCTAGGCACAGTCGCTACAGGCTGATACTTTAGATATCAGGGGCGTATGCAAAATTTTATTGGCATAGTTGGAGCAATAATGCAACGATATTAAAAATAAAAAATTATCTCGAATTTGTCGATACGGTCGTGCTCATTTATCAAAGAGTCTTAGTCATTAATTTTACGGGAATTTTACAGAATTCAACCGGCACACTTAAGTTTTAGCATATTTTTAATTTTGAATTTTTGAATGCCGTGTAATTACAAATTAACGACACGTCAAGTCACCACCGGAATGTATTACGTCTTCTTTGTTTTTGTTATTACATTGTTACTTACTTCTTTACTGGACTGTACCGTTGGGCATGAATTTCAAGTTCGTGAAAATTGTGCAATTTTTATATCTTTCTTTTTCAACTTTGAAATCAAGATGAGAATGCATCGATAAATTCCACGGCCCAATCAGATCCTTGAGAATAGTATGAAATGAAATTCCAAGAGACACCACAAAACGCGGTCGAATGCCTTTCGTGTCTTGGATTGTATTTCCGAGACAAATTTTCTGCCTAGCGACGCCATGGCGTACCAAATCTACATACCTCGTCTTTAAATTATTGTCGAATATTGAAAGGGTGTTGAAGCAAATGAAAAATAAAAAATATAAATAAATAAGAGTTACCGCCTTCCGAAGCCAATAAACAAACAAATACATAATTTTGCTCGTGGTACTTTCCGTTCCATTAGTTGCAATATTACCTGACAGATGGCGTAGCGACTTAAAATTCAAATTAAAACGGTACGGAATTACAAGCAAAATCGTTACACTTATTTTCCTCGGTATTCAATGATTCCCAGTAGATTTTTATAAAACGAAACGCCATTGATTCTTACAATATTTTGAAAAATCATTGCGAGAAGCTGGACTGTCAAAACGACAAAAAAATTTAATATCATTGCTTGTCCTTCAATCTAAAGTGAATTTACTGAACCTAGAGGTTTTTTTTTTTTCATTTTTGACACTTCTGCCAACTTACTAGTTTTCTCTGTGGATTTAGTGACTTTTAATGACCAGCACTGTTAGCTCGCAATGTTCAATATATAATGTTAAAGAGTAACTGGTGTTAGCGAAACCATACAAAATTGTCGTGTTGCATGTAAAAGTCCATCGGGTAAGATATCTTTATATGTTTCAGGAGAATCTAACCTCTACCGAATCAATATATTGCGCATAATAAAACGTTCGTACCTCTGCAATAGTGAAGTTGTGTCAGCATCGGTTGTGTTTCGAAATTCCTTCAAATTCCTCCTGGTTAATTTCATTCGAAATTCCAGTTACTAACTCCGCACCGGGGCGATACACAAGACGTAGATCTTCGAAATTCACGTAAACATCGTCCATTGTAAAGCTGGTACGAATGCACAATTCTGTGGGAAGAAAAGAAATAAACACAAGGGAAGAGATACTCATCGCTAATTTTAAGAGCGATAAAAGCATCGAGCTACGTGAATAACCCAGTGGGATGCTGCAGTCTTTTGGTAGAATCGATGCGAAGATGGTAAATGTGAAATGAGCTGAAGCAAAATTGCAAGAAGGATTTACGCAGGTTATTCCAGCGAAGATTAAGGGTGTTACTCATTAAAACGTTTAATTACATTATAATAGAAATATAGGGACGAATTAATCATACTAAGCCCGTATGTAAAACGGAAGGGGTGCGTATTTTAATATTTTAAGACGACATTAAAATGCCCACTTGTTTAGACACGGTAAATTGTATTTCACTATGGTTTTTTTTTTTTTTCTTAAAATCCATTAAATCATTAAAATAAATGAAAAATCGTTAAATCGAGTACAGGTGCAAACGCGTGAGTAAACTTTATCGTAAACACTTTACTGAAAATAGTTTATCGATCAATTTATTATCTAAAGGATCTTTGATCGAAAATGACATTTTATCGAATGTGGAAATTTTCGGTCGATTCATCGAACGCTAATTAATCGGAATCACGTTCGTCGATAACAATAAATTCATTGACTGTTTGTTTTTCTAATAGAGAATATATTTCTAGCTGTTTCAATTTCTTGTTATGATTGTGCTTAAATATATATATATATATATATTTTTTCTCTATTACGTGACGAGCCACAGATTTATTGTTGTTCAGATTTATATTGTCACTAATCTTGATGGTGTCTGTTTTAGTTAAATAAAATCGAGCGAGTTCGTCTGCACTCAGTCAACTGTCTGTGATGGGCTTAGAAATGATTAGGTTAGGTTAGGACAGGACGGAATTTGAAATTCCACACCAGTAGGGTGTAGTTAAATAAAGTCGTCAAATAAAACCGACTCGCGTTTATAAGGGCGACGCCAAGATAAATAAATTTTTTAAAAACCACTGTTTTGATAGGCCTCGAAATGGCTAGGCTCGGTTAGAATAAATTTTAGCCAGTCTTATTTGCAAATATAATAAGTTAGAACAAGCTGTAGTCGAAGCACATTTCCCGTACTGTTTGCCAAACAAGAAAGACTTTCCTAGAACGACAGTAAGAAATCCTAATATTTCTATTAAAAAAAAAATAAATAAATATTTTAAAAATATTTGGAATTTCCGAAATATTTAATATCCACATTTTTTTTGTTTCAAGATCACTTTGAAATACTTTAGGAGCTCCAAAGGCAACACGAGGCTAAAACTCAACGGATTCATGTATTATAGGGATTAAAGCAAAAGATAAAAATACAAAAAAAAATTTTTTTAAATACAGGTCACAAAATTTTCGCAAAAATATTCATTCGGTAAAGAAATTTTCGACGACGCGGCTTTTCGATAAACTGTCCGTAAATCCAGTGCAAATAAATTTAGGTTATCGCCAGTATTAAAACATTCGAGCAACGTGTCGTCGTAATACAATATATATAATTTTAGTCTAATCGTACTCTAGTTATTGATAGATTATCGAATATCTGCAAATCCTTTCTTCTTTAAAATTATATTGCATAAGGTAAACGTGACCATAACGACTGACGTGACTAAACGAGAATTACGGTTGATTACTCCGCTACTAAAATACCACCCATTTCTGGAGTATCGTTTATTTCCGTCAGCGCCAGAGCAGAGAAACAAAGGAGATTTGTAAAAATACGAAACAAATAAGAGTCAACGACGTGAAATAAATTTACTAGGCAAATCGAAAAATACATCAGCTTCCAGTTATTCCATCGATTCAAACAATGGAATATAGGTACCTGCGTAAGACCGGAGTAGATCATAAATATTGTAATGACTTCCCTACATCTGCTTGGAGTTGCTATGTGAACTGACAAGAAGTTGTGAAGAAAATAAAAAAAAAAAATATAAATTGACATCGATCTGAATTGAGAGATACATGCCTTAGATAGCGAGAATAGAAGCAGAATTTTGCTGGGAATAGAAGAGGAGGAAATAAGAGAGAGAAAGCACAATGTAAACGCAGGCGCAAGGCGTCGGGACGCTGATGTCCCGCGTTCGTCGGGACGCTACCCATTCGTCTCATTCGTCGTCCGCACGCGATTCTGATTTCACGTTGCGACGATTTTCAACCGAGAAATTCTTCCGTTCCCTCTTGACTTCTTTGATTTTTCTTTTTCTCCTCTTCCCGTACTTATACGCATTTTTTCTTCTTTTCGTCGTCCTCTCTTTGCTTTCCTTCTCCTTCTTATTACTGCATTGCTATTGTCGTCGTGTATCTTATTGGTTTACAAAAATGTTGTATTTTTACAGTATTTCAAAAGAATAATTTTCGTTCAGTGACGTCGATGATTATGACGCGTTGCACTTGTGCGTTCTGGTGAAAGTTTCGATAACGTGATTCGATATTTTGTGAATGGTTGTACGGTCTTTTATTTTCAATTGGAAAACATTGAATAAACAATTAAAAAAAAAAAGGAAAAACAGGTATTTTATAACGCTGGATGTTTGGGAATGAAATGTATGCAGGTCGCGAGTGCGAATACGAGAAATGAGGGAAATTCAAAAGTGAGAACGATAATATTAAATTAAATATAATAATCACAGAATTATGAAAACGTAAAATAAATTGGAACTATTTGCCAAGAGATTGGCAGCCAACGCGAAGATAAATTATTCGTACGAGGTTTAAAGTATCGAAGAAGAGAATTCATGAAGTGATCCAATGAAAAGAAAAACGGAAACAAAGATTGGCAAACAAATGAAAGGTATTCGCAAGATTTCGTAGGGAGGGTATAAAAAAAAAGAAAGAAAGACAAAAAGGAAACCTTAAAGTGTGGCCAAACAAGAAATGAATCCTTGGAAGTCCATAAACTGTTCAAAGTACCAAAGGAAAGTCTGCGTTAGTAACAGCGATAGGTTCATGCGAATCTGAAGAAGAAGAAGACAAAAAAGTGATAAGACCAGGAGAAGGTTGTTCAACGAAATTCGAATCCGAAAAAAAAGAAGACAAAAAAGTGATAGCAAGACCAGGAGAAGATTCTCCAACAAAATTCGAATCTGAAAAAAAAAAGAAGACAAAGAAGCGATAATACAAAGAAAAGATTCTTCAGTGAAACCTGAAAGAGTGAATAATTAAAAATGACGAAGAGAATTAGAGTGACTTCAGAAAATCCATAATCAACGAGTAACCCTCTCGCGTACAAGATCAAACGAGAATGAAAAGTGAAAATTTTCACAGAAAGAGATGATCCCAAAAAAAAAAGAAAAACATTTGAAGCCCCACTGACTTTGCCTCACGAATAAAACTCAAAGAGAACGAACACTCACGATAATGCTAGAAAAATTTGCTAAACAAAATTCATGAAAAAGAATTTTTAAAAAACATCACAGTAAGACCCAAACACCAGCAGTGCTCTCTAAATGAAGTACCAATAAAAAGAAAAAAAAAAAGAAAGTGACGAGCAACAGCATCCCAATAACAAAAATGAACATAACGAGCCTAACAAGCCTAACAAACACAACCGATTCATCGCCGTATGAATGCGGTTCTGGAATAGATTCTTTCCATACATTCTACGCGCGAATCCACGGCTATGCCAGCCTCCTGGTATGCATTTTCGGTTCCATAGCGAACACCCTGAACATAGTAGTTCTAACCAGAAGAGAGATGAACTCACCAACAAATGCAATTCTCACTGGTCTAGCCGTGGCAGATCTCCTAGTGATGCTGGAGTACATACCATACGCAATTCACATGTATCTATACGACAGACCAAAGCGAGACCGTTTCACATACGCCTGGACACTGTTCGTCCTGTTCCATTCAAATTTCAGTCAAGTCTGTCACACCATATCAATATGGTTAACAGTGACCCTGGCGGTATGGCGTTACATAGCCGTAGCTCATCCTCAAAGAAATCGCGAATGGTGCAGCTTCCGCAGGACCATCCTAGCAATAGCAGGAGCCTACGTATTCTGTCCTCTGATATGCATACCATTTTACATGGCCACGAGTGTCATGCCCAGCACAGAGCTCCTTGATAACGATGGAAATCCTATAAATAATACTACGAACCTTACAGATGACAGATCCGTATTTAACACGACGCTCTACTACGTCCAGTTCAGCGAAACGGCTCGTACCAATCGCTTTCTGAATGACATGTACGTCTGGATATACAGTGTGGTCATTAAAATCATACCGTGCATAGCACTGACCATACTCAGTCTCAGACTGATCGTGGCCCTGATAGAGGCTAAGAAGAGGAGACAAAGACTCACCACAGCCACCACGGTAGTCAATACCAATGACGATAGGGAGAGCAAGAAGAACCGAAAAAAGAATAATAAATTGATGGACAAGGAAAGACAGACGGACAGAACGACCAGGATGCTACTGGCAGTCTTACTTCTATTTCTCATCACAGAATTTCCTCAGGGCGTCCTGGGATTGTTGAGCGCCGTCTTAGGCCGCACATTCCTTAAGACTTGTTACGCGAAGCTTGGTAAGTCTATCCTGAAAGGCATCGATCTAATCGTAAATACATGTATAATAATATTTATACCAATACCCTTATTTAAGCTTACCTTAAATTATTATAAACGTGTGTATATTTTAGTACACAGGAGCCACAGTCCTCATCCATTGTACAAGTAAATCCTGCGGGTTGTTATGTTTCATTGTTTTATTAGGTAACGAATGCTCAGATCAAAAATGGGATAGTCGTCAATTTTATACATTTCAACCCTCTCCAATGAGGGACCTGTTAAGATACATAAACGAAGGTCATTCGGATTTTTTTTTTTTTCGTTAGATTGCTACTATCAGTAATTGTACTATATCTGATATATTTTATAACAGCCGTGCTGGTTATAATATCTTTCCATATGGATATGTATGTTAGTTATCCTTTGCGCTTTAGGCGCTTTAGCCCTTTAACTCACATAAGCTGTGCAATGTGTAACGCGTCACACCCTTTTCATTCATGTATATTATCTTACACGAGATTCTACACTACATATTACCAAGGGATTACCCTAATGCTAATGTATAATATCGGCTTGGTAAACACACACACACACACACACACACATATGTATATAAATATATGTATATAAATATATAATTAATACCATATTCTTAATATGCTACTATGCTAATTATAAATAGAGGCATCGCCCTTGAATATTTCATAATTGGCCTTCGTCTTCAAAAAATATATATATATATATATACCTGCCAGGAATATTTATCATAATCATCAATGATAATGCTTACCTTTGTGCGGATTCTGCTACTCAGGAATTAGTATATTTTTTTTGACTCCTTTAGACCACGTGCGAGCCCTTTTGGTTTTTATGAACTACCGTCGGTCTGTCTGGAGATTTTTTGAAAAGCCGTTGACGCTTTTTTTTGAATTTCTTAAAAAAGATAAATGAAGTTGCTTATAGAGCAGGGCGGGATATGAAACATGTTAAAAGATTTCTATTATTGAATATAAATATAATTCTATTGGATTCAATAAAAAATTGAGAATTTTTTTAGAATTTTGAGATATCATAGTTTAATGATAAAAAAAAGAAGGTGAACTCTAATGCAATGTACTCTCACGGTTTACTCGACATCACTTTGTTTAAGCTACTTGCCAATAGTGCTCGAATGAAAATTTTCTTTTCAATTTGCTTAGTCCTTTTCGTTCCACGTTGCGTGTTCCAAAGGTTCCCGTCCGCTATGATGAAATCGCACGTCCTTTACAAGAGATTAAAAAAAAAGGTTATAAAACGACAGAAATAATTGTATTGTCGATCTGCGTGTACACGACTGCCAATATTGACACGCTTATCGACGTTATGCTTGTTTCACAGTACCATTTTCAATTTGTCCAGTTGTAGTTCTATTGATTTCATTTCCTCTCCCGTCCGTCAAGTAATAACGAGGATAAGCACACACGAGTTTTTTTTTTATTAATAAAAACATTGAAAGTCCATCTCCATCCGTTGAATTCTTCGATCTCCTTTGATCCATATTAAGATCGATATTTGAAAGAAAATCTATAAAAATAAATAGTATCGGAATTAGAAAAAGTTAAATTTGTTTGTCTATCAGTCTTAGAGCTTGAACGATGAACAGGAAATGAAAGGCTCAGCGAAATGGTCAGTACTTTTAGAGGTCTATGTGTGTGTATATATATACTTACAAGTATCTTACTAGGAAAGATCGAAAGAAGCTTCTTCACGGGTAAGAAGCTCTCACCATAGAAAAATAGTTCCGCTGAGCTTTTATGAGCAAAATATACTCCTGACTTGAGAAAGATTTTCAACGGACTCCCTGAAAATTCCCTCGTGGCGAAACATTATCCCATCCATACGGGTCGTAAAGGGACGTTTTGCTTTTTCTGCACGCTTTGCATAGAAACCACAGTAAAGGTGAAGTATCAGTTGAAGTCGTATAAATCCGTCATTGGCGAATAAAAGCGACTGTATCTTTTTATGGGTTTCATCCCTCCTGTCATATCAACCCTTATCCATCAGATCACCGAATGTCGTTGAGCTGTAACAGATTCCTGCTGTGCCGCAAAGATACAACCTCGGTTATTGATTATACTTTTAAGAGGGTCCGAGTATTAAATATAGCTAAATTAAATACATTGAGTTCCGTTTGGAATTTAATTTTCAAAAATTATCATTGATTACAGTATGGTGTAGTACGATCGTAGGGTCTTAACGCATTATCATGGTAACAGAATGTACTAAGAACCTGACCGTAATGAGAATTTAACGAAAAATTAACTAGCCAAAGCTAATTAACGGGATCGATGATAATTGATGCTTTTTATCTGACGTATCATTCTTTCCGAGTCTGGCAGCTTTCAGATAATAATGAGAAAAAGTAAGAAAACTTTTTGGTCTTTCTTATGCCTGCAGCTGACGTATGGGAAGGGTCTAAGTTTTGGTAGAACTCGGATGGTATATGTATAAGAAAAAAGGAAGTCGATTTTGAGACTAAGATAATTACGGTTTCCATTTCGTAGTTTCTAAGAGAATGATGGACTATCCAATGGGGATCTTTGAAGAGCTGGAGACTGACATGTGTAAACAAAAAACATATTGATCTGAACAACGGTTGCGTTACTCATTATTCATGGGCTATTTTGGAAGTAACGTTTCCGTATTTACTTAAGCAGGAACTTAAACGAACGATGAGCAGTTTAAATGAATTTCGAATCCCGAATTCTCTACACGTATTGTGCTCCGACGGGTATTTTTTTTCCAATTCCTTTCCAATTCTTAGCACTGTTTGATCCTCAAGGTCGAACACCGTTGAACCTAAATGAAATAAGAAAAGATCGTTAATCGTCTTGATTGAATGAAAAAAAAGTCATGATTTAGATATATCTTAGATCTTAAATCCTTTGCATAGTCGAAGGTCTTAAGCAATCATTAAAATAATTATAACCGCGATAAGGTTAAAAAAAGACAAAATGAAAGAGCCAAAAGTTACTTATTGTCAGTAAATTATTCTTTAAAAGGATTAACAGGTGTAAACTGTATTATGAAATAATTACCAGGATTATATGGAAGTACTGGTATTGCTATTTAATGAACCCGGCACTGCTCATTTTGGGGTATTTAATTATCCCACGTGATTGACTTTATGTGAAAAAAGATTGGAGCATATGTTTAGCCCAAGGTCCAAAGCTTGTTAAGTAATTAATTTTAAGATTTTACCATTGGTTTCCTTTTGGTTAACTTTCAGGCGACGCGATGGACATCCTGGCGCTAATAAACTCTGCCATCAATTTCATCCTGTACTGCGCAATGAGCAGACAATTCAGAACGACGTTCAACCAGCTTTTCGGTCGCTGGAAATTACTCGGCAGATGGATGCCCGTACCGCAGAAGCCAGAAAACAATGGAAACACCGGCACCAATCACACCGTCACGCAGGTCACTCAGGTCTAGCACAGGCGTGCCCGGCATTCGGTTTGCTATCCCCTTTAAAAGCCCACGTAAACTAAAACAAAAAAATTAAAAAGTTCATTAAGACTACGGCACAAGTCATATGTCTGCTTCGACAGTCGCCATTAATAATGAAAACTTTGATAGATTCAGCATGCGCACAATTTTTAAATTTTCGACTGCCATCCTGTGTCAAAAAATGGATTTCTTAGGGGGGTGACAATTTTGCGACATTAAACTTTGCAAATACACCCTGAGCTTCTTTGACGTCAAATTTGCTTGGGGATACAAAAAGCTTTGATTTGCGTATTCACAGAAAATCCTCTAGCACTGTTTTTACGTTAACTAATTTTTTTTTTTTTTAATTTTCCTTACTCACAAGTAAATAATACCACAGAAATATATTAAATTTTATGCGTCAGATATTACTTGGCTGGGGTTTCAAGCGTGATATCTCATTTTGTAAGGAGTCGTACTGAAGAATATAATATCTGCACGTTATAACTGTAAACCGAGAGAACTTTTATATTTAATATAAAAGAAAGAAAGAAAAAAAAAAAGAAGTTACTAACACAAAAAAACACCCGACTCAAGTTTAAGACGTTATTCAAAAGTAAGTGAACTCGAAGGGCTAATTAATCTTCGTTCTATTAAAATCTTCAATCTAGAACTTTTCCTTGGACTCGTTACACGACAAATGGTGTATTATCAGAAGCAATTAACCAAATTGTATAAAACATTAACGGACCAATAATTTGTATATCTACGAGTGCTTTTGAGTATTTCGAATTTACGAGCGACTGAATATTGGAAATCTTTTACGTCGATAGCTGTTCGATGAACTGTTAAATATTATGAAATTGGACAACAGGCGCGAGTCATGTATCGAATACGAGCGAGCGTAATTGTATCTACTGACGAATAGACAGTAAACGGAAATAGCCTGAAAATATGAAATACGTATAATTTAAAAGGATAGTGCTGCTACATTTCTAGTCAGTGATGAATCTTTGTGGACGAGATAAAAGTATCATGTGAAATCTAATTTCAGTTCCATTAGGATGAATGGACCATAAAAGCATGTACTATATGCGGTGTCAAACATCAGGCTATAAAGTGTTTACCAACACGTTCAGTCGTTCCCAAAAAAAATTTTCAAACTTAACTTTCTCTTTTGACTAATAAAACTCGATATGCAATATATATATGAATTTTAAATAATGGGACCGCAACATTGATTTCAGTACTAGACTGTTGATTCACGTGTCTATTATATAATAAAGTATAAAAATAATGTACAGTCCCGAACGCTAAAAGTGACCGATCGAAAGGAGAATGTTGCTTAAAATAAATAACTAGAAAATCGGCCTAAGTCGAGCATCAATAAATATTCTATTTTTAATAATTTGAAAATATATATATATATATATAAAATTCTAGCAAATAACTCCATTGCGACAAATATACTGTCTTTTTTGTAATACAGAAAAATATCGAATTTCTTAATAGTAAAGTAACAATCTTTGTGCACTATATGTGAATAAAATCAGAAAAGAATTTGACACGGGAAGTATTTATCGTCACGAGTGATTCCACGCAAAAAAAGAATTGGTACTTCGCTCCTTTTCGGGAGCCGCTCGAAATAATACAGAATATTAAAAATACAACGAAGGGACTGATGTAAAAATAATACTGACCCCGAAGCCTCGATCGCTTCCACGCGTGTATTAGATTGAGTCACAAAAACGTTCAGTTTTTTAAATAAAATTTGTCCATCTGTATCGAAACTTTTTTGTAACTCAAGCAAATATTAAAAAGGTACGTGATATTTTTTTGTCCAAAAAATTACACAAAAAAGAATTTATACGTCAAATAAATCGAATTACATAAAGATCGAATAAACGAGTCCGAGGAAGAATGAATTTTGTAAAATCTCGTTAATTACACATTTTTGATATCCACAAGATGTTGAACGGTGAGGAGGATTTTTTTGTGAAAAAAAAAATTCATCGAAACAGATCCATTGTAAAGGTTTCGATTACTAATCACTATGAACGCGCCTTTATATGGGTCAAACAATATGGGGGCGACTGTCGAAACACTCAATAGGTACAACAGGTAAATTCGCGCGCGATTTCTTAATGTTTATTCTTATTCTTCCCCCCCCCCCCCCCCCCATTTATATGTAATCGCTATACGCCTACAGTATATCGCATCCATAACTCCGTACCTCCCTAGTAGTTATCGTGCAACAGAAAGTCTGTAAAAACAAAAAAAAAAAGTTTCACAACATTCGGACCCATAGAATATGAATAATTCAGTACCCAGGGGAGTTGCGAATTAAATAGCAACGTAATTCTCTAGCAAAAGGCAGCAATAAAGAAAAAGAAAACAAATAAGCAAAAGGAAAAATAATAAAAAAAACAAGAAAAAGAAAAGAAACAAATTTTGCCGCGAATAACTTGTATCGTACGATTTTAATAATACAGTCACGGCGTCTAATCTATATCATACGCGATACTATCAGGCTGACTGATTTAGCAAGCTGTTTGCCGGCATTTGAAAAAACTTCGAGCGACGTAAAGCGCAGATACTACCTATCGTAATTTCAGTATTGACCAAAAAAAAAACTGCTTAAATTATTTTCGAACGTTCGCAAAAAACATTAACAGGTCTCTAATTGATAAACAGAGCATGCGCGACTATTTGGCACAAATTAGCTGCAATGCCGGTACCCGCGTTTATCAACGAGGCGCTCGAACCCAAAAGATAAAAAATAATTTGCAAATCCTTAATACACCCAGTACCTACAAGCATTCGTTCTCATATCCGTCTCGTGGCAACAGAACGTAGCTTATCGTTACGTCACACAGTTTTAAACAACAAGAACCTTGTTCGCCACAATAACAATTACAAACGTTCTTAATTGGTAGAATTACTAACTATGTAAATGTACCAGGCCAATATCCATGACAATACCTAACAAAATTACATACTAATACCGTGGCTCAACTTACTTCGTTAGAGATAAAACCAGGCGTGCCAACGATAAGTTCATCCGAATGAATTTATGTCACCCGGTATATTGTACATATGTTGTATCGAACACGTCAAACCGTAAGGCCTGGCGCGGAACGTATATTGAATCGGTCGCTCGAGGTTTTAAAATTTTTTCGAAAAATCACAAAGAAAAAAATAAAACAGATACGAAATACAATTCGATAAAAGACAATACCTGGTGTCCAAGTATTTTTTGACAGCGAGAGAGAAACAATTGAAATATTCGTTTAAACCGCGAGACATTGGTGCCTACGTGATATATCGATCACAACACGTGGAAGCAAATAGAATAAATTTCCTGGATATCAGTCAATTTATTCATGTCGATGCATCGGGGAAAGTTTCGAATGTCGTGGACGAAACGTTTATCGGGATACTTGCGGAGATACTAGTGCAAATGCGAGAACGTAAAGAGAACCGATAAGAGGATAGTCAATCGGAGGAAAATTGATTGGAAATAAAACTCACTGAGCAAAACGAAAAAAAAAAGACGATCGCTGTAGCACTATATATATCGGCTGTCTATACTGTAAATATCTGTAAATAATCGAATCGATACGCATCGGTGGTAACGTCCTGTACTTTTGTTATTTTCTTAACGGACTGTACAGTGTGTACATACAGAGTACTAACAATTAGTAATACTTAACAATTGCGATATGGTGTTGTGATTATATACCCATACTTATATATATATATATACGCACGCTATATATATACATACATTGTTATTATATATTTCTAATGTGAAGCACTCAATAGGAGTTATCGAACGATAAAATTCCGAGAGGAACCTAAAGGAAATGTTTATTAATCTAATTAAGCTAACCCAATTACAATTATACAGCGTTTACAAAGCATTTAAGGAGTGGACTGTAATTATCTTTAATTGTGGACATTGACGTTATTGTCGGATGTAACAGGACGATGAGAAATTCGGTGGGAGTGGCTGTGGTCGGTTCGTGAATATTTCGCTTCCGTTTTTATATTTTCTCCATTTTTTTTTTTTCATATTTTGATTATTCGTCATTAAACTTAGGAAGACTGAGTATACTTTCACGAAAATTTCCAGTTCCTTGCTGTAATCAGATAAGTTTTAATGCTGGGGGAAGGTAGAGCGTCGTCCTTTGAGCCCCGGACGCGCTCATCCATTCTCACTTTATTTGTTAAGTAGTCCCTCCCTCCCTCCCTCCCACCCGTCGACTTAAAAACTTAAATTTATACATTCATGATGCATTGTTAAATATTTTCCCCAAGAGAGAGAGAGAGAGAAAGAGTTTTTCGTATTATTACTTAATTGAGTTATCAACCAATAAAGATATTTTTCGTTCAATTAACATACTTATCGCACCGCTATCTGTCTTATTGTCAAAATAAAGAATCTCTGGAATTCTGATAATTCCACGAGCCTGTAACCATTTATACTTCATCCCCCACAGACTTATTGTTATTTTAATTCCTAATCGCTTGTTGTATGCGCCAGAGCTTTATGCAACGAAGGCTTTATTTATCTTTTTAAATTTCGCGCGAGAAAGCGAACCAAAAGTTATCAAAGATTCGTGTTAATCGAACATACAAGTTCGCACGGCAACACGTGATTAGATCTCAAGACTCGTTTTACAATTCAATTGTTATGCATATGAAACGTTCTGGATAATAACAATTTTTCACGATAACGTTAATCCGACTGAATTTTTTGGTATTGACGAAAGCTCGCGCAGAGCCTTATCATGAGAACTTACAATGCCTGATAATAAACAGAGCCACCTCTTTCTTGAGGCGAAATATTTCTAATAGTTGTACAAGTGCGATTTCGTTATTTGCTTCGCGCCGTTTATAATCCTTACTAAAGTTATAACGACAGTTGATTTTGACGTTGATTTTTCTAGATAACTGTTCGGTACGGCAGCATCTTCGAGGCATCCTTTATCAAATTTGCCAAAAGCTTTGTTGACACGAGTTGCTTGTGTCACTTTATCGATACACGACGGTAAAACACAGCGCCCATACACTGCTGCCGCTTTACTTCGCCGGTAAATGCATCCTGCGACGTGACTAGAAAAAAAGAAAAAGAAAATCAATGAAAATTAATTTCATGCATACCTTTTAGCGTAAGGATAGGATGTCATTCGATTAATTTATCTGTTCTGATAGACATTCGATAATGTCTGCGCTGCCACGCTGGAGTACTAAATATCATGTAATTCGTTTTTGCACCGGCATTTTTCTTTTGAACGTATTTTTTTATATACTTTATTTCTCGCTGAAAGCACTCGAAGCACGTATTACATTCTGAGACTCAACTCCAGCGCATAATCTTGGTACGTATTTGCTGTGTACGTGTTTTGCATATATGTTTGTGCGTAAAATGATTTATCATACGCATTCGGCATAATGCTGAAGCTCGAACGAAATTTTGCAGAACGCTTTAAAAAATTTTTTTTACAATTAACTCCGTCTAATTCAATTTAAATAATTGACTGAGTCTAGTTCATCTTGCTGATTATATTCATTGCTAGTTTTTCTTACTTCTCTAGGAAGGCATCTGCTTTATTTTCCTATATGAATTTCATTAGTTTCAGTAAGGAAAGTGACGCTAGTAACACAAGTACGCTGTAAATGAGACTTTCTCTTGATAAAGGAAAGAATAAAGATTTTCTGTTGGTTTTAGCAACTTTTTAGAATTTTAAAGTAGCACATTAATTGTTGAATGGGAGACATTTGAATGCATGAAATGTATTTTGTGGATTTTTAAAATTTTTGTAAAAAATCCTCCTTAAAGTCTGAACACGTTAACAGAATAAATTAGTAAAGAACCTTTTAATTCGCTGTAAAATTTCTAAAAGTTTTCTGAATATTTGTTTAAAATACTAAACACACAACTAAAAAAATTTTGTACTTAAAAATGGATTAATAGGAAGAAAAAAATAAAATAAATGTACAGCTTATATTACGTGTATTTTCGTACGTTACTCTTTTTGTTTTAATAATAACAACTAAAAGTATTACACGATATTTCAGACAGTATTTAAGGGTTTTAAAGTCTAATTAACAATTGTAATAGCCAAATACTGATATAAGAAAGAAAAAAAACGACTTTTCTAATACACTATAATTTTCTTTACAGGGAGTTCTACCGATGTGACGGATATGGCGTATGGTTCATGGAGAAAGTATGCTTTAGGTGAAAGGACGTATAAAAATGGCATACCTATGTACAAAGATTAAAGAAACCCAATTATTTGATATAAAATACATAATATTAATTGAATACAAAAGAAAATACATCTCTCAACTTAAGAAATAATTCTCATTGGTAAATAAGACTTTGGCACTGTGCTTCAACATTTTGGCATAAGTACATTGTCCACGACGTTATATCTTGCTATAGTATATTTTATTATATATTTAATGGAAACAAAAGAAAAATATTTTGGTATATTAATATAAGATTACTTTAGTAGATGAAAAGTATTTCACATTATCCTATGAGGACATTGGAAGCATCATTATGCTTTAAAGTATATAGCGCATTACTTAGTAAATAATAGGTAACATCCGTTGAATGATTAGTGGCTGAATGTCCTTAGAAATATAAAAAGTTTTGCCCTGTAGGCCGTTATCAGTGTCAGAAATAATGGAACAGTTATGTTGAATAGCCACGACCTACAAAAGGAATGATAATTATTGGTTTTTAATCACAGTCCTTTGAAGACACACTTAACGGAAGAATAATGCATTTTTTAAATGAAACAAAATATTTATATAGTTGTTTTACCTCGGCCAAACATGGATATATTTTCCTTAGTACTTTTTTGAAAACGGCCCCGTCCACCTATTTTAGAAAAATGTATTATGATTAAATAAGTATTAAGTTCATAAATTTCTATTCTAACAAAATAACAATTTTGAAGATTGCGAAGTCATCAAAATTCTCGTGTTTTTTTTTTTTCAAAATAATATACATGAATGTACCGATTGTCGGGAAGTCAGAATCGTCCCATAGTGGCACAGGGGGTGGAGCTCCGATTTCCGCATAGCCTAAAACAACAAAAGGACATGTATTATCATCGCCTAACGCTTATGGGCAGCAAATACGGCATATATCTTCCTTTATTGTGTTAGGCGAATACACTTACTTTTAGTATTAGGCTCTCGTAGACTTCTCTGCGTCTGTTAGACAAAAAATAAAAATACAATAGTTAATTGTATGGGACTATTCTAGATTCGAATAAAATACTATTGTTTAGATAGTGATAAATTAATCTTGACAATACAGATCCTTACCGGAAGTTCCATTGCAACGTCAAGATCCGGTGGCTAAAGTGAAAAGTGAAATGCACGTGAATGTGATTAAGGATATTCAGCTTATATTCATTAATAATAAGAAAGCTCACCAAAGCGAATGCCTGAGAAGGGCTGACTGAAGGTTGAAATTCAGCCTTGATAGAAAAAAAAATTCAATCAAAGAATATCAAAGAAATCTGATTTTAACAATTATTAAAGCTATCATTACTGCATCGTTTAAGTTGGTATCGTCAATTAGATGCTGATTTTCGGGTTTTCCATAATCAACTATAGAAATTTTCTTTGAATTCAATCGTCTGCGTCGTTCTTCTTCATCCGTGCGTTCCGATACTTTCCATCGGTACAAATCACAAGACTAGAAAAAAAGAAAATGCTACTCATTAAATTGTCTGTTATTAAACGTATTGTAGAATAAAATATCAAAGCTGTATAATTACCGGAGTCATCAACTTAATAGCACGCTTATCATTAATACTAAAACTTTGAAAATCATTATCAGTGGGTCCATCGTAATCCAAATTATTCTGAGCAGGGCAGTGAATTCCGGGAATCATCTCTATACCCAAATCAGCACAACAAAAGTCACAAATGGTAAAGCCCCATCGTTTTACAATGGATTTGCTACAGTACACGTTTGTACCATCTAACAGTTTATGATACTGCAAACAGATTTAAAATTAAAATGCATTTTTATATTCGCCTTTATGGAACACTGTGAATACATTTAACGTATGTAACATACAGCGCATTCTATGCCTGGTGTGTAATCAAAGACATCTTTCTTCAATTCGTTTTCAGCTATCATGTACGTAGGAAATCCTTCTGAATCAACTCGTTGAGCACAGGCAGTTCTTAAGTGCGTAAAAAGTAATTCTATTGAATAAACCTTGAATATGGCTATATCGGTATCTGTAAAAAAAATTATATACGTACAGGAACTTTAATCAAAGTATTAAAGATGATAGTATTCATGAGCTATAATTAAGCTAGTTATAAGATTTAATAATTAACATTATAATATATTGTAGATTCAAGATATTGTATAAATAAAAACCAAAGAATTTCAACCTCCTGCTTCACAAAATCTCTCCAGCAAGTCATTTACAACAGGAAAAAGATCCTTTGTTGTGTACACAGGTGGATATTTCCCACCATCAGTGCCCAAAAATCTTGTAAACACATTATACATGTGCACAAAATCCTTTTGAGCACAGTCAAGGTCCTTTGAAATTTTATGCGTATTTTGCGCGTGCTGTTGGATCTCATGCGCCTTGCCCATAGGAATACTGACGCTCAATATTTCGTTGTAAATTTCATCAGTGCCTTTTTCAAGAGAAAATCGAGCTACTGCAAACTCAGCAGGGTAGCTCAGATTCTTTATTATATCACGGCAAAAATAATTCACGTGAATAAAAAAGAATTCCTTTTTATGCAGACCTACGAATTATATAATTAAATTATATTGCTATTGCGTAGACAAAGAAGCGATTGCTCTCAGAGACTTTCCTAAACTTACTATTTTGTCTGTTAGCCATGTTCACTGTTTCTATTATATACATATTCATATTTTCTTCCATTTCTTGCTTTCTACGTGCTTGTGCTTCAACAGCAGCGATCGATTCACCAGTCGTAGTGAGTTTTCCTCTGGCTCCACTTTGAACCTTGTACTTCTTAGCCATTTCTTCGTAAGGCTTTTTTTCTTGAGGGGTCAAATTCTACAAAAGATTAAATGTATTTAAATATAGTTTCAGCAATGCTTATACAAGCATCAATATTTTAAATATGCATATAAATTTATTTTCTTAACTTACTTCAAAATAACAAATTGTGGTTAAATAAATACTCTTAACTAAATTGTTTTTAAATCAATTGTTTAATTACAAAACAAAAAATTCTTCATTACTAAATAAATGAAACATGATCAATACTCAAGTTTTGAGTTTGTTAATGGAAAAAAACGTTATTAATGCGTCGCTCAAAAAAATAAAAAACATTTGTAACTTCGTTAACGTCGACAATTTCAAACTCAGGCAACGTTATTTATTTACTATGAAATTAGATTCTTGCTATAAATAATTAACTAAAAAAAAAGAACTTATCTACGAGAACAAATTATTACTTAAAACGAATAAAAATGTTCTAAGTAATAATTTACAGAAATAATCGCAGAAATCACTACGGACACGTTCGGAACAAAGGCCATTTAAAGTGCCGTTCTATCTTGAACATAAGAAAAAATTATCATATATATAAACCTAACAACCCGAACTTTTCCAAGTTATAATTCTTATTGACCCTTAAAGACAATGATCAAACACGATAAAATTGAATCTACCAAGATTATTACTAACACTGAAGTAACGAAATGATTACGTGAGTAAAAAAGTTGTTATAGAGTTCCTTCGGGAACAAAGAAATCTCACGCCTATTAAATACATTTCATCATTCTTTCTGCGAAATATTCTATTACCCCGTAATTGATGTATCAAGCTTGATCAAGCTAAGAGAAACAAAATGCGTATGATTTCCTTGCCGAAATTAGTGTCCATTGTCATAATGCACTCTTAAAAAAGTACTTAATTTTTTTGTTTCAAACTTACTCGCCATTCCTCATTGCAGGAAGGGTCGCACTGTACATCTTTTAAACCAGCAGGAAATTTTCTTCCCAAAGCTTCTTCACGCCGTCTGAATGCTTCCATGAAAAAGACGAAAGGATTCTTATTTGGACGTTTCTTCGGCATGCTTAATCTTCAGCAATTTTCTTTCTCTTCAAATCAGAATTTCGATGTCCACACAGTTTCCCTCGGAAAGTTCGTTGAGTAACTGAACAGTGGATGCAGGGTATGAGTCCTTAAAACGCAACAAGTGGTACCAACTACCGGGTAAATTCCAGGAAAGAGTTATAGATAAGGAAATACATAAAACGTAATTCTTTTAAAGGAGTAAGATTAATAGAGCAATTATAATTAGCTGATTATAAAGCACAAAAAACTGTAAGTTTAATATAAAAAAAACTCGAAAGGTTTGCGACACTTTTTAAAATTATAGAAATTTTATATAAAAACTGTTCTCTGATACGCAACAGTTTTATACAGCACAATTATTCTCCCGAACTAGTCTTGCAGCTGCTCTTTTTTTATAGTGATCACTAATCTTATGTTACATCTTATTCTTAATTCAGACCTTCTGACTTATGAAATGCTTGCTTAGTATTTCAGTGCGTCTCGTGTTACTCTTTGTTTCTTGGAACGGTGACAATGCGAGAAGATAACAGAACATGCACAGGAAGTAGATTTTTAACAATGAACACAATCTTATTAATTTTATTTGCAATTATAGTTAATGTGTTTAGTTAATCAGGATAAAATTAGAATACTGATGCTGATATATCAAAAACACGTATTTTCATATGTCAAAACATTGATATACTTAAAAACTACCCCCTTACAACGCGCTTACCTGATTTTTAGAATCAGAAGTACCAACGTAAAAGCAGGGGAAGTACAGATGGCGTGTTAGTAAACATAAATGAAAATTGCCGTTAACATATTCAGGCCATTGTAGATGCTGTGAGAATGCGGCTTAATGCGAGACTAAAATTCATCATGGCGACTTGCTGCTTTCGTTGTTCACCTCGAGATTAATACACGCGAACGTAATGTAATTAATAAATGAAAACATTTTTATCGTTAAGATTTAGCTAATCTGTCAATTGTCCCTATAACGTTTTCTTTTGCAGTTTAAATAAAACGCCAGAACATGGCGAGCACTTCGAGCGATCAATCAACGACTGCCCAGAAAACATGGGAAATGTCAAACAATGTTGAATCCATCAGTACCGTAGATGAAATTTATCGTTACGATCGTAAAGAACAACAAGATATACTAGCAGCTAAACCATGGGAAAAGGAGTAAGTCCTTTTGATGAATCAAATAATCTTAAAGTCAACTGTGCAATGTTTTGTTTGAGTACAATTTGTTACTTTAGCATAATTGTCACAGAATAGTTTTGTGTAAATATCTTTACATATTCTTATCTTAATTATTACAGTCCTCACTTTTTCAAAGATATTAAAATATCTGCTTTGGCTCTTCTTAAAATGGTGATGCATGCTCGTTCCGGTGGAACGTTAGAAGTGATGGGACTTCTCCTAGGAAAAGTAGCAGCTAACACGATGATTGTCATGGACTCTTTTGCACTACCAGTGGAGGGTACAGAAACACGTGTTAATGCCCAAGCGCAGGCTTATGAATATATGACTGCTTACATAGAAGCAGCCAAACAGGTAATAGTCCTAAAAAAAATTTACAGTACATATATGATGTTTTAGTAAATTTTTCATGTAAGTTTATTACCCAATAATTACTGATTTACTATAATCTATGTACCAGGTTGGAAGACAAGAAAATGCCATAGGATGGTATCACAGCCATCCTGGTTATGGATGTTGGTTATCAGGAATTGACGTATCAACTCAAATGCTCAATCAAAACTTCCAAGAACCATTTGTCGCTATAGTAATTGACCCAGTAAGAACAATCTCAGCTGGAAAAGTATGTTTAGGTGCTTTTCGAACGTATCCAAAGGTACTAAAATCATTTAAATAGAACCATATAGTAAAAAATACATAACAATTATGTTCCAGTATCCATTTATAATTCCTATAAATTTCAGGGCTACAAACCAGCCAATGAGGAGCCCTCGGAGTACCAAACAATCCCTTTGAACAAAATCGAAGACTTTGGTGTTCATTGCAAGCAATATTACTCCTTAGAAGTAACTTATTTCAAATCATCATTAGATCGACGACTCCTCGACTCCTTGTGGAATAAGTATTGGGTGAATACCCTTAGCTCATCAAGTCTTTTAACAAATGCAGACTACACAACTGGACAAATATTTGATCTCTCGGACAAACTAGAACAATCCGAAGTTGCTCTTGGTAGAGGAGGATTTCTTCTAAGTGGTACAGATCCTCACGATCGTCGAACCGAAGACAAACTAGTGAAAGCAACTCGAGACAGTTGCAAAACAACCATAGAAGTGATACACGGTCTAATGGCCCAAATCATCAAAGACAGATTGTTCAATCAAGTCGGTAATAGCGCAACCGACTCTTCTTAAATCCCTAGAGAAACAATATTGCTAAGTGTAACAAACACCTAAAATAAATGTGAGTAACCGAAGTTACAACACTGACGAATGGACATTACAGTCAGCAAGCTACCTTTCATCTTTTTTTTTTTACAAATAAATCATAAAGTGCACAAAAGGTCTGTAGAATACATACGCACGAGTCTTTACGCGAATATAAATTACCGTGGAATAAAAATACATTTTATTTTCACACCTTGATTCACTAAAAAGTATATACAGCGTCTTTATCGTTATTCATTATCCTCGTAACCGAAGTATATACATATACACATATACAATATAAACATACATGATGTATATAAATATTCATACAAAGATACATATATATGTATATACCCCAATGCCCGTGAGCGCGCATCTACGTGATCTTTGTTTTCTCACTCAATCACACACAGATACGTACGCACTCTCGCGCTCACACGCGCGATATACCTATATATATATATATATATAATTTATAAAACTAATATAAGGGCTGAGAACAAGTAGGCAGGGCAACCCCCTTTCACTGAAGGGCTGAAACGATTCGCACAACGAATTTTACAAGGGACGGAGCATAAAATACGTGGGGATCTGCACCGTCGCGCTTCGGCATGCGCGTTAATAATATATCTACTTGTTTATTAAGAAGTCCGAAACGCGATAATCCGATGGAGCCACGACGCTTATGAATGCAACAGACATCGCGACGCCCGCGTGAGATCATACGTGATCAAAGAATTAGCGCAGTTCGCTAGAGGACATTCCATTATTACACGGCATCGTCTCTTTCTACTTTTTGCTTTTTCTTTTCTTAGGTTATTCTTAGGCACTTTTGCATGTTTCATGCGCGAGTGTCGTATTACGCTTTATTTTATCCGCATTTTCTTTCGGTCCATGCAGCTTCTTTTCTTTCAATAGTATCACGGCACGCAGATGGTGAAATAATATTTATAAGCGAAAAGACGTTCAGCCCCACAACGTTTATAAAGGGATATACTTTTTATGGGTATATATGTGTACATATATAATAGATGCTTATATATATATATATAAGTAACATATATGTACACATATATTATATGTATTTATATCTAGCTAGACTGAAAAAATGTATAAACGCTACGCGTATCACGGCACAAGATGTCTACGGATTCTTTCGGGTATCGCAACGTAGTTTTTGCATGTGACAGAAAGAAAAGAAAAAAAAAAATCTTAAACATGCCAGGGACGAAGGAGAGTAGGACACGTGAAATAAAGGAATTTATTAACATTAGCAAAAATTGCCCATTTCTTGAGAAATCGCCTTTTCTTCTCTTCCTTTTTCAGAAGGCTCTCCAAATCTATACGTTTTCGCACGAATCGTGGCTCTTCTAGCTAATATATATATATACACACACACGCAAAAAGTAATCAAGTGTATCTGCGTATAATCTTAATCATTTTTGAGAATCTTGACAGAAGATAAATAGAAGAGATTGCAAATGTTTCTCCGTTGAATTTTTGTAACCTTCACAGCGTGAAGTATGAAAGTGCGTATAAGCGGCAGCCCACTTTTTCACGAAAACGTAAGAGAGGGAGAGAGAGAGAAAAGAAAAAAAAAACAATTATTTTTCAACATTTCTTCATCGCGAATTTATCAAAACAATGATCTTTGTAATTGTTGCACACTTGTTACTTTAATTTGTAACTGTTTTATCATATGTTACATATATAAGTGGGCCGATCGAGACTCTTACCTTGTTCTTGTACTTTCATCCATTCCATAATCTTTCACACTTATCATTTTGACATTTTCTCTATTAATCCCGCATCACTGATCATCTCTTTTGTTTATTATCCTTCTCATTTTTTCTATTTCTTGGTATTCTCTATCTCACTCGAGCGACGCGACAATTCGCGAAGAAGATGAGGCGACTGGGCGTTTAACCTTGGGACAGGTGCTCAATCGTTAGGCAGGTATATATACAATCAGTTTTTGTATAGTATGCTGTCACTGCCATGCAAGTGGAGGGAAATTGTTCACTTCCGCCTGCTCCAGAACCGGTCCCGACGTCCCGGTATAAGAGATGCGCAGTCTCATTCTCAATGATGCCTGAAACATGATCAAATCAGTTAGTTGTTGAAATTGTGGGGTTATGTCAAGGAAAGTAAAGCTAATGAAACATACTTTGTTGATGTTCGTCACTCTCAATACTTGAGTCACTTGACCGGATGGTGGAATAACAGTGCTGGATGGTGAAAGCATTTGTAATTGGAATGTCTGTAAAAAAATATATGAGGATTTAATTTAACATTAGTTATTCGACGTGGAAAACATGAATTTTTCATATGTAGGACAATATTTTGAATGAGGTTTAGGACACTTCTGATGGATGCCAGTGTAAAGATATAACCAACCTTAGGAACTGCCGCTTGAAACAGAAATTCGGTCAATTGCGCAGGTCCGGTATTCTGTGCGGACATGTTGATCAATAATAAATCAGGAGTGTCAGGTGGTCTCTCTAGCTTGAATGTTATCTTCAGCCCAGCTTTATCGAAGACTATTAGACTTGGTATTTCTGTAATAACATACACAGTACAAAATAAATCATGATCCAAGATATAATTCAAGTCTAGTTCGACCGATAAATATATCTAAAACTGATTGGTATTATTACCATTTTGCACTGGGGCAGAGTCAAGAAGACCGTCCACGAGGAAGTTGGATGTATCCGTGGGCGAGAAGATCTGCGTAGAGGGTGGTTGCCCTATAGTAGAAGTCGGTAGCGAAGATGTCGCAGGAGTACTCAAATCTAAACCTCCAAGTAAATCTAAAAGATCATTATTATCAATGACTATCGACGGAGAGGCATTCACTGGTGCATTTCCAATGGTAGAAGGTGCTGGGGTTTCCAAATCTGTGCTTCCCAACAGGTCGAGAAGGGCGCTCTGTAAGTTCACGTACCAGTACATATTATTAGTTATCTAGGATGCTTTTTTAATTATAAAACAAAATATATTTTACTTCAACTTACCGAATCGGACGGGGCAGCACTTAGTATTGGCTCCAAACCAACAGACTTCTCCTCTTCGAGTTCAGATTCTCCATTGACCATTCCTATGATACCATTCGCCTGCGGTCTGGCAGTTTCCATTGGCGGCATTCTCTCCAACAACGCAGGCCTCAAGTGTTCATATTTGCGGAACAACTGTGAAAATTCTACACCACGTTGCTGCAGCTCGATATGCAAATTGCTCCCAAACGTATCAATGATCTGGCGGATTTTTCTGTAAAAAGAATGTGTCATACTGCGACGTGTTACTTTGTGGATCGCAGCCATCTGGCAATCTACAAGATATAAATAAAATCGGGACGGATTATTCAACGCAATTATTCTGTACTCACTCATTGCCTTGCTGGAAACGCGTACTCAATTTCGTCAAAGATAGCAAAGTGTACTGCTTGGTTACTACTGTATTCTGAGGACTCCACAGTAACCTTTGATATACGTCAATTACCTCGTCTTCCGTTAACTGCCAAGGAATATGAATAACGTAATATTAGTTTTACACAAATATGTATCTAATGGATATAATTGACTTTTAATTTCTGCGCAATCGGAAAATTGAGAAAAAACTTCCTCATTACTATCAATAATTTCGAACGATAGAAAGACTTACATCGATGGGAGCATCAGCATCTTCCGAAGGTGGTCCATATAATAATAAATCACCGTATTCCCCAATGCACCAAGTGGCAACTTGAGCTAAGGGCTGCTTATCAGACGTATCACGTTCTAGTGCACGCCATAATGCACCAACTGCATAGCCCTGTTGAGCCTGTGTCTCAGAGATGAGTTGAATAGTACACGCTACGACGTCATCCCTCACATAATTACCAGCCTGAATGACAAAACAATTTTATACAAAGTCAATGACAAAGTTATTATTTGCAAGAGCAACATTGAAAATTGCAGACTCACAGCTACAAGAACTTTGAAAAGTGTTTCCAAGTGCCAACGTTTATTCGGTGCAAATCTTTCAGCGGACATGACAATGTTACTGCTACACTGAGCCTTGAATTCTGGATCAGCACGTTCCAGGAATAGTAACAACTCCTTCATCATGTTCCTGATATTGTTAGTATTGACCAGAGCAAAACTCAACTCCATTGCTCGTCTTCGTATCGAAACATCAGGATCTTTCAAGCATTCCTGATAAAACGAATGAAAGTGTCAATAGTTCATATGTAATAGATGATTAAAGATAGTTTTTATAAATACATTGGTATAGTTACAAGAATTGTAGATCGGTGTCTTTGAACAGCGCTGGTATCCACGTACACGGTCTTCAACAAAGTATTGAGTGCGACGTAACGAATATTTTTGTCATTGTTTAATAAAAATCTACCAAGTATATTGACAGCTAATACTCTGAGGCCACTTTCCGATTTGATATCCATGATGGAGAGTACCGTCTCGTAGAGTATCGTGTTCCCGACGTTTTTACTTGTCTCCGTGTTCGTGGCAACTTGCGCAAGAATATCATTCATGGCTTCGGAGGCGTCGACGTCATTGCGTCCCAGGATTCTTAGAAGACGCAAGATTTTCACCTGGAGAAAAGGATCGGAAACGCCGGATACGTCGTGCTCCGGTGAATATCCAGCAAGAATCAAATTCTTCAAGATCCTGACCAGGTTCGGTACTATCTGGAATATTTATGAAATACGTATTGAGCCTTAAATTGTATCTTGCGAGGCTTTTAGACACAGAGAAAAGTGCAGAATAGAAAAAGAATGAAGTCATTGAGGTTTATATATTTTTCTTTTTCAACGTCCACAGATGACCTTCTTCCCTTGAGGTGTATTACACTGAGAAGTATAACGGGAAGTACAGAAGAACTTGTAAAATGTAAATACTTGTCCGACTTGTATACGAAGGAAAGTGAGTCTGTGCGTAAAAGAGAGAAGCTTGACATGCAATAAACACAGCGAACGTATCAATAAATTACCTCTCGGTGGCCGCATTCCTGGAGGAGACAAAAGTTTTCTTAATTCAGGTTCATTAGAGTGTATTGATTGATGACCATAACTTGAGCGACTCGATAGTGGGCGGTGTTAATTAATAAAAGAAAAATTAGGGTAGACGTGTTCGTTTTACATTGTCGTATGGTTGAAATGATACCTCGCCAAGTATATTCAAAAGAGAAATAAAGAATGAGAGAGACGGGACACACCTTTTTGAAATGATTCAGAGTATCTACACTGTTCTCGCACATTTCGGTGATAAGTGTTACGCCAGTGATAAGGACCCCATGATTCTTTTCCGTGAGGAGACTTCTGGTGGCTGGCAGGAACATCTCCATGAGTTCCGGGACACGTCGTATAATCCTAAAGGCGCATAGGGCTGCCTTTTTCCGGATATACGCGTTCTGTGACTTCATTAGTCTCTCTACTTCAGAGGCTAAGTCTCTCGCCATCTCCGGGGAAGCAATAGCCCCCAGGGTGCAGAGTGCCAATCCGATGACGAATTGCGTTGAGCTATTCAGGTCGCTTTAATTGAAAACAATATTATGAATTCCACGCAATGCGTTAATCTCATAGTTCATAGATATGAGAACTTACTTCTTTAAGCAATTGGTAATCAATAAATGAACATCCTGTCGTTCATCGAGAAGTAACATAGCGCCCAGATAGCCGATGCGCTTGTCGGTAAACCTGGGTGAGGCGATTAACTTCAGACATTCTAGTTGACCAAAGTGTGCTGGGTAGCTAAAAGAAAAGTATTGATTTTTCATATGACATGGGCTTAAATTGATTTTAAGGAATCATTTTGAAATTAATTTAATGAGGTTTTGATTCTTTACTAACCCCAGCATGTGAATATAGAGTAGCTTGGCGATGTTTCTGCATCTCCAGACGCTGTCCTCTTCCCGGAAGGTCGACCGGATGTAAGCACACTCCTTGTTGACGACGGTGCGCTCCTCGGCAGCAGTCCGCGCTGCTCTGATTTGTCTTATGAGATCCCGCAAACGCGTTGGTGCTGGCATTCTCACTGTTGAGACTTTTAAATTACCAATACGTTAGCGGTGCATCGTGTTAGCTGAATGGCGGTGCGTTAGAGTGCAAAGCTAGTCGAATTCATCAACGAGATTGATAAGGTCGACGATACACCACGTATACAATGCACAAGCAAGTGTTTCGACTTGGAGACTTCACAAGAAATAAGTGATAGAGGTATAATAGAAATAGCTTATAATGTTCTGATTTCGATTACCCCTGAGGTAATTGATGTTTTATACGAATTTATGGATAGAATAAAGCTATGAGAGAAAACGTAGACACACAGAGATACACTTCGAAGGAAGATTTAAAGATGGAACGTAAAGAAAGATATTTATTGTATTTCTTGAATAGAAATAATAGAAATAGCTTGCATTTGTATGCTGTGTTAAACAAAATGTAAGTTACGGGTAGAAGGTTCAGGAAGGGATTGTAAAAGAGAAGGTAAATAGTAATTTATAGAGAGGAAATACATAAAGTGAAACGTCACGACGACGGCAATGACGAAAAGGTGTACCCACCTCTTTCTACCGCCTCGTTGATGGCCTGCTTAATGGAGGCCATGTTAAAGGCTGGGTTAAACCTGAAAAATTACACGCTCATGCTTTCTTTTATGCACACAATCGCCATTACCTAGCAACGTTCTACGCGTGCACCGACACTTTCGTAGAAAGAAAGACTGCTAAACCTTTTGTAGTTCATAGTACGAGTAAAGGTGAGGGTACGCTCACTATTACTCGATACCAAAGGACATTTTGCAAAAAGAATCGACTGGCTTTACCCATGTTCTGAGGCATTCATGATTGTTGATTGCAGCCCTGGAATGTGCGTAGCTGGCTAGTAATAACGTAATGCAGCAGATGGTTAGGGAACTCGGCACACTTTCTGCAGCACGCTGCTCTCGTCCTGTTAGGCATGGTGTTGTTGTTACAGGTTAGCATTATGGTGAGTAACTAGTATATGTCAAAATAGCAAACTTGTCTCAGAACAGTAGGACAAAGGAAAATTTGCTGTTGTTAATCAAAATGAGTATCACATAATGACTAAATATAATAAGATCTGTCTGACATACGTACACAATTTCTCTTTCATGTAAATTTAATCAACCTTTATACAAATCAGAGCAGAGGTATCTAAATGTCAAACAATCAGTATGACAGACTGTATTCACTGTCATAGTACAACTGGCGACAGTGGAGCCAAATAAAAGAGACTGACAATGCCTTGTGAAACTTATCAATCGTGACTTATATAAACCCCGGCAAAGGGCGTTCATAGGGTTAGTTTCATTCGAAGGACTCTCAACTCCATTACGAATTTTATAAAATATATGCACGGATTATTGATAAGCCAAAAGAACGAGGCTGAGATAACAAGATTTCAACTGAGTACACAAGAAAGTAGATACATGTTAAAAAACAAACTAGGTGTCCGATATATTTGTCTATCCTGCATGCCGCGCAACACCTGCCTCTTGGTAATATGCTCGCACGTCAACGAGAGCAGAGAACTTTCCCTTTGTCCCAGCGTCCTTAACAACGTCCTCGTACATACCCCGCTTCGTGTTGACTTGATATAAAGATTGCGGCTAGTCCATTCCCGAGAACGAGGACATAATTAACGCCAACTAACTTCACCGAACGACAAACACTCGTCTAGCCTCGCGTACAGAAAACCAAGATGGCTTCTCATTGTCATTGACGTAGCTCATCTTTATTACCGACTGCTCGTTACAATTTGGTTCTTTAAATTCCAGCAGAAAGAATTCACTATTACCACTTTTTTTAAATCACAAAATGAAAATACACAGAAGATTCAAAAGCCTCTTCTTCAATAATTACAATATACGGTGACACCATTGTTTAACGTAGTGGTCTTGCGTATAACCATTAATGGGCACAAAATTGGAATGTCCCTCTAAATCAGACAAAACCTCATCTTTCCTCGTTCTTGTCTTTCTACAAAATGTCGGTGGACGCACCAATCGTTAGAATACTATACAAATTCTCTAAAGCACCTACTGCCACCAGATGTTTCATACTAACTTTAATTATTCCGTGTACCGTTGCCGTATACTTTTTTTCCGTTTAATGTTAATCTTGTTTTTATCTTTATAATCCAAAGAAACATAAAGCGAGCACTCCTTGACAGATTATTATCTCTGAGTACCATATGAAATTTTAATTACTCCCATACATAATGAATTAGTAAGCAGTGCTCGCTATACTGGCTGATTGTGAAATGCAAATATATTATCAACTTTCTCAATGCTTGATGTAGCTATGAGTCAATGTTTTTCATATAGAGTACAAATTAAATGACAAGCAGAACAATCACGAATTCTGTTACCTTCTGTTCTGTTCGGGAGGCAAAACGCTCCAATCATCAGCCTCATAATAAGGCCACATAGTTTTCTCTGTTATATGAGTAAAAAAATTTTAACTTAAACTGAATGTAACACTTATATCACTAGTCGTATATCAATCGCCAACCAGGTATAGCATCCGACAGTCCCTTTATCGTTGAAAACTGTACGGAGCTACAAGGTGTCGGCTCGTTATCTCTTATCATAGTAGGCAGCTTGCTATCAAGAGAGCGGACAAACTCTTGCTGCTCTAATCACCAACAAAATTATCTAATTTTCTTTGAGGCTATCATAGAAAATCTGAACTACTAGCAAAATATTATCGGCATTTCACATGAAGAGAATGATTCTAAAAAATAATAAATCTTAATATATTAGTTGTTTGGTAGATGAATGATTTACTACTTGTATCTCAAATGATGTTTCCGGGAAAAGAAAGGACTGAAGATGCTGATTGCTATAAGTGCAAAATGAATGATTTGGAAAACATAGTGACTAAGGAAAAAGAGAAAGGATAGTAACTGTCTAAATTTGTGTATATATATATATATAGAAGAGATTGACAGCTTTAACGCGCATTGAAAAGGGAAATACAGGTAACAAAAGAGCACACATTGACCATATTTAAAAAATAGGAATTAATTTTATTCGTATAAATACTGTACCGTAACGAACCAAACGTGGAAATGTATACAATGCTGCTTGCCGTATAAAGGACACAGCTTAATAGGAATGTGGATATTAGGAGAGACAATTGTCGTCTTGATTTCGCGGTGGGCGAACGTCACTGTTTCTCTTAACACAATCGACAAGCCAGCGAATTCCTTCATCTACACCATCTCTGTTTTTAAATGAAATTATTAATATATCTTGAGAAATAAATGATATAGTTTTGTATGTGAGAAAAAGCATACCCGTTAAGTGCAGACACTGGCATTACCATGCAATCTCTACGTCCAATCAGATGAGCATTTTTATTAAATATTGGCTTCACTTCACGAACCCCCATACAGTCTGGAACATCCTGTTTATTTGCCAAAACCAGTAGAGGTACTCCTGTTAAGTGTTCTGACGATATTGTTCTATCTACAAAAAAAATTAATAATGACCTCACTTGACAATACATTAGATAAATATAAAAATTCTAAAGAGCATACCAAATGTTTCCTTGGAATCTGGAATTCTCTCTCGATCTGATGAATCCACAATATATATAACTGCATGAGATTCAGCATAGTACTAAATAACAAAACCGAGCAAGCTTATATAATATTATACATGATCACAATCTTTGTACAACATAACATATAATTATGACATATATGAAAACATACTTTATCCCAAAGAGACTGTAACTCCTCCTGACCACCGAGATCCCAAAAGTTTAATCGAACACCAGCAATATCAATCTTCCCAATATTTAATCCCACAGTAGTAGTGATCTTATTAGGATTCATCCCTTTATAATTCTTAGTAAATTTCGTCTTAGCAGCTTCCAAATAAGTCTATGAATATTAACAAAATTTGTTTAAAACAACTCTGAGATAACCTTACAAGCGTTTGCTTGAAAAATCACTTACAGTTTTGCCGGCATTGTCAAGACCCAAAATCAGTATATAATACTCGTCTTTCTGAACTAGATACTTGTAAAGACCGTGCAGCAGTGTATACATTTCAACCTTTGTAAACGTAAGAAGAAAACTCGTACGTCATGTTACATATATACATTTATTGTAATCCATAAAGTATACCTATACGAGATGACAGATGACACGAACAAGAAATGCGCCATATTGAAAATATGATGTCATAGTTTGACGCGCTATCGTAAAAGGGCGAATCCACAATACTAATCTAAACACATGTGACGTCTTTCATTACTATCACATATATTATAATTATTATAGACCGTATCACATTTTACATGCTACATAATTGAGATAAGATTAGTTAATGATTTTTGGTGAAAATAAATATACTAAAAAATTCGGTTCAACGCGTTCCGGTAACTCATAACCATTTTAACCTTTAGAGAACCGGCAACGTCACTATATCTATGTATAGTAACGCTAATTTAGCCAGTATAACGGCGTTATTCACATACCTGAACTTTCAATGAAGATCACTTTTTTTTTCATGAAAAATAAAGGTTAATCGAATCTACTGTGAAATATTATATTATTTTGAAATACTAGCCTGCTTCATTCTACGACATAACATACAATTAAAGCTAAACTAAAACATATTAGCAAGAGCTAAATTGAATTAGTTAATCTATTACGAAGAATGATTCGTCTCACAAGTCAATGTTTAACAACAAATAATAGCTGCATAAGGAAAAAGCAACTTATAAAAAAATCTGTTTATCTAAATCTAACGCATCCGTTAAATAATTATGATATACACAGCGAAAGAGACAACATTTTTAATGGGCTACAGGAAAACTGCACGATATTAAGTACATAACTTTTAATTAAAGTCAAGCATCTTAAGCAGTACTTCCCCTACAATGTAAACGTGAATAAAATGAAGGAGCGAAGTAAAAATAGCGCGCGTACTGAAGTGCGACAGAAAGTACCCTGAACAACAATGTATTACCTCAACGAGAACAAAAACAACAGTCCATAATGAAACAAAACAAAAGTCAGGCATAAATGATCCCAACAATTTCCACGTATACCTACAAAGAATGAAGGAGAGTAAGTAAGAGCAAAGTAAGCTCGGTGACCCTCTCCCGCTGCAACAAGTGTTCACCAATCAATATCCTAGCGGCACCTCCCGCTCCACGACCCTGGTTAAAGCATGCCATGAAAACCATCGTAAACGAAAATCATAAATAAAACCGGAAGAAAGTATTCCACACCGGTGAATAGTAATATAGAGCGAAAAAACTGGTCTGGTATCAAAGTGCGGCAAACCGCACAGATAACCAACCTCGTATACTGTAGCAACCACCTTATCAAGAAACGTGAAAAGTAGTCAAGAGAAAACGTGCTCTAATGTAATTTCAATCTGACAGAGAACTTTGCTGGGTACCCTGATAGACGGGAGCTCCTTAAAAAAAATAAAGGCTTCCTAGAAGATCGTACAAAACCTACATAGTCTCCTTCAGTCTCAACCCTATGGCTATATCTCTTATACAGAGTGGCGCGCACACACACACATATATATATATATATAGCACCCACGCAGGTTCGTAGGGCGCGGGCGCGTCATCGCCGGGACACCCGGTATTCGTGAGTGACGAACTATCCAGCTCGAGGAAGCCAAGGAGAACGTCCTTACGACTCTCATGGAAGTATTGTTCTCTTTGGTCGGGTGGCAAGTACGGTGAGGACTGTGACGGGAAGGGAAAGTCCGGGACGACGAGAGTCCATAGTGCACCAGGTGTCTGTCACTCCTTAGAGAATAGAATAGAGTATTGTGAGAGTACGTCATTTGCTGCTTTACCAAGAGCTAATCGATTTGATCCAACGCACGCCCTCTCTGCTGGAATATGCTCTGAGGGCATCTATGGATTGTCGTCTTCATTGCTTCCTCACTCTCAGCCTCGTACGACATCCGCGCTGCAGTTCTACATCCTGACTTCTTCCATCGTTCTCTAGTGCGCTAAGGAGAATTCCCAGTGAGATTAGTGCACGAATATGATACGATGAATTGAAAATTGTCAAAAACTGCGTTACCGCCCAGGTAAGAGACTACGAGAGTGCACTTTTACACGTGCAACAGGGGGTGTGTTTGTATGTGAGGGCATAAGAGTGAGAGAGGACTGCAACCTGATGCTTCAGTAGCATACATATGAATATGGGAATGCCGATTGGATTTTTCGTTACTAATTAGTGTCGATCATTGAAGATTATGTTAATTAACGGATAAAGTGTTTTTGTATATCGACCATGGACAAGTCAATGGGATGTGCTGGGCTGTCTTTAAAAAATTCCACAGCAATCTGATCATTCATCTAATCAATATAATCTTTGAGAATCGATATAACTTCGTCCCGGATATAAAAGGGTAAATGAGAATAGTTATTAATTCCGTGCCAAGATTAAGAGCATAAAATAGGGCTAATATTGTTTTATAATGAAATAAATATAAGAAGCGTGCTTGTTTCTTCAATTTGCAATTGGATGAATTTCAGGAAAATCTATGGGCCGCCGAAGGTGGTGGCGAGGAACGGAGCTTCTGCTGCTCTGTATCCTCTTCAATGGTATTAAGGCTGATGGGGAAGTCGGTAAGTCTGTTATATCAAATAACGTTATATCTTATTATCGTACACTTTCTGTTGGTAATCGATTGAATTTATACGCATTGGCCAAGCATCGATTCGATTCATTTATTTACCCATGCAGGGCTTCGCGCAACGTATTGGTACTCACACACCCAGATGATCGATTTAGTCTTAGATAAAGATGAATATCAACCACATAAGCAAATGGTAACGCGATATTTTCATATAGTAATCCTGTCACACTAATAATTCGCTGGGTGCCAAATTCATTCACGAATCGATTTTCCTCATGACTATCCTAATGCGATATTCCTCCATAGTATGACGTAGGAAAGTCCGGTGGAAAAGGGGATCAATGAACCCCCAAATTTACGCAGCGACAATCAGTCTGGTCCTTTTGGCGCTGTAGAAAACTAAAAAAAAGAAAAGTATCAATAAAATAAATGTACGGTATTATTCATTAAAAAAAAAAAAACATTTCCTTCAAATCGAAACAAGTGTTAAAACAAAATGGAGCTATTTCATTAATGGAACCATAACACTAAAGAGATATAAAAAAAAAACAGTACCATTGTTGCTCGGCTGTATTAGACCTTAGCAATTAAGTAATTAAGGTTTCTGACATTTGTTCGCTAATTACAATAAATCTAAAAGGGAGCAAGATTTTTTTTATTTCCTAACTGTATTACATCTATGTATATGAACAAACCGGAGGAGAAAGAATTTCTTTCGTTTCCACTTCAGCCCACGCGGCCTTCCCGACTACCATTATCGAGCCGTACATCCCACGCAGCCACCGCCTTCGCCAACTCCTCCTCTTCAAATTCCAACCCTCTTTGCCTTTCCCTCGCACCCTCTTAGCCACCATTCAACGCCTATACGTTCGTTTCCTTTCATATCCCTACACGACCATCTCCTCCCCAAACTCCACCCCCTGAAATTTTCTCTACGTTTCTACCCTTCCATCCCCTAGCCATCATCCATTTGCCACTCGCTACTCTTTGAGGACTTGCTCAACCCCTATATCTATACAATATAAACAGCAACGCTATCTCGATAGCTATTTCTACCCCCTCGACCTCGCTACAGAAACCTAAGCCAAAGTCAGTTTCACATACGTTTATACTTAACTGTGTATCTACTTATACATATGTTCTTTCTTGTAGGAACTAAGGCATTTTTTTTGTTTGTACTAAGTTTTTGAATATATTGACATTTGTCGACATTCTAATTGAGATTTTATAAGGGTAACACGAAGTTTTACTTGAAATTTCAGTCTATTCGTTTAATAAATTAAATACGAATACATTATGTAATTAGTGTACGACAAATAAGATCACTACATTCTGGGCTTTTACTTATTATTATACGACCTGGAATAAATTGATATTTATGCTCAAAGAGATTCGTTATGACTTATGTACGTAGGTAGAGACTGCGAGAATGTTTAGTGAGTTGGTTTACTGGAATTGAAAAATTACTCGAGGGAGGAATTACGAGAGAGTAAAAGAACTTTGAGGGTCAACAGGTGGACCGCGGATCAATGCTTCTGGCAAACATAGTGTTTGTTTATGAAATTATCCGTTTATACATGATCACAATATTTTTTTTCATACTTGAATATTTTCACATACTTAAAAAAATTGCATTATCCATCAGCAAATGTCATTCAGTTGCGCCCCAAAGTAGAATAATTGTTATATTGAATTCATTGAAAATAATCAGCAGGTGGTACGACGTTGGTGTTGTTGTTGTTGCTTACCAATTAATTTTCATTCTCCAGATGAAAGTCTTTTTGTCATTTATTTCAGGCTGCCTATTCAGCGAGAATCTCTGTGACCCTGCAACGGAAACATGTTACAATGGTAAGAGTATATAAACAAGATTTATATAATACTTGGTATATTCTCTACCTTCTATTCACTAATTTCTTCTCAAATGCAGACTTGGCATTCGGAAGATGTATATCACTTTACACGAATCTCCAGAGCGAGGACTTGGAACAGTGAGTGTTTTTATTGTATGCAGTTGTATCTTGCTCCTCAGTGCTACATCTTGTATAACTTCTTGTACAGGTACAACCTGGATCCTGAGGAGTTAGAGTTGTTACGATTACAACTGGAAAGATTAGAATACAATGGGTACACTTGGCAGCATCCTTATACACAGTGCATAGTGCAGGGTTCTTTGAATACATTGCGATATGGGTATGAAAAATAAATAGCCAATTAATACACTGTACTAATCATAGCAATCAATCAGTATTTACTATAATTGATACCATAAAAACTGTCAACAGGATTGAAAACGATTACGAGCTTTGTCGAGGATTAAAGAAACACAATGAAAATCATATCGTAAGTGAGGATAACCAAATCGACAGAGATGCTGCGGTAATTAATAAATGACATAATAATTTAATATTTTATAGGTTAACGCTCATAAATGAAATTCATTGCATTTTTGTAATTACAGTCTCAGCCAATTGCTATAGTAAAGTTTACACCCAGCGAGGATGATCCTCATGGAGACTTTGCTGATGAACTTTACTATCCTCCTATCATTGGAAATGATCCTGTACCTTACAAAGAATATTCCTATTCCCCGCATAAGGACAATAGAAAAGAGATGAATGCTTACCAAGAGATAAATAATCTAGAGGATTCTTATTATGATGGAAATAGAAAGCTTAAGAAGAAATCTTTGGATCCTTATGAACAGGAGTATCGTCATCTGCATGGCGGTCAACCATCTATCCTGCAAGATGAATCAGTCAGACGAATATTAGCCAATGAAAGAATTATTGATCAATTGACAAGGGTCAATGAAGATACCAGGACTGATTGGGATTTCTCAAGAGATAACACTGAAACGATGAGAGATGATATTGAGGATCAATCGAACGAGGATTATGAAAAGACCTTTACAAGAAAGTACAAGTACCCCAAAACCTATTCTCAAGTTGAGTTTCTTAATAAGAATCCAGTATGGTTGAATACGGATTTCGTAGACGAGGACAATGGGCAGGAAATCAATGAGGAACAGCGACAGGAGCTTATGGACAAACAGGTGATAGACACATTGTCAAGACAGAATGGAATGTATACTGAAGGAGGATTGGTACAGCCACTTAGACATAGTGTAGTAAGACCAGGTAGGTGTATAGTCATTACATAACTTGAATAATTTTCTATGAGAAGTTTAATAATTTTCCAGAAAATGCAGCAGATCTTGTTTTTGACGATGATTTGAATGCTTTACTTTTGAGACAAGAATTAGCTGGTTTTAAGAGACGAGAACGACTGGATGTTAAAAAACCTGGACCACCGTTTGCTACGAATAACTATGCATTTAAAACGCAGTCCCCGCCAAGTTCGTAATCAATTATATTAAGTGATTCACATGGGAATACGCTTTTCCTCCCTTTTACAATTATTTCTTGATTCCTACAGTAACGTTGGAGGAAGAAAACTCTAACGGGCAAAATGATATTTTGTATCCACCCCTTACCAAAAAGGAAGTGAACGATAATGAACGCATATCAAAACCGTCTGAGAATTCATACAAAAATGTGGATTTGGACCACGTTTATATAGAATTTCAAAATACATTTCTCACGTGGGCCGAAGGCGAACATGTCGTAAAGGAAGTAAGTAACGTAAATAACCCGTGCACCCCTATAATATAATAATGATAAAGATTAAAAGTGTCATTTTTTTCGTAGGTCGGAAAATTGTTAGGTTTGAACGCAGGTGCCCTAACGGACATACGGGTTGGTCGAGCAGAAGTGACATTTAAAGTGACGGAAAATCAGAAAAACTATAATGCCTCTGACGTTGTAAACAGAATTGGTAAGTTTAACGATTACTTCCAATCTACATTATGCAATAACTAAATTAATTCATTGCAGATGAGATACGTGGTCCACTGAAAGAAGCTCTTCAAGTCGAAGTGATTCGAGCAGGCATTGGTGATAAAGTAAATGAATAGTTCTTTCTCAATCAAACCATCACAGTCATTACTATAAGATCTACTGTCTTAATCTCGTTACAGGTAAAGTTACCTGCCACTTTGGTAATAGAAAGTGCACCGTCAATGAGTTCTGGTACATTCCACGCAATAATCGCGGGGGGAGCCGCAGCAGCCGGTGCTGCAGCAGTAGTAACCATCCTGATAGCACGTAGACATGCCAAATACCGTGCAAAAATCATGGCACTAGCCACATCGGATCCAGAGGCATCAAAGGATTACCAAGATCTATGCCGTGCCAGGATGCAAGCAAAGCAGCCAACGGAAAAGCCAGATTCGCCGCGTATCATAAGTCTCTCCAGAGAGAGTGAATCAAATAATTCTCCTTCGAGTCGTTCGAGCACCTCTTCCTGGAGTGAAGAGCCAGCACTCTCCAACATGGATATATCCACCGGCCACATGGTTCTGGTAATCATATCATTCTCTCAGCAGCCATCTTGCTCTTGAATCTGAAATCATAAGATCTAAATGAACTTTTAGTCATACATGGAAGATCATCTGAAGAACAAGGATCGTCTAGATCAAGAATGGACAGCACTGTGCACCTACGAAGCAGAACCATCATCTACAGCCATCGCCGAGGACACATCGAACCAAGGACGAAATCGATCTGGAGCCGCTCTTCCTTATGATCATTCTCGCGTAGTCCTGAATGACCTTGCTAATGCCAACGGAACTGACTACATTAATGCGTCCACGATTGTAAGTAATCTTTGGCACCAAGATCGTAGTCTATCGTAGTCTCCTATCTGTCTCTGCACATGACGTAGAGTTAGCTTCTCGGTACGACGCGCTACGATAGCTACATATTCTCATGAACGTCTCGCAATCGAACTGACTGATGAGATATCCACGAAATTAATTTTCCCGGATGCCGCAACACCCATACAGAAATCGGTAAGTGATACACGGCATGCGGGGCTATTAATCCAAAACTATCAAGCGTGTTATGATCTATTGAACGTCTTAAAACGTATGAACTTAACGAGGCCGCCTGTATTGTATATAAAATTCAGAGCGATATATAAGCTTTCGTTGGATAAAAGATAAAATATATTATTAACTTAGATATGTTGACTCTCGCACGGAATAATGTAAATTAATATTAAAGGCAATTCACGCAAAATATTTAGTGAACTACATATCTGGGTTAATAAATGATTATTTTTTAATAGCAAGTGGGTAAGTATCGATGTAGGAATGATGTTTGCTTACAGTGCAATTGCAGTAATTTTTTGCAGCTTTAATGTCAATTTTAAAGTGCATTGCTATTAATATTTTTCTTTTTAGACTGATCACGATCCGAGGAATCCTGCCTATATCGCTACTCAAGGCCCATTACCACAAACTGCTGCAGACTTCTGGCAACTTGTCTGGGAACAAGGAAGTGTTGTTATCGTCATGCTAACTAGGTTGACCGAGGAAGGTCGGGCCATGTGTCATCGGTATTGGCCAGAAGAAGGTTCTGAATTGTATCACATCTATGAGGTGCATCTGGTATCAGAACATATCTGGTGCGATGATTATCTTGTGAGATCTTTCTACCTGAAGAATTTACGTACTGGGGAGACCCGCACAGTTACTCAGTTCCACTTCTTATCCTGGCCAGAAAATGGTGTACCTCATTCCACAAAGGCTTTACTTGAGTTCCGAAGGTATGATTCTCATATGACCAGTCCTGAGGTGTATCGATGGTATGCATGAAACAAAATTATTGAATATATTAATAAAACTAATCTTTTTGTTACAGAAAAGTTAACAAGTCCTACAGAGGTCGATCCTGTCCAATAGTTGTTCACTGCAGGTAATTATCTTTAGCACTGATTGATACAATCATAAGTAATACTCGTGAAATGATATATTTTTTAGCGATGGAGCTGGACGTACCGGTACTTATTGCTTGATTGACATGGTGCTGAACCGGATGGCCAAAGGAGCTAAGGAAATCGATATAGCAGCGACCCTAGAACATATAAGAGATCAGAGACCTGGAATGGTAGCAACCAAACAACAATTTGAATTCGTCCTCATGGCAGTAGCCGAAGAAGTCCACGCTATCCTAAAAGCTTTACCAATTCCTCCTGCTGAAAAATCACCGGCACCTACGTCAACCAGCACATCAGCTCCTCCGGCAAAGAGCGATCAGTAAATTACGGTATGGATAATGAACATTGAATAATGGATAAACTCTGGCAACCTTACAGGAAAGTGCAGAATCTTCTCCTTGACTTTGGGTCGAACCAAGACATTTTTTTTATTAATATGTTTTGTTATTTCTCCTATTCTTTGAAGATTACGGGACATTCGTTATCATAGATAATCGACACAAAATGTGTAACCGAAGAAGGTATAATTGATTGGTGCTTAGATGAGTTCAATTTGAGAGACGTGAATTGTTATAGTACATAGCAAAAAGATTTCTACACAAGTTGAAGCTAACAAATTTTATGTGAACAAGTGGCAACTCCACTTTGTACTCGACCTTCAGCCAAGGACGTGAAAATAATTTATAACTAAACACGCAACGGCCAAAAACAATCTCTCTATGATATATTCATTTTAAAAAACCGCTGTTTCCCCCGCTGTTTCTTACAAATTGAATCTATGCGTTGGACAACGTCGCAAATAATTTCTTACTTTAAATGATTTTCCATTGGATGCGAAACTTTTTAAGAATCCGGCATTCCCTATGTCCTCCTTACACCTTTCCTTCAGTAAAGCTACTACGAAACAGCTAAACGATCGCAGCGAAATATATTTTTTTTTAAGAATGCACACGGCCTATCCAAGTGCAGGAATCTATAATTACTTTCCATTTGACGAGAACGATTTTACTTTTCAAGTTGAGAAACCCAGAAGCTTACAAAGAGAAGAAATGAATTGAAACAGAAAGAGTATCCTAATAGTCGTCGGTATTGCAACAGTGAGTAATCATGCTAATCGTCAAGCTAATTATAAAAATTCCGTTAAAAAAAAAGGGAATTGCGATCGTCTGCACAACTATCCGGGCTTTTGTCTGTCGTACGACACGATTACTAAAGATATGATAATAAAAGTCAATGTAGCGATATATACGAGACATACATATATGACTAACGCATGTAACTAAATGTACTAATATTATATGAAAGTATATTCAAAAGTCAGTGATCAATATTTTAATATAACGATACAGGATATACTGTATGTCTTATAAGGATTCGCTGAGTGTACGATGGAAAACGGACAGACGGATGAATTTTGAAAATGATAATATATAATAACATATTGACGGAATATATTTGACGATTGTTTTAAAGTAAATAAATAATTAATTGGGGTGCCGCGGGCCCCGTGGTCCCAGCCTCCCACGGGGTCGACTAATCTCCAATGTTATCGAAATTAGTTAATTAATCAATTAAGTGCACTATCGGCACTGATCTCTGCGCAAATGATTATCAACTCACTTTACTTTAGAGTCCACTATCTTATTCTTCTTTGTTTTTGGATTTATTTATTGCGGTTCCAGCAACACTCCTCTTGGTGTTGGCGATCTTCGTTTTGCATATATATAACAATTCTTTGAGCCTCTGTCTCTGACAGCCTCGGGAAAGAAACATGCAAGAAATAAAAAGTGACAAAAAAAAATTGATATCAATGATGTACCTTGAAAAAGAATGGAAAACTATGTAATCGCTTACTTACATGATGATACGTTTGATTAGCCTCTCTTAGCATCGACTTACAGAATAGATTCTATATTTTTGTGTAAAACGAGGAATGATGTATCTACATAAATTATATATATATATATATATATAAATATATTATAGTTATACAGATCTATGCTATGTTACCGAAGAATATGATAATATATGTTGTAAATGAATAAATCAATCTATGTTCAAAATTGTGGGCTTTTAAAAAATGAACTACATCAAATTTCATATAGGAAGTTGTAGTATTATCAATGAATGTTTAATTCCATATTATTTCTATTGTTTTTGAGTATTATTCAACTAAATCACAGTAATAAGAATCTTCTGCACCGCTGTCTGAGAAAAGTGGATTCCAAAAACCTGGCGAAAGTCGAATTGTTGCATTAAAAATGTGTAATAACTAATTTAAATAAATCAAGAATTACCTTCTGGCGTTTCATAGTTTTCTTTGTGGACTGTCTTGTGTCGTGAACACTTATTCATTCGAGCTACCAATTCAGAATCAGTAAGATCCATAGCTGCGTAATACTGAAATAATAATTTTTACAATAAAAATGCGCCGAATGCAATTGAATGCCGAATCATAATTATCAAAATGATTCAAACTGTGTTATATATACTCACTTTTATTTCATTTATTACACAGCAGCATTAGAAAGAAATTTAGTTATTGATTGTCACGATATTCATTGGAAATATTTTCATAGCGTAATCGTAATTAGATGAAAAAGGTAAAAGACTGAGCTTTTCAAGAAGCATTATCGCGGTCTTACCCATGCAGTGTAAATTTCAATTAATGCGAAAAATTGCTTCAATTTATAAATATAATTTGAAAAATTACCAATTTACAGTCCGCACAACTCCAGCCATCTAGTTTTGCTCTTTCTTCTTTTCTTCTTACGGGTTTACCAATACGAGCATTTTCAGGTATAGTGATCTTCTTTTCAGGAAGTCTGAAAAATAAAAAAACATGTATCAGGTTACTAGCGTGTCTATTTTTAATTACATATTCATATTCCCAATTAAGTAATAATATATTAACCGATCAAAGTCGTCCAAGATATTACGAGGATTTAGGACTTTCTTTCGACATTCTATGGTTCTTTTTGGACTTAGTACATTACTCAAGTTTATTTGCTCGTTGTAATTCAATGAAGAATTTTGTTCTGCTTGACGGTCGTGCTGAGGACTTTTAATAAATGGTTCTCCAGGAGAGAAGAAAGTTTCGTCTGCAAGTGACGAATTACTCCTTGAGCGTTTTCTTTTAAAATGTAAGGAATCAGTATCTGAATCCGATTTCATCACTTTATTTTTGCTTTCTTCGCGTAAAGATTCATCATTATCTAACACTGATAGAATTGAGGAGCTCTTCGTATGATCAGAATCCTTTAATGTCTCATGACGTCTCTTATTACGTGTCAGTTTGTCTCTCAGTTTTCTAGATACTGCTTTCTGTGTGGGACTTCCTTCAACGATGTCATCTGCATGGATCTCTGTTACATCGTCAAGGTTATCCTTTGAGTTTGGACTTACTTCCAGAGATGAATTATGTTTAGAGTTTGATGCCATTTCCATGGACGAATTTTTTTCTTTACTAGTCGCAGTACACTGAAGATATTAGTAAAAAATTATGAACAGATTAATAAAAGCTTCGAACAACTGCCAAAGAAATAGAAGTCACATGCCAACTATTAATTTCATCAAACTAATTACACTTACATTGGATTTGTTTTCAATAGGCTGCAAAACAAGTTTCATTTGTCTAAGTTCTTTTTTCTTAGTAGAACATTTTGCTTTGTTCCAGACCTGTTGTGTCGTGGTGATTGATAAATTAGGTGAAGTTTGTATACTGTTCGATGATAAATCCTTGAATAAATTATGGACAGTAGTGACTTTGTTTAATGAATTTGAGGATGCTAATGATGACTTCCTTCTGTTTGCTGTTAAACCACATAAAATTGGACTTGTTGTTGCAAATAGCTTACTTGCATCTTTCTCTGGAGACATTAAATTAGTACCAGAATTCTCTTGACAGTTTCCTACAATTTCTGAAAAACATATCTCTCTTTTAGGCTCAGAATATGTACCGGAGTCAATATTAGCTATGGCCAAAGATTTTTGTCTGAAACATCATGAATTATTATCAATATTACAGATTTTTATAAATACTTGACAATGAATAAATAATCATTATATTCTTACGTATCTACATTCTTGGTCGCATTAGTCTTCAACTCATTATTTTCTTTTAACAGGATCAAGCATTTATCACAGAATTCTGTGAAATATAAGAAATAAAAGACCCCTTACAAAGTTTTACATTAAAGCAGTTAATTATTTGCTGATAATACTTACTTTTATACAGGTAGTGGACGTTCTTAATTGCTTCATAAACGTCATGCATTGCCTTATGCATTTCTTCTTCTCTTACAGAAAATTCAGAGCTTTTTCTATTCATTGTTCCTGACATTATTCAGGCGGTTCAAAAGTATATGTAGCCAGGTTAGGTTTACAGGTTCTCTGAAGTTGACATTTCTCGGCGGAATTCTCTGCGTATTAATATATTACGTAAGGCACGAGATGTAAGACTAATAAATTAAACACGTTCAACGTGTTTAACATATTATTCCATCACATGTACACCTCCTAACCTCGGCAATTGAGTTTTTCCGTAGATTCAGCAGATCAATCTGAAATGAATGCAGAGTTATTATTTCAAAGAACCAGACAAGAATTGTTTTCTGTGTTTGCCAATGTAATATACATATTTTACCGTAATATATTCATCATCAACGCAATCCCGTAATACAAATAACAGATAGCATAAAACGTATTGACATCTACCCTTGTTTACCCTAACCTAACCTAACCTAACCTAACCTAGCCTAGCATTCCTTGCAAGTTAGTAAGGAAGTACGAGTTAAGTGCAAAACAATTGACCTCTAGTCCGATCCGACCTGACCCAGGAAACGTCTAAAATTCTGAGGTCTTCTTCTTTATTATTAACCCTTAATTATTTACATTTCATCCCGTAAATAGTCTATGCCGGGTGATGAACGCTAAAGATCTTATATAAAAAGCTTACGCAGTAAAGAAACGTTAAACGATGCATCCAATGTTGCTTACACAAACGACCAAAACTCTCGGACGTCTTCACACCAGTTCGTTACTCCAATGAATCAAATAAAAATAGCAATGATCGTTATAACTTCAAAATAAAAATTGCAAATAATTTTGATTATTACATTGAATAAAGACATAATTCCTTAACGTTAATTCGTGTCATTAATCTTGTCATATACAATTCTTCCCGATGGCAATAAATACCAACGCGTCCGATAGTTCTAGGAGAACAATAAAAAAAAATCAGTTCCACTCAAGTTTACATCGCGTCAGAGTAATATTAACATTACAGCAAAGTCCTTCAACATTAACCAAAAACAGATTCAATGCAGCGATAATCCTAAGGCTAATTAAAAGCAAGAATAATTTAGACGTGTTTCCATCAGTAGTGTACAGGGCGGCTAGATCGGTATAGTTCAAGATTGCGTTATGTACAAGTCATTGGGAACCGAAGGCAGCCTGGGAGGATGATGTCGAGGGCAGGAAAAGTTTTTGCGCGAGACCACTGGATGTTTTACCTGGGGGTCGGGTGGTCATAGCGGGAGAGGGATCATAACTTTCCAGACCGTAGCGCGACATAAGTGCGGACAGGGCAGTTCGCACCCCGGTCGTCGCCAATTGCGACCACCTCCCGGTGCTAACTGCATCGTCGCCTGCGTACACTGCATGAGCGTCGAACGATCCTTTCTGCCGGGTGCTTGTGTTTTCTGGAAAAGTCGTTACTGAAGCACGGTTTGGAATTGACAGTAATTTACAAAGTTTCACTGTTGCACAAGTATCAATAGCAAAGTATAACACAGAGACAGTAATCATCTTGATTTCTTCATTTTTTTCTTTTAAATTGCCTATTACAGCTTGGGTAAGTTACTTCCTACAATATGAACAATTTAATATTTAACAAAACTAATCAATCACGTCGACTTCTAGTGACATTTATTCTCCTGGATCATCACTTTTTAACAGCAATGTTTTAAACTGACCTGCACTCGGTGGATTTAGTACAGGAAGATGTGACTCGAGTCGTCCACTAGCTCTTGCATTGGCAGCCAATCTCAGTTCAGTATGCAGTTCCCCCAGGAGTTGAACTGCCTTGGGATCGCTCTAGAATTGCATAAAGTGTTACAATCAAGTTATTAACAACTTGCAGATGAAAATATTTCATCAGGAGTGATCAGTTACCTCGCCGTCAGACCGAAGGGACATGAGATCATCAACGCGGATGGGTTTCCCTCGTGTGAGAGCATCGTTTAGAGTATTCAACTTCCTGGCGAGGCAATCTTCGGTTTCAGAAGGCTGCTTTGCACCGGATCTAATTTTCCCGGACGGACTGTCACGGTAATAGGACAACGTTGTCGCGGATGGTGGTAGTGGAGGAGCCGACGATGGTAGCGGTGGAGCTAGTGGCGACGAAGATGAGTACCCTCCACCCTGATCAAACATACTATCACCAGTATAATGACCTTCTCCGAGGCGGCCAACTTGAGAATTGTAGCCTGCCTCCATTTTCAGTCTCTTGGACGATCTGCAATCGTAATTAATGAATTAGCATAGATTACCGGTAGATCGGCAATGTTAGTTTTTGTTATCTCAGAATTTTACTCCGGCTGGGTATCTTTGACGTTTCTTGAACATTAAAAAATATTTCTAGACGCTAGCGATGCAATGAAATTACAACTTTACGATTATATCCGCTCTAACGTTATAATAGCTTTGCTTAATCCACCCTTTTCTATATTTTCTTCACTTTTATATTCATTCAATTTTCAACTCATTAACTACGTACGATTTATTATTTAATTATCAATAACTGAACGACTTTTTGCAAATAATGCAACGCGCGATATGACATATTCGAAGCTATAAATATTCACAAAAACATCCTGTGCGTACATTGTAAAATATCTGTTGATATTATTAATACGCGTACAAGTATCGCATAGTGCATTTGAAAAAAAAAAAATTATATCAAGGGTTAATAATATTCGGTATAATTTATTATACATTCACAGTGTAATATTGAAAACAATAAATGAATAGATACGATTCCATAACGATTTACACAATAATAAGGTTACCAAACGATACGAATAACATTCCCTGTGCGACTGGTTTAGTATTAAAAAAAAAAAAAAAAGAAAGAAACAAGAAAAACATGTATAACGAAAAGAAATTACATCGTACATTAATAATACTTAAAGTATAATTATACCATTTTGATTGCAATCATTCGTGAAACGCTCGTAGTACATTCTATACAGTAACATATAATATTGTATATTATTAACCCTGCCGGAGTAATTATTCCATCAGTAAAAGCCGGATGCCCTCGGACGCACAAAAGATGCAAAGCGAATATGCTCCCTAAAATATACACAATGATCGCTCGCAAAAAAAAAAAAAAATGCATGCACGCGCAGAAATGGATAATTCGTTCTGATACAAGATTACGAGCTTAATCAAAGCACATTAAACATTGATCGCAGCCCCGGATTGACAGGACATCCCGACAAGGATCTTAACGTAAACAATTTGGAAAAGATTCTTCTCCTCGAAATCCAACAAACACAAAAGAAAAGTAAAAAACGGCAAATTCGCGAAAGGGTAATAAAGAAAAAAAAAAGATTTCCAAAGAATATCCATTACCTATGTACACCCTTAACAGTGCTACAAATAATGTCCCCTCTATCAATCAGCCACAATACAATTATCGTCTGAAACACAATTATATCCTTTCGTTAGACATAGAAGCTAATTGATTCCCTTTCGCTCGCGGAGACAATGAACAAAAGGAAAAAAAAAATTAATAAAATGAAGGGATAAGTCATATCACTTGTCCCCCGGTGTCAAGTACAAGCGTGCATCGCTTAGTTTTGCCTCATCGTCCGCAAGACGCGTGAGAATATTTTTCAAAACAGATAAAAAGTTAATAAAAGAAATATACAATTTTTTTTTTCTTCGTATATATATATACAAGGCCACAATATATAATATCCTAGAATATTAGTTTGCTTTCGATCGTCGATCTCCAACGATTACTTTCGTATAGCCACGTTAAAGAATGTATACATTATTACACGCGTATTAGGAATTTGATAAGATATACACATTTATATATGTATGTATATATATATTTACAACACTTAAATTGTATTTCAATTATTTGTAATTATACTTCCCATAGTGTCCTGATATCTTCGGCTGGCACAATCGAAGTGAAGCCATGTTTATGTGCATTGATAATCTCTCTTATTACATAATACCGTTCCCATTAAGAATCAATGTGATTATCAAACGAGTAACGATATGATAAATTACACATACATGTATAATAAATATATAGGCACGATTCTCTATACGATGGTTCGTTAATGGATTCGTCGATCAAGAGCAAGGCCAAGGTATCTTCTCCTTGTTTTATTTGGATATAAAGTTATACATCGAGTGAATATCCTAGCGCACTTTTCATCTTTATATTTTATTTATTTCTCGTCACTTCTATTCTTTTTTGAAACCTTTACCCTGCACCGGAGGATAGTAAAGAACAGTATAATATTAATGAATCGAACCTCGAGTAATGACACACCCAGCGAAAGACATTAATAATGAATCCAATTAATGAACGAGGAAAGAGGCAGATTTTTTTCTTTTTAAGTAAAAATTGACAATTTATTACGTGGCCATGAATTTTATATATATATATATATATATTTCATAAGAATTACCCATTAATTCTTATTAAAAATATACTCTTTAAAATCACCGTCTGATTACCGAGAAACCACGCAGTACACTATAAGGGCGTACGTCGGTTAATTAAAGAATGAAGATGATTGAAGCCAACGAGATAACTCTGAGAAAAAAAAAAGAAAACGAAAGTGTTGCGATCTTCTCTCCTAGGAGGAGGAGGAGGAGGAGGAGGAGGAAGAGGCCTTTCGGCGCGAATCATCTCCACGTCTTCTTCCTAAAAAGGTATCGTTAACTTCTGCACGTTAAACGAAGATCGTTCGTCGAATGCTACAAAAACAAAGTAAACGATAATAAATAAATATAAAAAAAAAAAGAGAGAGGAGAGTTCGTCATTGCCTGGGAGAGAATGGAGAAAGTAAACGAGTCAGCGTCGTTATTATTTGTAAAGGGAACCGGTACGACAGATGCAACTTGACTTATTCCAGCGGCATCGATATAATATGTATGTTACAGCGTGTATCGTCATTTTGTTTATACAATCGTAAGTAAGATATATTTGGAAATTGTAAACGCGCCGGGTATCGTTACAAAGACGACGTGCGACGAAATCCTTATTAAATTTAACTTCTTATCCTTTTTTATTTCTTCGACCACCCTTTACGTTCAAGCTTTCTCCTCTTCTGTCGTACTTGTAACGACGCCCGTTAATTATAATTCTGTAGTATCTATCTACAAGTACAATTTAACAGACCATACGACGCAGCTCATCCCCTTGGCGAAAGAACAGCTACCACCAGGATCTTAAGTTATATATATGTATAGTCAAAACGATCCTGACTCTTGGCCAACAGGAGATAAGCTGTGTATTGGTATATAAGTATAAAAAAAAAGAGAACTAAACAGAGAGAAAAAAAAGAGAGAGATAAAGACAAAGATATTAAAAGGGAGAATATGAAAAAGGGTAAAAGTAATATCAGGAAAGAAAAGAAAAAAGAAATTAGATATTGGTCGTCCATGAAGGCTCGATGGTCTCCGAACAACGATTAAAGTCTTGATCCCTCGACATATTTCCAGTCTTCTGCGTCCTGCGTGACATCTTCCTCCATTTTTCCTTCGTACTGCCCATCGCCGTCATATTATATTTACATTAACGGGAGAATCCTTAAGTGCTACTGTCGATCCTCCACGTTTATATTATTATGCTATCATTTATTTCGGTACATCCTCGATACCTTATTTCAATGTTACCATGATTCGGTGCACGTCGATATTTGCATGCGAATCAGTGGACATCGAATTGATTCAATCATTGATTGTTTCTGCTTTGTCTATTTTTTTTTTTTTTTAACAGTAATTCCAAGTCGTGTATTAATGTAATAAACTATTGGCTCGTTACAAAGAATGTTAGATAGAGAAACATCGACGTGCACTTACCATAAAGTCCTCGCCACTTTTATTCTTCAGATAATAAACGCTTCTGTTAACGGTTAAGCGTTCATTGTACATGTATCGTCGTTCCATCAACAACTTTAACGTTCTGCGCACGTTGATATTAGCTTTCATAGCGTTACGTTATCATCTGCTTTCTTTGTTCAAGAAGTATCGCGAATTTTATACCAAAATGACGGTGAATGATTTCGCAATAAGAGGCACGTTACTTTGCACTGGTTATCAAAGTTTCTAGCATCTCATTTTTGTCTTCTTTCTTTTTTGCTTCCTCGTTTTCTAGACCGAATTTATGTCTTTTATGCTTGTATTCTTTTTTCATGTTCCATGTGTCTTATCCGCGGGAACTTCTTTTTCTTGCAACGCATGAAAGAGAGAACACATGCCAAGCGCACGAACTACACCTACTGTACGTGTAAGCGATACTTCGGGGTACCTCGACAAGTCTTCTGGTTTGTTTATTTTGTAAATCGCGGTTTTGACGTGTCGATTTACTGCTACTCACCCGCCGACGTCCGACAGGTCCTCGACAGGTTTGTGGGGACCACCTTTGTTAGGAAGGGGTAGTAGGGGGACCTTTCCCGTCGTGCCTTCTTGTTGTTCTCGTAACTGACGTCTACGTCTCTTACTCCATAGCTCGTGGCAATCTTGCCAGGTCGGAAGCTGAGGCGCCGGCATCCTAGTGTATCGTGGAATAATATTACAAAGTGATCTTTCACTGGGAAAGATCTTCACTGGCTTGATTTCGTAGATTATTAACGTGGTTCGATAATCTAACGACAAGCATTGCTAACTATTTTTATGATAATTTGTATACTTGTATACGATAGCTTTTCACTAGCTATCAAGAAGTCGTGCAGCTAATGTCGAGAAATGGATAAACAGGCTAAGAATTTTTATGTTTTAGAATCACGAGAATAATTTATCCCTCTACGAAAAGTTTTGTGTACGTTAGCAGCTTAACACTATCGATTTGTAAAAATAAAGTATTTGTACTACAAAAATCAGTTATTGAAATGGCATGCATGATGGAAGTTAATATGGATTTTTTGGGAAAGACATACTGTTCGGGCTGGACGTTCTTCAACCAAGAACTTTTCAATGCATCAGCCGCGGTTATTCTCTTTTCCGGGTCCAATTCCAGCATTTTGTCAAGTAGATCCAGTGCTGGACCTGGCATGAAAGAAAAGTCCTCCCGTAGACGACGTCTGTGAGACTTTTTCGGTTTCAACGTGTGCCACAGTGGTAATTTAATCACCGACGGCCAAACTGCGGGGGTCGGTGTACCGCACACACGAGATATCATTTCTAGCTGCATCATCTCCACGTTTGCCTATATTAATTGTTCAATATTTAAATTAATATTCTGCCCAATTGTAATGATTATATATATATATATATATATATACTCACCTGAAAGAGAGGCTTCTTTGAAAATAATTCACCAAGTATACAGCCACAGCTCCAGACATCAATAGCTGGACCGTAACGTTCCTCGCCTAGGAGTAACTCCGGTGGCCTGTACCATAAGGTTATCACTTTATTTGTATAAGGACGTTGTCTGTCTTCGGCATTGTAGAGCCTAGCTAGACCGAAATCGGCTAACTTGACTTCTCCTCTGAAAGCAGATGAATTATTATAGGATGGAACATACTTCAGAAAGGTATTAATCACGTCACATACTTGTTATTCATCAGGATGTTGGAACACTTAATATCCCGATGCAAGAAATTCTTCCCATGACAATAATTCAAACCGTCTAATAATTGTTTCATGATGCTGGCGTTGTTCATCTCGTTGAAATCAACCATTCCAGACTCCAGCAAGCCCATAAGATCATGGTCCATGTATTCGAAAACTAGGTAGAAGGAACCTTTGTCCTGGAGATTATAATTCATAGATGTTAAATGAATTTGTAAATGTATTTTCATTATACTGAATTTTGGTATGTATACGGGTACCTTTCTAAAGTCCAGAGCATCTTGTTTGTCTGTGACGATTTCTCGAAGATTCACGATATTCTTGTGATTTAATTGTCGGAGGATCTTGATTTCACGCACAGCGGTTATTGGAAAACCTTCTTTCTCGTTTTCTAAACGAACCTTCTTCAAGGCTACAAGGACACCGGCTCTCTTATCCTGAGCCTTGTAAACTTGACCGTAAGTTCCCTCTCCAATTTGAGCAATCATCTCGAAGACGTCGACGCAACGTTCGCCCCAATCTTTGCCACCGGAAGCGGACATTGGCATGTGACAATTTCGAGATCCTCTTCTCTTCAATATTTTTGGCCTCTTCAACTTTGGTTTAGGCGTAATTCGGTCGAGTTTTCCTCGCGGCGGTGTAGCGTTTGGATCATCCTCGCCACTTAGATCTTCAGAGCCTGGTACAACTAGAAAATAATATATACCTTATATATAATTGTTACCTATGCAAGCTAGTATTCGTTTTCGCATAAAATCATTATGGATTTTCTTGTATAATAATTTATGAAAAATGTACCTGGAGGCATCGGTAGATCCTTGATACTCTTCTTTAGCGGTACTTTAAGTGTTCCGGCTATTTTACCCTGTCCCTTAGGTGGACTTGGTGATCGACTTGGTGGCGAATCAATACTCTCGAGATCATTTTGATTGATACCAGGAGGTAGAGGCAGTCTCGACAGACTCTTAGTTTTAAAAGCTACAATGGGAGGTTTAGGAGGATCCACGGATTTAAGAGGAACTAGGTTGTTGGGTGTATTAAACTTGGAGATGGCCGTGTTGACTGACGGTATTGGCGTGTGAATTGGTGGTGGTGGAATACTAAGATTTGGCAATGTCGACGTAGGTGCGGGAACAGGCACAGGAACAGGTACTTGCAACGAGCCTGCATTTGCAGAATCGGTTTGCGCAGGGATTTGAAGATTTCCGGAATTACTAGAAATACTTCCGTTTCCATTATCAGCCGTACAATTATTCACATTAGCAATAATTGCTGGGGAATCACGTACTTGATTATTTGTAACACTCGAAGTTATCGTAGTGATTAATTGACCAGCAGGTAAAGGTGGAGTCTTTCCCGCCATAGAGTCGTCTTCCATCGCACCTAATGACACTACGGGAACGGGAATGTCTACCACGTCGACACACTTAATAGATTCTCTGAGCCCACCTTCTTTGCCGTTAGAGGGTCTATCTTTCGTTTCAGAAGATGTGTTACTTCCATCTCTGTCATCTGAACCCTCGATGATTTGAACCTCGTCCTGACTCACTACAGCTTTCTCCTTGGCAGCCTGTAGCTTCTTATAAGCGAGCTCTCTCATATTCCTGTCTTTAACAAGTTCAGCAAATAAACTAGTCTCGCTAATCTTCGCCTGAACACGAAGAATCCTTGCACTCATGGTCGTAGGACTACGTGCGCGCGATCTGTGTGGCGATGGGGATGGTATTCGGGATGGTCTGGGGCTTTTAGATTTGTGCTTCCTGGTGGACTTGTGGGATTTGGGAGAACGAGATCTTTTGGGCGTGCGACTTCTTCTTCGAGACCGCGATCTAGAGCGCGACTGTGCCTTCCTCCATCTTCCTGGGCTGCGGGATCTTGATCTGGACAGGGGCATTGGTAATCTACAGAGAAAAGGATAAATTAAAACAAAAAACTTCTCAAGTATTTTTGTATATAAAAAATCGATGTATATGTACCGATTTCCTGTAGGACTTCTGGTGGATCGCGATTTTCTCTTATCCCGCCTGTCCTTCTCGTGATGCCTGTGTCTCCGATCGGGTTCTTCACGTCTTCTACGTTTACTCGATGACGTGGGACTCGACGTGATATCTCCTCGACGTCTGTGACTTCCCCCAGGACTAGGACTGATTTCCCTACGTCTAATACTCGTAGGACTGGGACTGTGCCTAAGTCTATGAATCATAGAACTCGGGCTAAATTCTCTTCTTCTGGGAGGACTGTGATCGCGTCTTCTCGATGGTGGACTTGGACTATGAGGTCTCCTTCGAGCACCACTAGCTACAGGTCCAGGACTGATACTAGATCTTCGTACATGACTGGCTACTAAACCTGGACTGTGTCTTCGTCTATCAGGACTGTGTTTCGATGAAGCTCTTGTACCTTTTCCACTTTCCGGAGTGATAGCTCTCGGTGGTAGAAGAGGAGTATGCGGAGATTCCGTATGTCTTGGTGCAAGTAACGTTGGAGAGTTTCCATCACGAAGTTCCCTGATGGGTTCTCTAGGATGTGGCGGTGGAGGTGGCGGTGGCGATTCCAGATCCATATCGCTAGGAAAACGTTGTTCTTGTGGTGTAGCTGGTGAAATCGGAGAAGTACTATCCTTCAGTGGCAATAGTGGTGACTCCGGCCACCCATCCTTCTCTCTATCAGAACTGATAACAATTTCCTCTGGAACCCTTGGACTGACACTACGTGATTGCCTCTTTGATTTCCTCTTCTTCTTTTTTCCAGAGCTAGAAGAAGGACTGATGCTCCGCTTCTTCTTTTTCTCTCTTTTATGCTTCTTTTCCTTCCTCCGAGGATAGCGCCTAGATTCCTCACCATACTCTGGCGAGATTCTGTTCTGTTGTTGCTGCTGTCCCTGGGGTTCATCCGTAGGTGAATAATTTCGACTGGCGTGTCGCCGTTGCATTGGAGGTGAAGGGGAGAGACTGATTGGAGATGCACCAAGTGTGCGACCAGGACTACCACCGTAGTATCTTCTCTGTGGAATCTGGTCTCCGACTTCCCCATCAGTGTAGCTATTTCCTCGACTATCCTCAGACTGTATTTCTCCAGCTTCTGGTCCAGATAGGGCTTCGCTGCTTACATCAGAATATTCCACTAATGGTTTAATCACGGAAGACGCTACGGTTGGGACACTATCCAGGGATTTATCGTGCGAGTGCTTCTTCTTCTTCTTCCCAGAGCTCTTGCTCTTAGCGTGTCGTCTATGTCGCTTGTCTGAACTCTCCAAGCCATGACGATTCACGTCGCTACTCGCGCTGTCTCTCCGTCGCGATCTGAATCTTCCGTTACGTTCGGCACGCTCGATATCACGACTGCTAGGCATGTCACCTACTGAAACACAACAAAAAAAATATTCTAAATCAGGATCATGGTATATAACTGTATCATGAAATGCGAGCCATCATAATCAATTATCTACAGGAATTATCTATAAAGTAAAATATTGTAATTCCTGCATCATGCTCTACTGCGTGAATATAGTACAGTATATATATGTAGAGGTACTATGTATAATGTAAAAGCATACAGTGCAAAAGATAATACGAAGTAGCGAGGAGTTGTTAGGTAGATCATCACCTAACTCATGAATCACAAAAATTCTTATTTCGCCATGAATTTCAAGTAGTAGGACAACGAAATGAAATTGTTGAGTGATACCACCACGTAGCCATACAGTTTATCGAAAAGACAACCGCAGCCGCCATTGCTGACGACTGGGTGGCAAGGGAGTCGCCCAGTTTTTGGATAAGGAAAAAAAATTATATTTGATTTTTACACTAAGAGAAACGATTCACTGTTTATAATAGATATTTTCTGTACTCACGTGCAATGTTTGTCTTGCGATATCGTGCCGAGCATGGTCTTATATACAGGTCTGGGCACTTGACGCGTTTCACGTCTCCCAAGCGTAACCCTAATGACTCTGAAAGTTTCCACTTTTGGCCGCTGCGCTAGTGTCGGAGGAGCCTGTGCATCACTCTGTCTCTCTCTAATGGCGCATGCGCACCAGATTTCTTCATTACCTTACGGCTGTATCTCCAATGGAAGACATGTGCCAGTAACTGGTCCTATATAATCAAGATTGAAAGCTCAACACTAGATGGCGATGTACCTCGCGAAACAGGCCTTATATGTAACCCGTAATAAATTGGCCGAACACTTTTAACTTTTTTAATTTTTACTTTTACTAATCGTTTGGCAGTGATTGCTAGCCTAATTAAAAAGTATGGTAGCCAATAGGTTTTATCGAATATTAAAAACAAATTTTAGCGATAACTTAGCCGGACATATCTTATTTATTAATCGATTTTGTTCGATAAGGGGGTAAATCGATGCGTAATCGTTTGGTGGTTACGAATAGCTTGGTTAAAAGTTTTGGTGGTCATTGATTCTGCCAAAAATGCAATACCGGTGGGCGTAGGTCACACGATGGCAATGAGTTTGCATCAAACACGCGTGTGAATGCAGACTGTCGACCAATGATATAACATATCTAGAGGAATTCACGTTGTTATTAGTCGGAACTTGCGTCCAAACATGCGTTTGACGAGTATGACTGGAGCCCCAAAATGTTTCAATAAGTACGTTACACGTAAGGGTTTTAAAAAGGATTAACCAATCATGTGTAAGAATTAAAAAGAATAAACCCGTGCGTGTAAACGTAGTCAATGTGGCAAACTGAAACAAGTAATTAGCAACGTGTTTCAACTGTACCACCAATCATCGCCAAACGATTAAGCTTCGATCAACACATCATGAAATTTCCGTACTACTTGTAAAATACAAATTTGTCTGGCAAACTCAACGTCACTGTTTGATCGATCGCCACTGGCATTACCCTAATCATCTTTTAAAATTTTGAGCAGAACTAATCACCACCAAATCTTTTAACTAGTCTATTTGTGACCACCAATCGATTCTACGTCGATTAAGACCTCGTGGATTATTTTTACTTAAAAAATTAATATTTGTGCGGTCAACGCAATCCCATCGTGTGACCTACCCCCACTAGTACTTATTGTGCTTACAGTTTTTTTTTTTTTAAAGAGTTTTGGCAGAATCAATGATCACCAAAAATTTTAATTAAACTGTTTGTAATTATCAGATGATTGCGCATCGATTTACCTCCTTAACAAACAAAATCGGTTACTAAATAAAATATGTACGGCGAACTTATCCCTAAAATTTGTTTTTAATATTCCAGGAAAACTATTGACTACCAAACCTTTTAATCAGGCTACCAATCACCATCAAACGACCACCAAAGGATAAGTACTAAAAAAAATGTTTAAAGTTAAAAGTCTCCGGTTAACTTATTACAGGTGAACTCCATGTACCATTAGAGTAAGATGAATTAGGCTTCTCCGAGACTAGCGTTGCGGCAAAAAGTGGAAACTCAGAGTCATTAGGGTTACGCTTGAAAGACGTGAAATGCGTAAAATGCTCAGAATTGTATAGAAGTTAATGATCACGATTCTTCGCATCAGGCTGATCTAATGTAGCAATAATTACCGTGGGTTACGTTGTAAAAATGAACGTCAACGACGACGGTAGACCGTTCTGGCAATCATATTTTTATAATTTCGAGAGCCGATGCATCACGCGTCATGTGTTTTCTTTGGATTTTATTTGGTTTTCTCATAAAGCCAGACGGGAAAGTAGAAGCCATGACTATTTGGTACGTCATTATTGTCTGACGTAACCAGTCACAGTGCTGCCAGTGGACGGACGTCCTTCCAAACTTATGGTTGCCATAATTTATGGAAATTCCGTACTTTTCTGCGATATCGGCTGAAATTTGCCCCTATGACCTGAAAAAGTGCATCATGTTTATTCAAAATTAGTAAAAGATATATATAGTTTTGAATTTTTTCAAGGAAAGTTTATACTAGTTTTGATTTTGTATTTCAATAGTACTTGATAACTGTTTTAACTGAAGACTACTTATTTGTAAGTTATTGATAAAAGCGCTGTTCTCTAACTCTAGAACTCTGTTATTGTCCACCAGGTGGCTAAAAACATAAGCTAACACATTAAGTTGTGAAAACATACTAGAATTGTTTCCACTCTATGTATATTACAATTTCTCTGAGCATTGCTGCCATTTATGCTTTCACTGACAATGTCGAACACTAGCAAATGCGTTTATACTAGTTGATACGTTACTACACGCTACATTAAATAGGTATTTTTTCGAAGAGACAAAGTCCGTGAAAATGCCCGTGTTATGCACAGCTAAATGTGGGAAAAACGCAATACTTAAAGTGAGTGGCTTTTCCGCAATCGTATTTCGAAGAAACACTCATGTTAGGCCTGAAAATAGATATTAAATATTTATTAAAATTGTGCACACTTTCAGAGACCAAAGACTGGGGATGCCTTATGCAAGGAATGTTTTTACTGGGCGTTTGAGACAGAAATTCATAATACTATTGATAATGGAAAACTGTTTAAATCAGGTGATAAAGTAGCAATCGGAGCTTCCGGTGGTAAAGACTCAACTGTACTTGCATATGTTCTGAAATTACTGAATGAACGGTATAACTATAGTCTACAATTATTTCTTCTCTCCATTGATGAAGGAATTACCGGTTGGTTACAATTACAACAGATTTTTGGGCATTTAAGTGACATTATAATAACTTATTTATTGCAGGGTATCGGGACGACAGTCTGGAGACTGTAAAACAAAATCGAGATGATTATGAAATGCCTCTTAAAATTCTTTCTTACGAAGAGTTATATGGTTGGACAATGGATTCTATTGTTGCCCAGGTAATTTATATTTTATGAGATCAGTAATATTTTTTATCCATTACTGAAAATCATAATCTTAACTGTTGACACCTTTCTCAGATAGGTAAAAAGAATAATTGTACATTCTGTGGTGTCTTCCGAAGGCAAGCTCTTGACAGAGGTGCAGCACTTTTAGGAGTGGATTGCATTGCAACTGGGCACAATGCTGACGATATCGCAGAGACTGTTTTAATGAATGTGCTGAGAGGAGACATTGCTCGGCTACAACGTTGTACATCTGCCATAACGGTAAAGAAAAATACATTGATCTCATTCAAGAGCAAATGAAAATCACAAAATTAGAGAGCCTATAAAATTCATGAAAACAGTAAATGACTACTAGTCACGTTTTGATATCACAAAGTCATAAATGCAGCAACATTTTCTACTTTACACAGTCGGGAGAAGGTTCGATAACACGTTGTAAGCCGCTAAAATACACGTATGAAAAAGAAATAGTAATGTACGCATACTTCAAGCGTCTTATATATTTCTCTACTGAATGCGTGTTTGCACCAAATGCATATCGTGGTCATGCAAGGGCGTATTTAAAAGATCTTGAGAAAATCCGTCCATCAGCAATTATTGATATTATACATTCAGGTAAATACTGAATTCTAAACAAAGTTTGAACAAACGATATGATATCTTTTACTTATTCTACTACCTCAATTTTATCTACAAGAAAGTTTCCTTTGTTCAGGAGAACGAATGCAGGCAAAAGGCACTATCAAAATGCCGGAGAGACGAAATTGTTCACGTTGTGGTTTCGTGTCAAGTTGTGAAGTATGTAAAGCATGTGTATTGCTTGAGGGCCTAAATCGTGGTATGCCTAAATTAGGCATTGGCAAGTCGAGTAAAGGGCGACTTCAGCAGGCTGAAGTAAATCTACTTAAAACGCGTATAAATTTTTAATTTGTCTTTCGGAGGTATGGAGATTTGCAAATGTAATAAAGGACTTATTTATAACAATAATGTTGCAACATTTTTTTTTTTCTTTTCTTAACTGAAAATGACAAAAATATTGTATAGATATTAATGCCTACCGGTATGTTTTAATCAAACGAAGTACGCTGCTGATTTCTGTCGGATTCCTGTCCGACATACGGGACAATCCTCGATTATATCATCCGAACAATCCTCACATAAACAAACATGGCCACAGGGTAGCAGGATTATTTCTCGAGGATTCGATCGACATACAACGCATAGCTGATCTTCTCTTAAATCTTTATCCCGTACTCTACGTCTTCGTTCTTTTCGTGAAGCATCCAGTGATTGACGTAATTCATCTAAGTGTCTTTGCTGCTCCTGATCTTTCCAGTAACGTCGAGCCATTATTCCGCCTATCAAAATTCCGATGGCACCAAACATTAGACATAGCCATCTGAAATTATGTAAAATAAGTATATTGTATCATACAGGTAATACAAATTTTTATATAATTTTATGGAGATTACGAAAAGCAAAATCTCTTGCCTATAAGTTCTTTTCTTGTCATCTAGATTTCTGATTAATGATCCAACAGACATTGTTGTAAGGTAAAATGGTGTTCCAGAAAGTGGAGGTTGTAAGGTTAATGAACCAGGTTTTGCTACAGATTTGGACAATTCACCAATTCCTGTAACTATTGAACCCTCGCGAAGCATTTCTTCTGTGGACTGAAGGCCACGTTGTCGAACACCTGATATATAATGAAAAAAATATACTCTAGGGTACTTGACCTCATCAAAGATAGAAAACGATAAGAAAAAAAATGGAAAGAGAATCTTTCTTGAAATTTATTATTCTCAATCTATATATTATCTATATACCTGTAAAAAAACCCCATATATGATCCGCAATGGTTGGAACACATGGCTCAAAATAATCAGAAATTGTGTCCAAGTCTAATATATCAGCTGCCATTGGATCTACCACTTCTACTTGATAGCCTCCTTGTTGTAAAGCAAATGGAACACTGTTGTATACTTCTTGCATTGTGCGTTCTTGGTCCGACCTAGAATATATTGTTCCAAATTTTATTGCTATTTGTTATATATCAAAATACTTGATATCTATTACAAATATAGCATTTATATCTAGCAATATTAATTGGATGTTTCTCTCATTATTATATGACAATGAACATTAGATTATAGATAAAGTATAAATATAGTTTATAATGTAATACAACGTACCAAAACCCAGCTGTTGTTCTAGCAACAACATGTTCTTTGACACTAAGTTTTTGAATGACTCCAGTCGAAGTTTTGTCTGTCATACTATAAAGTGGTTTACCCAAAGGTTTCACAGCTCCTCTTATCGCTACATATCCCACTCGATTATCTGGGCTGCTATTGACTAAACTATTAAGATTTTCTCCGACTTCATGAAACTCAGCACCCTAGAAAAGATTACATAGTATTTCTAAATGTTCGCAAGACTAAGAATGCAACGTTGCACACTGTCAATTGAATATTTTCATAAGGACAAAGAAAGACATGAACGATCATTTTACCTTAACAGCCGCGATAGCATTTTTGCAATGAAAATATTGTTTTAAACAAATCCCAAATATTATACTGTCGATACCGAGAGCAACTGCTTCGCCTAAGTACTCCATTGTTAGGTTAGATATTTGAAAATTAAAAGAAAATCACATTCCATTTTGTCATGAGAGCACTACCGTCAGCAGTCTAATAAATTTTATTCAGAGGCTCCATGAAAAGTCCATTCAAGGAATTTCGCGAGGAATGAAAACAGCGTGAATTTTCTAATTGAAAAAAATCTTTCACACACTAGATGTGACTAGATGACATAAGTCGGAAAGGAAGATTTTTCGGTTTTGTTATAACGACACACTTGATGATGACGTTCACACTTTTTCATCGCGATGTCGCAACCGGTGTTTGTTCCTTGTTACCAGCAAAATGAAATAAATCAATTTTTTTACTAATAAAACAATATCATTACTCAATATTTAGATTTAAAAAAGATAGCTAGCTTAATTAATGATCATCGATAAAGTCACACTTGGCAGTCGCTTAGATTTTTCCAAAATGATTGATTGTTTCAAGACAATGGTACAGAAGCAGAAAATCATTAGAATGGTCTATCATGTAAGCAACTATATTGATTCTGTAATCAGAAAACTTTCATACCTATCCGAAGTAAAACTTTGCTCAAGGTAAAATCCCAAGTATCCTTCAATCGTATAATATATCAATCAAGTTTTAAATATCGCAACAAGCTGCACCGGCTTTTTATGAAATTACACTTTATCAGGGAAAGACAATAACATAAGAAGATACTGATGTAAATACATTTTATTTTCAACAAAGTTCCTTGCTCTCATGGCATATATATATATATTTATATACATACTTACATATAAAAGTATAAAAAATACATTTATCTTATAAACGGGCATGTTTTTCGCACCGATACGAATGTAAATTATAGCATTAACTTGGCGTGCGTGACAAAGTTTTAACATCGAGTACAAGACGGATTTTGGGTGGGTCACACTAAACCTCGGGCACGCCGGGTTAGAACAGCAATAAATTCCGTAAAATTTATTTAAGCGATTGTGTGAGATCAACTTTGGAAATCCATCGTTATATCAAGCGAAACATAATTGTTACAAACGTGAAACAACGTAGATATATCTCATCATTCGTATCAATAATGGCAGGTACAGGCTGCTTTGTTTTCCTTATAACAATGTAAATAATATATTTCCTTCTCGATAGCTCATCCATTAAAAATGCCTGAGGATCGTTTGATGGCATCCACCGCAATTCTTTATAATTGGGTGCAATTGACGTCCTTGAAGAAGACGGTGCCGATTGAGGTCAAACGATACGTCCTCACTAACGTCATAATGAATTACAAGAACCACCAGCTACCACGATCGATCGATTTTCATTAAAAGTAGAGTGACATAGATGTACCAAAATTAATGTTCTAATGAGTATCAAGCTATATACATTACGGATACTAATATAATATAATACATAACATTCTCTATGTACAAATCTCCATAAGAGAACACCTTGGCGTCCATCTTTCTTTTCTTAAAGAATTTCAATTGTTCTTTCATCACACTTAAGAATGTACCTAGGGAACGTTCCAAAATTTACTACCTGTACTAGAGTATCAACATGTCCTCGTTTACCGGGATCAACTGACCGGGACCCATACTTAGTACTGATATTGAATTTCGAAACGTACCCAAAGAACTTATGGTTATCATTAGCCATTTTGAAGCTGACTCACTATAAATGATATTGATAATCAGTAATCAATAACTCTTTGTACAAAAGGAAATTCCACTACCCTGAGCATCATTGGTATCCAGACTTCACCTTGAGATCTCGGTAGACAATGAACATTTCCAAAGGCTCGACACTTCCAATGTCGTCCTCTTCTCTCTGACTACGTGCTACGGTTGGGAACAGATATGACGTATACGTCCAATTTTTCAATATGATGTTTGTCAGCTACTTCTGAATAATCAATGGAATCATAGGCAGGTGGTGCGAAGAGATGATAAGGAGGTGGTGGTGTATCTGACACACCAGCAGTCGTCGTCGCTGACGTACAAGTTGCCATCATTGGTTCCGTATGACGACCTGGTGATAATGTTCGTGACGTACCACGCCGACAACACCATTCTGAACAACTGACAACTAAGAAAAATGTCACGAGTCCACCAAATGATCCTATGTACCAAACAACGGACCATGGATCCAGGGTAGTTTGTACTTCAGCATCTCCTGGACATACACAGTAAGAATAGCTCTTTTTAATTCTACCATTTAACGTGATGAATCGTTAGGTAATAAATAATCAATTTTCTTTATTTTTTATTATTACCAGCAGAACTTTCAGTGGTAGCCACGTACTCGCTGTCTTCTGACACGTCCCCAGCCTCAGCATTGACTTTAAACTCAGATTCAAACTCAATGATGCATAGGACACTGTCGTCGTTTCTATTGTCAGTGTCATCAGCAACATCAGCACTGATCTGGTCTAGAGGTTTGGTGTTTTCCAAAGGTTCGTTACTCCTGGGTACCCTGTAATCCGTATCATCCTGCTCAGGTGCTTCGCCATGAAACAATAAGGTATATTCAGTTACTCAAATGATCCGAAGAAGGATCCGTGTACACTCGGATCATCTTTAATCATATCACTTCTCTAAATGCTTAGCATGACTCTCGCTTTATCTCTATCTTACTCACTAATAAAATATTGTCTGCGAATATGATTTCCATAGGTATGCATACCGCGTTTCCTGCTATGAACGCGTGAACAACGTACGCAGAATTCAGATAGTACGGCGTGGAATAAAAAGAGGGAGAAAAAAATTTACGGGATATAAGACGCTATTTCTACTGCGACTGTTTTGTCACCATCAACCAGCAGCCACTCTTTGGGATCTCCTGGTGTGCGCTTGTTGAGTCGATTACGCGAATTAAAATAGCGTCTCGACATAAGTGCACGATTTCAGGCTGGAGTAGACCTTACGAACGTTTGTGAAACTTCTGAAGAATGAAGATTTATATGTATATGTATATACACAGAGGACTCGGGCAAGCTCAGTAGAGAATTTCATGGTGAGGCTACTTTGAAAGATTTGGATCGTTTCCAAAGCACAATAAACAATTTCTTCGGAAGATCTTATTTTTGTTTACAGGTTTTCCATTTGGCTCTGGACATCATATTGCAGAAACGATACACGTTTATTTACAGAAAGCGATAAAAGTTAACTATTGAAATACTTCAGAGAGTATTACAGCACTGTCTAATGCTCTAGGTATGCCATTGTATGCTTAAACATTAACTAAATGCTATTCTATTTACGACTCGTAATAGCTAAGCGAACGTGATCACAATTGTGATCTATTGTAAATCCTCGGTATAAGCCAAACGATGATCTACGAAGCCGTTGGACGTATAATTTAACATCGGTGACAATGAGTTTTTGAACTTAACCTTAAAGATCAAACGTCTACTAATAAACATGCCTGAGTTAATATGGTCCAAGAAAAATTGTGCTCACACACCAGATAGTAAGTGACGTGATAAATAGTAACGTATACAATAGTAATAAAGTAGTAAATAAAGAAACCTTGAAGTGAATTTTCTTGAAGCAAGAAAGATTACAGTTGCAATCTAAACTTAACATAGAACCTAGAGGCTATGTAGCACAAAAACAAACACCACGGTTTACATTCGGCATTACATCACAACTCGTGCAATTAGTCGACTGGTTTTCTTGATTGATTAAGATTCTCATGCAGTTTGCATGCTACGTGGATTTTATTCTATTACGTACTGAATGACTATAGCCATTAGAACATGATATGTATTCACAAGATTACCCTTTATGTTGCGATTGAGTTTTTTATAATCAACCATTTAAGAAAAAATCATATATAATGTTTCGACAGGCTGCAGATTCCTCAGACATAAGAAGCAAGATGCTGGGTGATCAGGTGAAAAATTTTTTATAACTTGAGAATGATCGATTTTATAAGCGACTTGAAGGTGAGTAGATAACTTGACGTTTTTACTATAACCAAATGAGTATTTGCTATTCAAGAAATATTTCTTCGCTAATAGGTAATTAAATCAGTCACCAATGAGATAAACACGTGACGTAATATATCAGTAAATACGAACAATAATTTGCACCTCTACTTTATTTCCTTTTTAACGTGCGCCGTTCTTACCAGCGCGCGAGATCATTCATATTCATCGACCTTGTGCGGATGGACAAATTTTATCTTAATGTGTGTAATCGATTAATAATATGGGCGCACAAGGTAGATTATCGATTATGGAATTTAACTGTGCCATATTCGCGATTCAATGAGGTGTCTGCTAATTGATAGTGTACCCTGACAACGAATATAATCTTTGTACCAGTCACTGTATTATTCCTTGTGGAAATTTTCAGAAACGAGCCATTATATTTTTTAATGGGATTTAAAATGTTGTCATGATGAGTATTGAAAATGTTCTTGACATTTGCTCTATCAGGGTGTCTCGAAATTTGCAGGATAAATTTATGGTGATAATCAATAAAGATTATACTAAATCCGCTTGTCGTTATCTCTTAATCCAATAACATGAAAATATGCAGGAGACGCATCAAACGATGACAAATTTGTTGGTGAGTGCAATTAATTCCAAGAAATGAAATTGAACGTAACTGGACTCCAATAATAGAATATGGAATGAACGAAAACAACGATAATGACATATCCAAGTACTAATTATGACGAAATATAATTAAATCACGTACATATCAGCATTTGAGGTTACCAGCAGAGTTAAAAAATGAAGCGTGATTTATATATGAATCTATCTATATAGAACAGTAAAACTAAATTAGCATGAGGTCAAGTACCTGGCAAAGTAGTGACAAAATGATCTTGAATCATAATCAAATCGAAGATCAAAACCGGCAAGAACCGTATGCCAATCATTCTGCTTCTTCGATATCAAAATCTATCACACTATCTCCACTGGTCCTTACTCTCAAGGTCTTAGTCCTTTTTCCTCTTGCCTAATTTATTCTTCTTTTACTTCGAAGTACTACAGAGTCCTAAATATGGTAAGAACCTTATAACTATATTTATCTATATTATCTGATCCGCTCTGCCCGAGAGCGCACAACCGATCGGCTCGGGTGCCGGATGCTAACTGACTAACTTTAGGTTGTTATGGGCACTTGGAGATGGCAAAAATTCTTTCATGATAAGCAGGTCTGAGAGTCTGGAGGACAGCTAGTTCGGCTTCCTTGTTTTAAAAGGCATTAGTAATTTAATTTCGACATTAAGAAGTATTTTCAAACGAGTCGTTGAACACGGGCTACTACCTAAAGTTATAAAGAGCTATTACTGACATAACGTAAGTACATTGCTATCTATATCTTTTAGGATAGCTTTCATCGGCTTAGGTAATATCTTTTGCAATTTCGTAAAGTCACCATCAATTGTGTCTGTTGATACATGATATTAACGAAGAGGTATTAGGTCGGTGTTAGATAGCCATATTGAATGTATAATTTGACATCTTTCGAAATGATTGCTGTAAAAGAAAGATTGTTATACTCATAATTCATTTTCTTACCTTGTTTGGTAGATTGTTATTATGCTCTTTTGATATATTAAAAAGTACTAAGCACAGGTACTCAAATAGGTTTCCTATGGGTATTTAGTGTACCCAAAGTGTACAAGCAAGTGTAAATCTTCATTCCTTTTGAATTTATTAATACGACGCTTCCGTGAATGTTATCTTTTATTCTTAAACTTTGAGTACAGAGTGCTGTTTTTCTTTCATTCTTTCTAAGAGGTACCTGCATCTTTCTACTCTAAGTGTGCCTTACGAAGATTCTATACGATCAACAATTATAGTCAAAAAAGATGTATGCTATCAGCATTTTACAGATTCTGTGGACTGTAGCCCAATGATAACTCTGGTTGCCAATAGAGACGTAGTATTCACGATGGTCATGAATTTACCGAGTTATTGCAGCTGCAAACAAGGAACTCGTTATACAGCAATCATACCATAAACATACTGTCGTAAGCAAAGATAAATAGAGTAGGCATTCTCGTGCGTTTCGTGTTGCGCGAATCTAACTTACTGACCAGGAAGTAAGGTTAGAGTATAGAGTGGAGGCTGGGCTTTGTCTTGTGGATTTCCAATCAACGACAGCTTCGTCTGGACTTTTTCACGTATGCTCTTGTAATTCGTAATAAACCTTCATTCTTATCCTTGAGGTTTTTCCTCCACATCTCCCAACTTGCAATTTTTTCCCTCAATTCTGAGAAACCATTCTCACTTGAATCATAAAAGATTTGTTAGCGAACCGTAACTCACTGTAGCTTCCTTGTGCAGAGATAGGGCGTTATTAAAATGGGGGTGGCATGGAGACTATTTCACATCTTTTCCTACCCTCTTCATTTCTTTTCCATCTTTGAATCAACTTTCCTCTATCATCTTTACACTTTTTCGCTCTTCTTTCGTCGTGTCTTCCTACTTCATTTCCTCTGTCTACTTTTCATTTACAAAGAGAACCAAGTAATTTGTCGAAAAGATATGAGGGATCTTTTTCCTTTTTCTTCTCGCGGATTATCCATCCAATCTTCAATTGCGAGGGATTTGGAATACTTGCGCTACTAGCGGCGATAACTGTCACTACTAATTATCACTCAAATATCAGGTCACTATCTGGAACTCAGCAGATAAGAGATTTGTCTAATTACATTATCATAGCGAGACGTATTAAAGAGAAGGTCAGTGAGACGAGGCATTCATATATGTAGATTGTTACATTTTGATTAAAATAAATCAACATCCTTAAATATAATATAATACATCAGGCTGTTAACCATCCGCCGGTTATTCTACGAAGTACTGTAAAATAATAACGTTAAAGTTAATTATCCGGCATGATTAACAGAATTTCTTAAATGCCCACTCGCGATACGCTGCAATAATATTCGCGATAATACAACATTCGCATTTCATTTTATGCGTGACATTTATAGTATGGTATATTTTCTATGAGCGTATACACTCATCGAGTATATTTTCTAAAACTGATAAGCATAAATTATGTTTATATCAATAGTAATCGAGTAAACGTCGTATGGCAATAGCGTATCGTACAAATGGACAGGACAATAACACGACTCATTGCACAAACAGTCGTGAAATATACTTTTCATTACTTTTTATCATTTTTTTTATATGGGAAATGATGTCCGCAGGACGTATAGATTAAACACGAAAAACTGTATGACGACGTAGTAAATCTTTTCAGTTTTAACTTATTATCGGTCACGGTCCCAGCAACCATAAAATTTCGAGATTGTTTTAAAAATAATTCCCACCATGTTGATAATTTCTAGTTGCACCATATACTTGCTACCACAAATTCCGTACGTCGTATAACAGTTTATTCGGAATACCGATATACCTTACGATTTGCTCTGCCAGACAATAATCCCGATTAGAATGGATACTACTACAGCACCGATAATTACGAGGATGCATTTCTTCTTGCGCAATTTATTTTTATAAGTAGCCGCTTGTCGTAATTCCTGTGTGCCTTCGTTTACGAATACTTCTGTTCTTTCAACAGATGCTTCGATGGAGTCAATTACTTCACCCTGTTCGTGTACAAGAGCCCCTAATTCTTTGAAGATCTGATTCACGTCACTGATGTCGCTCTGTAATAAGAGAAAAGAAAATTTGATATTTTCAGAGTAATGTAAAAGGCAAAAGAATTTGGCAATTTTTATCAGCTTACCTCCAACTGGCGTATGCTGGCTTCTTGCTCTTCCAACATTCGCAGATTTTGCTCCTCCTGTAGCTGTTGCTGTTGAATCTGTTTTTGTGTTCTATTGTCTTGAAGTTCGATCAGAGTTTCCTGCTTTTTGTCACCAAATGGTCCTATACCTGCAGTTGCCTTTGCTTTTCTTACCATTTCTTTTTCCTTGGTAGCAGCAAGCCTTTGAACGCCCTGTGGAATAAAGGATATAGCAATTCGCACTTATAAAATAAGTATAGATAATAGGAAATGAAAAATGACTATACATAATCACCTGGAAATTGTTCAAGGCTGATGTGAATTCATCTTGTAACCTTTCCCTTTGCATCTTTCGCTGTCTTTGTTCTCCAGGACTGCTTGAACCAGCATTATTTGCAAGTACTGCCAAGTCCTTAAGGTGCACACTTGTGTCCTTGGCAAGTTGTTGTGTGTAATGTTGTATTTGATGGCTAAAAAGAAAGACAAATACAATATATTTTCTTTCGTTAATATAATCAAGGCGTATTAAAACTTACAGTTGATTCCTGAGTTCCTGAGAATCCGTAGATCCACCCAACTGATTGACCATCTTTTGCATTGAAGAAACTGTTGGAGAATAATATTTATATAACACTCTACAATAAATGTATTATTAGGAATAATTACCATTTTGGGATATCTTCAATATCGATGTGCCAATTGTTTGGGATAATCTCCCAAAATCCTGCTCACGAGTTAGACCACCATTGTGGTACGAAGAGAAACCAGTATCCATCCTGGACTAGTATGAAAAATTTTAATATAGAACACTAAAAAAGAAATTATTGAACATTTAAATAAGTCATAGCATAATTTCATTTAAAAAATATTTGTTTCATCGATATCTGCATAAAATGTTATCACAAAATATGTATGTGACATTAGATAAGAAAAATGACACAAATACTGAAGTAGTCCCTATCACATTACGACTGGGACAGTACAGGAAAATCAACTAACAAAATTTATATTACACGTTCTGCAATTAATTTAAAGCAATAATACTAAATTTTATAGTATTCTAAGAATGATATAGTGAACATTCGTACAATAACGAAACAAGAAAATGACGTTTCACGCGAATTCCAAAACGTCAAACAGACCCATGTGATCGTCCTTCCGTCAAATAATGACTAGGACAGCTCCGAATTAGCAATCGGAATTAGCAAAACCAAACAATGAATCACAATAATTATTCATCTACACAGTCTAGACCCAAGTTCTGGAAATTAATATGCAAATCGTAGTTCTGCTCTACCTTCAAATTCAGAGAGAGAGAGAAGCACCGTAACTGTCGATAAATGGATAAAGGTTCAGGAAAATCGTAAATGGGAACTTCGGTCTATGCTTTCGGAATGGTATCCTGGAATACGTAGAGCAATCTTCCCCGGTATATTAGGAAACCGTCGTGGTTCAATAAAAACGCAAGTCTCTCACTAACGGGTGTTTAGAAAATATGAACAGTAGATCGGCGCTACTGTCGATATAATTTTCATATTGAATTGTGGCGCTAAACAATTGAAACTTGAAAGTTTAAAGAAAAAAAATATCTTGTAGTGTAAATTATAGTGATGACTAAAATATGGAGTTATAGTTAAACTTTGGTTTAACATTGAATTGTAAAGTTGTGAAAAATATTATAAACCTTGCATCGTAACCTAAAGAAAGGTAACAAAATATAGTGACATACAATACTATGTGTACAATAAATAAAATTTATTTATTAATCATGATTATTTGGTTTGCCCTTCTTAGCTTACACTTGCATAGGAATGTTTCGATAACACAATAATGGGTTTATTCGTTTCAATGCTTACATTTTATTCACTCCTGTCATCTGCTACTATTTAGCTGAGTTATAGTTATGATATTATGCTGGCTCTAGATTATTTTATTAATGTCATTATGTGCGTTATGAAAATTTACATATTATCATGCATTCCTAGCCAAATGATGTAAATAAATTGCATCTTGCTATGGACTTCTATGTTCAATATATTTGTTGTACTTATTTACTTGAACGTAACACATTTAATCTATAAATCGATAAGTATCGTATTATAGTAAAGAAGCAAACAAATCTTGCAATAGTTACATCTCAACTACAGAATTTCTAGGATGATATGGGTTACCTATGTAAATATTGGAAATCTGTTTACTGATGTGAGATTTATATAAAAATCAATTTATGGATCATCTCATAATTAAAAAATGTTCTAGAGTCATTCGGTAGATCCACTTATGAACTCAAGGAAAGAGATAGAAATGAATAATCATAAGGATGAAAAGATTAATAAGATTCAGTTATCTCTGATCAAAATTACTGCACTAACCAGTAAAAGTATTGGTCGCAGGATTCTTTGATTTTAGACTTTTCCAACCATTCCTAATAAGTATATTTATCTATAGAATTTAATTTACTTTTGGTACGCTGCAATAAATATTTTATTCAAAGGTTTCAGACACGCATGTTGGTCGTATGATTCTAACGTAAGACTATGTACAGAATTATTTACAGATAAAGTCGCTATCACACGGACCAATAGAGATCAGCTATATGATGGCGCGCGCGATACATAGAAAAATAAAGTCGCCGTTACATATTCCAATATACATAGACACTTTTAAGAGTAATGGCGCATGAAAGATCGTTCACATAAATATTTTAATGATTCAAATCCTCTGTTGAGCTTCCAAAATTATGCAAATTCACTTTGAAGAATCGGCGATTTGTACGATAACTATATAATGGTTCTTTTTTAGATGCTAGGGTCTATCGTGACATATCACATCATTCTGATACAATTCTCATCATACTTAAAGAATGTCATGTTCGACTTAAAAGAGAAAAAGAATGTATAAGTTATCGAACGGATTCGTTTGCCGTTTCCACGACAAAAATGACATAGAAATCAACCCGATCTTGATACCTAAGAACATGCAGATATAGAAGAATCATGTATTGTATCTACTTTAAAATGGAATCATCTCTATTTTTGATTATCACCTAATTATTTAAATCCGAATACTCATTTGCTGCTTATGGCGCATACGTGTGCACGGTTATACTATATAAATTGATATATGGTTAACATTTGTAAACTTGGACTGTTATTATCGAATCCATAGGTTGCCGGAGGCATTCAGTTGATTGCATTAAAAGAGTTTAAAAAAATAAAGGAAGAACTAGATATACAATTGATATTTCTTATCATTTGTCTCTTTGGTCTCTCTGATCTCTTTGGCTTCATAATTCCTTGGACCCATTACTGTTGCATTCCTTCTCAAATTTGAGTAGAACGTCTAGGAAGGTAGGTAGCTCAAAAGAGTCGATATGAAGATTCCTATAGAAGTCTCATCAAAGATTAGTCTCCTCCACGGATTCAATTCTCTGGAGTTGCCTGTTTCCTTCGACACCCACGAAGTATGTAGTGACTAGACCTTTAGGTTTCACGTACGTTTCCCCACGTAGATGACATTTGACTCCATGTTGCTCGAGGACCGCAGCTGTTCTTTTCGTTACCTGTATCTTACCAGGAACGCCAGTAGTATCCATTCTGGAAGCCATGTTCACGGCATCGCCCCAGATATCATATAGAGGCTTTTGAGCGCCAACCACACCAGCGGTAACCTCACCATGGGATATTCCTATCCTCAACCTGTATGAAAATATAGTCATATCACTGTAGACCTTGAATTCCACTTGCTAACACTTCAATATATTAACAAACTCGTGAGATTAGATATGAATTGATTTCAGGTTACAAGCACTATGCTATCTGTCTATAGATTTATTGGACATATGTGTAGTATATAACTTTTACATACTTGTAGGGTCTATCAGTGGGCAAATACATTTTGTCAAGTACCGCCATCATGTGGACAGCAAAATCCGCCATGACTTTCACAACATGTTCATCAGCATTTGAACTAGTCTCGCTACTATGTGTAGAATCTCTTCTACTGGCATCCAAACCACAGGCTGCCATGTATGTCGTGCCTATACATATAATATTATATTAGTAAGTTTCTAAGATACATATGTAGCAGAAAGAATATTACTCTCCGCTTCTACAGATATAATCTTAGGTATAAGTTGTACTAGTTTGTACCGTACCTGCAATTTTTATTTTTTCTACGCGAGTTGCAAATTTTTGATTGAAAAGGAGTCTATCAAATTCGCAGATGATTTTATTGAGAACGACAAGCATCGTATTTTCGTCTATGGAAAGATCCGTCAAAGAAGCAAACATGACGGCCACAGTGTCGTACGCTTCATGGAATAATTCATTCTCCTCTGATCTGGTCATGTTAAGGTAAAACTCGGCTGTTAAAATATTAATTCATTAAATATCAACTGATATAGTTATCATTACTTTTTCTATTAATCTAATATCTCTATTACGAACCAACATGTTCAGGTAAGATATTTCGCAGTAGAAGTTTGTTCGCGTTTCTTGTATGAAATGCCTCGTCCTGTTCTTTTGTTAGTTGCCTCTTCCACTGGTAGTCCAATCTGCTCATGTACTCTGCCTGAATGAATCGTCGTGAACGTGAACTTGAACGAATGATAGAACGAAAAATATTGATCGATAGTCCGATCTTTGAAAATAATGAGATTTATTGGTCTCGAAGCCTACCTGACGATCGATGAGATGGAGAGAGAACGTTAGAAAAGCTACGCTTAGAATATGAGCCATTCTTGGTTCCATGTAAGGATTCCATGTATCATCCGACTGCAATGGTTATTGAGATGGATGATTTTCATTTAAATCTAATTAAGACTAATAACATTATTTTTATTATACCTGAAATACGACAGAACGGTATAGCCAGACGTTCCACGTATAAAACACCACTATGGAGCAACCTATTATTAGCTTCAAGATGAAGTGAATCCTTAGAAATAAGAAACTGGTAAGAATAGCCAAGGAACAAGTTTCTGTCATTTGCTGAAAGGTAATAAAGAATTGAAAAAAAAAAAAAACTTGTAAGTCATTGTTGGAGCGCAGTACAAGATGTATGAACCGATGAAACCATCAGCTTACCCAGGGTGTAGATAGACATTCAATTTCAGCAGCACCTACTGCAGCAATACTCGAGGTTACATTGTTGTTCGCCAGCCTATTTGTATTCTCACACTCAAACTAGAAAAAATTATGGAGTTAATTGTACTACCAACAGAGAAATAAAAATGAATAAAATATGTGGCATTTAAAAGAATTCTCACCAGCATATCCAACATGGCGCAAGCAGCTAGCATAATAGTAATAGCCAAATAGAGACTAGTCCTGAGAAGTGCACTCCAGACTACCTAAGGATACAAGTGCGTTCTTATTTAATTGTACATTTAATGAGGTACCCATTAGTTTAATAAACGCTTGTACCTTCACACTAGTTTGATACATAAAATGTAAAAGCTTGTTACGAGGTTGAGGCACGTGATCTTCGTGTTCATCATGAGGATCCTTATAGCGATTCCAAATAAAGTGCATCCAAGTGAGCGGTATCAATGCGACCAGAAAGATCATGGCTGCTGAGTAACCGACGGTAGTGCTCAAGTGGAACCTAAAGATTTCCATGATGTAAGCACGTTAATGAAAAAAACAATGTATCGAAAAATGAACGATGGCATACGTAAAATCGTACAATCATTCTGTTCATTCTCAGAGTAGTCGTGTAAATCAGATACGATAGATTAGATCACGCGAATTCTTTGCCAACCTAGGATGTTCATCCTTGAGCCACAGATAAGCCATCGCCATCGCAGAATACTTTTTATTCATATAACTTGACTTACTGCGAAAATGTTATTGACGGCACAAGGAAAATCAGTCCCATGCACAGTAAAACCAGAGCAGCACAGCCTATGTAGAATTTGAAGAGTGGATCTGGTTCTCGTACAAATGGTATTTCCCATTTCCACTTGCGGAAGGTCAGACAGATAGGATTAATATGTTCCCAGGCGCACCACTGTCTAAAAATTAAATTCTAGTTTGCTAGATTTCCTAATCATCATGATAAAAAAAAGTCTATCATCCTAATACTTACTCCCATTTGCTGAGAGGCATTTGCTTGATGGCATTCTCCATTTCAGCATCAGCTGCCTTAAGCATGAGATGATAATCACGAAGACAGGAGTCCATGAAGTGGGTACGTCGTCTGTAGGTACCCGCGTACACGTCTGCATGATTACCCACTGATGAAGTGAGCCTTCTGTTACTCTTTGAGGAAACTCCTGTACTGGTAGTACTTGATCTCATCCCAGCCCATCTAACGTAATGTCTATTAGGAGGTGGTGGTGAGTCAGGAACCGTGACCTTGAAGTGGTTCTCGCTGTTCTGCAACAAGGTTCGCCTGTCAACGACTTGAAGAGCTACAGAGGTGAACGAAGAGGAGCATTCAGTAGGTTCGATACGCACCTGCGGGAGTGGCGGAGGGATTGGTGGTTCAGGTGCTATTAGGTAGCTCCTGATACAGTATTTATTTAAGGTTTCATCTTCCAGATGAGCTACCGGCTCCAGATGATATTGATCAGCATTCAAAAGGTCCAACGTTTGTTGCGTTATGTGAACCATACCAGGTTGACCAGTTTGCTCCATTTTATTAGCTATCACTACGTCCCGTGACCAAACGTCATATTGCCATTTGTTAACGCCCAGTATACCGGATATTATTGTACCCGAATGAACGCCTATTCTCATATTAACATCTTCTCCACTTTCCTGACGTACCCTTGACCTCACTTCGTTAATTATATATATCATATCCAATCCTATAACACAGTTGATTAAAAATAAAGTACAAATATTAATTATTTAATTTAATAACAGCAAATTCTATTCACCGAGATCAACGCAGCTTTTTGCATGCTGAGAATTCGGCGTAGGCACACCGCTAACGCAATAATAACAGTCTCCTAAGAACTTGATCCTGAGAACATTGTGCTTTTCCGAAGCCTCGTCGAAACTCCCAAATAGATCATTTAAGGTCTCAACCAGTTTCGTGACTGATAAAGCAACGGTTAATCCCGAGAAATTAACAACGTCAGCATATAAAATACTGACGTTATCATGAGTCTCCACGTAAAGATCACTGCAACATTGCCAACTTGAAGAACTCTTTCTAATAGAATTAAAAAAAAAAAATGTACTCTTAGAGATCATAACAAAGTGCATACTTATAAAGTTGTCCCTTAGGAGGCGCTTTTTTATGTTCTTCAATGAACTTGAAGATATTCCGAAATTCCTTCTTAATCTTGACAGCAAAATGCTGCGGTAAGATACTTCTGGTAAGTTGCTCCTAAATCAATAATTAGATCATCAAATCAACATCATCTATATCAAATCGTTTAAATAAAGAATATCAAACGTAATAAATCAATGATCTACCTCTTGATCCTTTTCATAGTTCAGCCTAAGAGTAGACTCGACACACTTGCGTCTATCCAAAAAGGATCGTCTTATTACAACTTCATTCATAAATCTAAAATAGAGTCCAAGGCCATTAACGCATGCGAGATAAATCGCATCAGCAATGATCTGCAAAAAGATTCATAAGTAAAAATAAATTATTCGTACAAATGGGCGAAATAATTTGAAAAATAATTATAGATACAAAAATAAATGTTCCACGATGAGATAAGTAGAATCGTATCTTAGATACTGACAATACGAGTGACAGAGATAGTTAAACTATCATACGACAATCGATCGAACGCAATCCAAGATAAGTCATTAAAACCGGTATTATTAGTACAAATGTACGTAGAGTATATTGTTTGGATTTGTAGTGGAAAAAATTCAGGATCATCCTGGATCACATAATCATAACATGACACTTATGATTATCTATATTGATGATGATTTCCATAGCGAGCTACTGATGTAATGAAATCTTAATGTACATTTGGACTCACCCTGCTGACTGCATTGGGCATGTTCCTGTATGTTATCAGATATAAACTGGCGAGGTAGCATAAAGTCGCTGTAGTACCGAGTATAAAAGCGTGTAGATTTTCCGCAAGCGGCAAGAAGATGTAACATGCCAGAAGCGTGTGAGTGACATAGGCCGGTCTAAAAAAAAATGAATCGGTGAATGGTTATTGTTAATATGTTACATTAGGTGGGTCCGTAATATGAGCCAAAGAAGACTCAGTAGGATCAATTTAAAAAAAGATAGCTAGCATTATGATAATGTTTGGAGTTTTATCGATGTACCTTATCGCTGGAATGCTGCTGGAGTACGCAACAGTGTAATATAACGGAACAGCCAGGTCGCCCGTGACAAGAAGTGCCACGATTATGCAGGATAGGAGTACTGGAACGTAGGATTTTTTGGCGATGAGTTTTGGTCGAAATGATAAAGCGATTACAGGGAGAAGTAAAGCACCCAGAACACTGTAGGTCACCAAGTCCGGTAAAGAATCTTCTAGGCTACCCTGAATTAAAAATTTCATTATGACGATGATTAATATATATTATATTAATATTGAATATACCGGGAAGTCACGTTGTTTTTGTTATTCTTACCATTTTGATTAATATCGTACAGTGGGTGACGCCAAGCACCACTCGTAGAAGGACGAACAGCGAGAGATAACCATTTTGCAGTCTTCTTTGATAAATCGAGTATAGCTTCTCTAGGCTCTTGTACTTGAACTGTTTCTGTAATCAATTAAAGAATGTGATAAAAATTTTTATCCACTTGAAAAGATCATTATTACTTATAACGATTTGTAAATGTCTTAAAAAAAAAAAAAAGAATAGAGATATTCGTCACTGGATGAAATTTCAAAATTCATATATTACTGACTTGTCATCCTGTACCATACCAAGGATCAAAAATCAAGATAAATACACCACGATCACTCCTGTCCAGTCGTCAGTATTTGACACTTGCAGAACGTCATGGCGCAAAATCACGTATCAAATTTGCGCGATGCGTAATATGCATGTAAGTTGTATAAATAGGATCTAAGAGCTGTCAAACGCGTGAGAAAAGAGGATGCAACATGAAAAAAATAAAATGCACCGTTGAGAGGCGCGCACGCGATTTATAGCATTCGCAAATGCACCCACTGCTACCTACTGGTCTACCTATCGTAACAGAAGAATTATGACACTGCAGTCTAGAATGCACTCACCGCCACCTGTATCCCCGACTAAATCCGTAGTATAATTACATTGAAATTTTATTCAGCTTTCAAATATATCTTCTTCACGATGACCTCTTAATCCCAAGAGTCAAGATCATTCCCGTGATCGCAGGGTAGCGGCCGAGTGAAATCCACTATCATACACGGGTAAATAATCAGGTAAGACTTATGCAGCAACGTACGAAAAGCTTGTCCGAACGTTGTTTAATTCGCGGAGGCCTAGTTTTGTCAGTGTGGAAAATTCTTTAGATGATAGCAAGAAAACTCGTACGAGGACGAACGATACGGGCCTCCACCGTGAACCAGCACGGGCCCAGATCCCCAGGTGGTTCTCTACTATGAGTACGACATTCGTCTCTGCACACCGAGTGCGATGTACATATGTACATAATACATATAACATCAATAATATATGTATTATACGCTCCGTAAACGGTGAGCTGGGTTTGGACGCGCAGTCGCTCTTCGATTCTCTCGACTGTCTCTTTCTGATGTATCCAGGACTCACTGTAGGAGCTTCGCTTCAGGGATAGACTCGACATCAGAACCGAAAAACCTATATATGTACTTGCATATATATACATATATTTGGTACGGGTGATCACAGGATACGTACTCGGTTAGCAGCCTGGGCGATATTGATCTTTAATTTTGCTATATGTCCTGGACATGATTCTTTGTTAGGATGCGGAGAATCGGAGCAGGAGACACGATAGGTAGCACAGACTGAGGTGCCAGCTGTTGATTCGTTGGATCAGTTGTACGATGAAGATTTGTTTATTAGTCAATTTACAAGTAGATTTCTATTTGGAAATATCCTTTACTTTCCAGTAAATGATGACGATTTATTGGAATAAAGATAACGTGAGATGGTATGGAGAGAAGATGACGTCCTGCAGGTGACTTGATTATCGCGAAGTTCTTAACTGAGATTAAAATCGAATTTCCTAGAATACCTATCAATTTCCGCTGATACGGATATGATAGTAGCTAACAGAATAATCAGCTTCACTCGTACACGTATGATTGGTATAATTGTATTACGTGATTCAGTTTTGACCAATTTTTATCATCCGGTATGAATCCCTCAAATTTTAGGATTTACTTGTTAGTCACTGAGAATTACTGTGTCTTAATATATTTTTCAGAATTATAAACTGGCCTATGGTTACGAATAAAACTTACCCTCAAACTGCTCCATGTCCACTCGTCTAAACTATTTGGAGAAACTACTCGATCGTCTCCTGACTTATGAAGAGAAGTCAGTGAGGTTCTTGTCATTAGTTCATCCATTTTATTGTAGGTATCTCGTGTACCTTCTTACTACAAGTTGTGCACGTTACCTTGCCATTGTATTTATCATTTTGAATTTCTGAAATAAAAAACATAACACAATAGAAACAGTCCAGCATTCTTTTGCAAAAGTACTGGAAGACCGATCGTGGACAGAAAATAAATAATCTTGTAATATGAGTTCTCTCCGCCATTTAAAATCTAAAGCAATTCAAATAATCGATTCGATAACAAATGATTGTAATAATCAGCATCGCCAACGAAAAGCTTAGGGCATATTAACGCAATAACTGTCACCGAAAGGAGTTTCCAATGGCAAGTGAATGCATTTGTATTTCCACCGGTGTAATTCAAACTTTCTCCAGCACGCACGTTGCACTGTCCGTTCACGTTAAGAATTCGAAAATTCGTGGTCTGGCGCGCGCGAAACATACGAATCGCTCACCGAGTCACGGTGCTTCTAGAATAACCCACAAAGCAAGGACCTCGTACACGAGGATACACAATAAAGTGAAAATAAATTTCCGTAATTAACAACAATTTTTAATTACTAAGAAAACATAAATATCTTGACACTTGCAATTTTAATAGCCTCTACACTACTTAACCTTCTTAGCAGTATACAGTAAGTACAAGTCAAAGAAACTCTTGCGTCTAGATATAAAAACTTAACTTTAACTAACTCGTATAAAGTCGGACACTCTGTATGTCGAATTACGGATTACAGATCACGTACAGCTGCTATGAGCCACCGTGACGAGCAATGACTTGATTTAAAAGGCTATGGCCTCCCACTGATGGCACCGCGTTGTTTAGACTTCTCTTAATCATCATCACGTCTTAATTACATCCTGCGCCCGTATAGGAGGATATTTGTCTTGCTGTTATTTCCCGCAACGCCTTACTGACTGATACTGATATCTACTATATATACTTCAAAGGATCATGCATAGGTATGAGAATTTAAAATTTATACACATAAACCGGCATAAATACGTGACTTAAACTTACCCTGTATGATGTTTCCTATTAATTTTAGCCTGACTTCTTTTAGGTCTTGGATGAGAACGATACTAGTTGATTAGTTTCTCTGGACTGGAATCATCCCGGCGCCTATAACCACTGTCACTACTATCACTCACCTTCGCGCACAGTTCTGCACTTAATGACTGACGTACAATATCAAGAGTGAGTATAAGAACTTACCCGAGTTATGACTTCCGTCGATTCTATATCACCAACGAATACAATAGGTATTTTATAATGGTGGAAGGTCAGCCTCTCTCAAATGATGAACAGTGCCATGAAGAGCATGCCGTTAACTGAGAGGAAGTTTCCTATTGAATTTGTTATGACGAAGATAAACTGCCTTCAGTCACTTTCCACTAACTTGGAAAACTGAGAAAATTTAATTTTCCAAATTCTTTGGGAGAAATCGCTAAAGTCGTAGAACGATTCTGGTATATTTCGCAGTAGGACCTCATGCTGTCTATCATTAATGATATCTTTCTTGATGAAATATAATTACATCTAGCTCTTTGCCAAAGACTTCATTTTTTACCGTTGACGTAGCCAGGTAAGTTGGAATTGGAAAATTTTTTCTCAAGTGTTAACTAGTAAGGAATGTATTCGGCCTACTGCTGCTTTACTGTGTTTTCAGTATAGATTACATGGTACAGTTTGGTACGATACGGTCACTTTCACAGTCTACATTAACAGAAATAATGGAAAGATTTTTATCACTATAGTTATAATTGCGGCGTATTGAATGAATAAAATATTTATAATAATTTGTTTTACTCGTCAAGGTATAATTTATTATATCTGATTTATTTCGTTTGGCTAACTTTTATGCACTCCACAAAGCAGATTTTGCTGCCGTATACGAGCCAACTTCACTAACTTCATATTTTAAGATCCATGAACTTGGTATTACTTTCAAATGTGTTATTATTGATAATTTTATTTAAAGGTATGTTCTATGAAGAAATTCACGATAATGCACTGTCACTACACCACATCTAATTTTTGGGATAGTCTTAAACGACAAAGAGTTGATACATCTCTAAAAACTTGACTGCCCACTGGCTTATCTGGGGCTTTGTGATAACAGTGTGATAGCATCACCCCGTGTTCTGTATCAGTTACATGTGTATACCATGTTGTCCGGAAATTGTGCTTCCCTAATTGTTCGTCTGTATATGTATATGAGATTTCACGGTGCACAGGTGAGAGTATCCTGATTTAGAAGATAAAAATATTGACGTAGGAAATATTACTATGGTATTCATTACTGCTACTAATTACTAGTACTGAATAATGTTCATGGAACGGAAAAAAAATGGTCGCAAGAAAAATACAAAACCTTTATTTCATTCACGACAATACATTTATTTTTATTGTACGGTGATGCTATTATTTAGTTTAATTTTTCCTTCGTGTGATGTAACAAGATTTTAAAAAAATTATATCATCCATGCAAGCAAAATTTCCGTTAGTTCGTAATTTATAATTATAATATACGACCGTTCGGATTTTGATTCTAGATTTTAGATCCTTGTTACAAGGGAAACCGGACGCTGGATACCGATACCCCGAAGAAAAAGAAGGCTCATGCAAAAATAATGGCTTGACTAACCGGAAGGCACGTTGTACAAAATTCCCATGATAATATTTCTTCAACGAACTCCCACACGTAAAAAATCTCTAGCACTTCGTATAAGTTCTTAGCAACTGAGAGAATATAGCGTACGCGTGCACGTTGAAATCAGAATTTCAAATGTTAAACGATTGTGATTCTTAGAAGACTGGGTCTTAATAATTCTAAGCGTTAGGATCAGATCCAATCCACAAATATAAGGATTAAAACGTATCTAACCAGAAAATCGCACTGACACTTCTGGTTTCATAAACAACGGCGCAAATACATTGCTCTTAACGGAGTATTTTTTTTATGTCGTTTAAATCTCTCAGAATAACGATAGACACCGAGAACTAGCTTAGGAGAAGATACGATAAATATCAGATGCCACTTCCGGTGGTAGTTCGCTAAGGAGAGCATTCCACTCGGTAGGAAAATCTCTTTGAGATGACTTCACAAATTCATTGACGAGTGACTTGGTCTCTGTGAAAAGTAAAAGTTGATGAGTAACGTTAATAAAAGTGATGGCAACGATCATCAACGCTTACCGTCATCCAGAGCTTTTTCTTCACGGAGCACAGTCACTGCGACCTTCTGCAAGGTTTTTACGTGTGGCTGAAGAACGGCATGGCCAGCTCGATAGAGGATAAGGATACTGTTGAAGACAGCTTTATTCTCTTCGAAATCCTCTTTTAGTGGAAGTTGATTTACAAATACAGGAAACACCTGATCTAAAGGTAAGATTTCGTAATTTGTTATGATAAGACGCGCAATTGCGCCTACTATATTATCTCGAGCTCCACCATGAGTTTCCTTTGCTATTGCACCAGAGAGAGCCTGAAGAATTTCAGGATAATATCTAAGTAATATTTATTAAGGATTTTTTATCGTATGAAATTCTGTATTGAAAGTGGTGTATAAAATTGTGATTCATAAAGGATACGGATATACTGATTCCTTGCCATGCAAGGCGAGTTCTCCAATACCGTAAATTGCATTATTGCGAACTTCAGCGCTAGGGTCGTCAGTCAGTTTAAGAAAGGTTGGAAGAAGTTGAGGTACAAATGATGCTACAGCGTGTTTCAATCCTGAAAAGCATTCAGAAATGGTGCCAACGCTAAAGGATCGTTGTCCCTCGGATTTGTTCTTTTTCTAAAAATTAAATGTAAAAATAAAAATTCCACCTGATGAGGATAAAAATAAATAGTATAAAAATATGTACCAATTTATCGAGAAACATTGGCAGCACCGCTTGGAAGTAAAGGGCAAAATCCTCAGCGGGAATGACTTTTCCAAAATTCGACAAAACGTCGCCAGCACATTCCACTAATAATTCGTCCTGTTCAGCCTCCGCCTCCTCGCCATCAGCGTCTTCCTGATCCTGACACTCAGTTTTTCCTGTCATTACGTCTGTTATGCAATTTACTATGGCATCTCTGTGACCTTCCCCAATTAGAATATCTGACTTCAGTTCCTTGAGAAGCTCTGAAAACGCATCAAGCGCAGCAATGGCGACAGAGCGCTCATCATCCAGTCTTATTAATTCTGAAAGCTTCGGTACGAAAATAGAAACAGCCTTCAGAGTGGCTTGCCTTCCTTCGTTTGTACCAATTTTAGAAAAGTTAATACAAAATTGTAGCAGTGCATCGATAGAAGCTTTACGTATATCCTCTTGTGGATAATTAATAAGTTTGAATGTCTCTTCAAAGGATTGTTCCAAATATGGTAAAAATGCCTCTCTGTAAGAGTAGTGATTTAAAAAAATTTTCTTTACATCAAAAAATGAGTTAAAAATTAAAAAAAAAGAAAAGAAAAACACGTACTCCGTATACTGGGCAATTTCCTTTAAAGCTAAAACGGCTTCTTCCTTTTCCTCAATGTATGCATTTTCAACACTGTAACCAGCAACATCCTCATCATCTTCATCTTCCTCGTTGTCAGTGTTCTCTATATCTTCCTCATCTGCGTTTTCGTTATCACTTAGGTCCTCATATATAGGAAACGCAGTGTTCTCATCATCTTTAAAATGCGGCTAATGAACAGTAGATCAATATAAGTTCTTTACAGTCAAGGTGAATTGTTCTTCTTTAGAGGATACATACAACTATACCCTCGGAACTTTGTATACTCTTTATCATCTGTTCTACAATCTGAGGTAGCGCAACAGCCATACTCTTCTTCATAACAGAACTAATAGACGCAAAAAGGCCATAGATAGACTTTTTCAGATCTGGATCATCCGTTTCCTTGAGCAGTTTCAATCCAAACTGAAGTGAACTCTCCGCCAGTGGAGCGAAATGATCATTTCCAATGGTTCTTGCGAGTACACCCAAAGTATCTGAGTACCGAATATATGATTTAAGAAATGGTAAACACTTTTAAATCCTGCTATGCTCACCAACTGCCTGGATCTGTAAGCACATTGTCTCATCCGTTTGCTTCTCGGTTAGGTAACCATTCAGTATAGTGATGATCCTCTCAAAGTAAGGAAGCATATGCTCCTTACTGGCATTGGCAGCGGCGCCAATTGCGCTTAGCGAAAGTTCACGAACATGTACGGGAGTATCAGCTGTCAAAGTTTCAAAGAGTCGTTCCATAAGCATAGGTAAATATGGTAGGAGACTCTCGTTAAGGTTTTCACAGAACATCTCCAAGGCATAAAACATGCGGTCCACGGATGGAAGTTCTTTTTTCTCTTGTTTGATATGGGTACAAACTTGGCCAAGATACTCAAAGAGTACAGGTAACAGCTCGGACGAGTACCGACTGATCTCTGGCTGTAAATGCTCAGAAAATTGACCAAGTGCGAATAAAGCAGCATTACGAACAACAGCGGCCTGGTCTGTGATACCCTGGCAGATGCAGCGTAGAAAGGATTCTAAGTATTTTGAGCGGATGCATTCGGAACAACCCTCAGCTAACACCGCCATTGCTAGGTAGGATGCCTTTTTCGCGTAGATGTCTGTACCTTGTAAACCTGGTTCCACATGCTGCAACTGTGAAGAGACAATACAGATACTTGTCGACCACTTTCAATATGGACCTGGTCCAAGCTTGTTTTCTATTTTTATACACGTACCAGATGCGGAATGAGTTTTTCTGGAGGTAGATGTAATGCCAAGAGATCTAGGGTCTGTGTGGCACAGGTCATAGGTGTGTTGTCCTCATTATCACCACTAAAGTAAATCTCATCAGTTTCGTCATCAGGTGGTGTGGACATCAGTGTGAAGAGCATGTCTAGAATTCAATACTAAACAAGTTTATTCTTTTAGAAATGATATCGAAATTTACAGCCAATCACTTGCTTACCAATTATAGGCTCAACCATCTTGTGTTTAATGATAGCTTTTTTTTTAGATCTTGTTAACCAGCCTATAAAGTCTACGGCTTTAACTCTCAGAGCATCATCTAGGGACTTGTTCCCAGCTATCGCAAGGCACATCCCAATGAGGGGTTTAACATGGGGTGATATAACTGCAACTGCATTTTCACATAGTTCATCCAACAGTTCGAAAGCCTCTACTGCCTGATACTCATTCGCAACAATTAGAGCTTGAATTGTATTCATCACTTGAGGCATCATTTGATGATATGCGTTCACCATCTAATTATCAGTTGTACAATGGGATATGTTGATTAGATGAAAAGATAATGGAAAATGATATTGTAGTTGTTTGGTTACATACATTTTGGTCTCCTTCTACTAAAGGTACAAGATGTAGCATTGTCTGAAGGATATAATGTGCCACAGAATTCCCTAAATCCTGAAGATTGTTGAGTGTATTTCCAAGTAGAAAAACAATGGAAGACATATGTGGTAAATAGGCATCAGGTGCTACTTCAGTCATTGTGGATAAAGTATACATTCCCAACTGGAAAGAAAATAGAATGTTTAATACCGAAACGAGATAGAATTAATTTTTCTTACTTCTTTGTCAGCTAAGTTCTCACTAGAAACAAGCTGCTGAACAAATTGAAGAACTTCAGGCCAACCATTGTTTGGCAGTTCATGTTTCACGATAGTTCCAATTAACTGAGTTATTGCATTTTTCACAAATTTCTCTTGCTCGTTCACTAAAGCCTACAGGGTACATATTTACATTAAATTACTTTCAATAATTTGAAAAATACTAATTTTAAATCTTAATGAAAGTCATAAACATGCCTGAAGTATCACTCCTTTTAGTTCCGTTCTGATGCGTTCTGGCAATTGCAACCAATGCTTTCCCTTGTTGTACCGCTTTCGCAGCAGAACAGCAGCATACTGTCTTATCTATAAAATATGAAAAATGAATTAAATATCAAAAGAAGCCTTACGTACCACTGCAAATACAAACCTCAGCATTGGCTGATGAAACAACAAGCTGACATAATGCAGGAGCACTTTCTGGTTTTTTAATAGCTTCTCGAAGTTCAGCAGTACCCTAGAAAAATTCATAAAATAATCAACTCAAATTCATGTCAGGTGGTAAAACATTTATAAAACAGCGATCATTGATCATCTACCCATTACAAGCGATCATGCATCGCATCTTGACTAGAATATGTAAAATGTGAAAAGTAAAATCCTGCTGATCTCGTGGCCTGACTTGGTAGGACATTCACACCGTAGCGAGCACGTGTTGTTCAACGTAATACGTTAATTACCCTCAAAAAAAATGACAATTTGTACAAACCTCCTGTATTATCGTATTGTCGGCAACCAGAAGCTTAAGCAGTATTTCCTCCATGACGAGTTATCGTGTGTTAAACGTTTAATCAAATACTCCAATAAATAAACCGGGTGCTGGCCGTCCGTCGGCGAACGTGACGTACAGTGACGTAAAATAAATTGTTCAATTCTGACGAACAGAATCAGATCCAAGCGCATGCGTTACACATTCGTACAATTCCATATAAAATTACAAAACTCCATAAATAATCCTACATGACAGATAATACTATTCTTTCATATGACATCCGAAACGCTGTGCAGATACAAAATGGCGAAGGTACGCTCTGTAAGAGATCACTTTTTAGAACAATAAATGGACCATTTTCTAATTCTAATATCATAATAATCCTTAGAAGAATTGTAAGCGTAGACTGTAGATGTAAAATCTGTAGAGTCGACCGAGTATGAAACGAAACAAGCATTTACCGACTCAGACGGTAGCCATGTTAGCCTAGCATTTCTTTATCGAAAGTCCGTACAACAGTTTTTGTTCCTAATGTTGTTTTATTATATACAGTAGGTACGTAGCAACTATGCTTCATTCTACACAAAAGACAATTTCTTTAATCTTTCATTCCATTTAGCTAAGGCGCTCTTATCCGAGGCGTAGTATGAAGTTCCTTGAAGTTAAAATGGTCATTTTGTAAATGTTTAATGAGAGCCTGTTTACTACGGGAGGGGAATAATATACAATAGTAGAGAAGCTTTTTAATGATACACACTCTTGAGTGGTTATACGTGGCAGACATCGTCGAGCCATACTGTCTACCGGACTAGTTATGTATGTACGTACAAGATTCCTAGGTCGTCTAATTTCATGGCTGGATATAGTTTACATAATGTACATTATGGGAGTATAGAAATCTGACAGCTATCAAATATTCCTGAGACATTAAATTCTCGAATATGTCTCATCGAGATTTGCCTTCAGTATCGAATGATCGAATGCAGTTGGATTTATCTCGTTTTTACATTACGAGCTAACCGTATATCACTGTAAAGATTTAAAAAAAAATTTTATAGCAGCAAACCCAATCTGCACAGTCTCAAGCTATTTTTCATTAGTTATTTTGTTTTAATCGACAGCGTCTATACTGTGCAGTCGCGTAAACGATCAAAAATCTATCGATTATATGTAGTACGGTATTTGCTAAACTTTTTTTTTACTTCTTCCTCGAATAGCAAATATTCATATTCATTCATCGTGTGTATATCCAGACGGCTCACTGACGATTAGAAACGTAACCTAAATACACATCAAAGTTTCAAGAGACGCTCTGATTGTTCTCAAAATCTTGTATTGTGTGAGTATTTCGCCCTCGTATGTTTCATTTTAAATACAGAAAACTATATACAAGCTATATTATACCCCCTTGATTCAGCATTGTCTGATACATTATATTCCCTGTGTAAACCCCCTTAGTAAAACGTCCAGCACAAATAAGTAAAAAGACAGGCAAATAAGCACGGGGCCATATTCAGCCTCACGTTATCCTTCCTTCCCTCATCCTGTGAGTTTCTTTAGGGCAGAAATAACTAAGCGCCACGAGTCGAGTCACCGATTCACAGAGAATAGTATGCGACGGATACCGAATAAGCTGAGGGAGGCTGAAAATACTTTTGAAAATTTTCGTGGAATTTTCGCGAGATAGGTGTGCCGATTATCCACTTGGCATGATTATTTATTCTTGTGCCTAAAAAATCCACGAATCCACTCGTTCTCCTTTAAGCAATCACGATTGGAAAGATGAAAGATGGTAGAGAATTTTTCTTGCCGGTAAGAAAAAGCATCAGTTTCCAGAGCCTTTGAATTTTGACATTTTCGAAGCCGGAGGCTGCGCAGTGTAAGTCGCAGGCCGTTTAGACTCGCCTCGTCTAGCTTCGCTTCGGGTAGTTTATTATTTTAGAGCGAACCCCTTCCTTCCAGGTCCGCAGCTCTCTACTCTCTCTCTCTCTTCTTCTTTCCGCCTTCTATCTTTTTCTCTCTCTCCCTCCTTCTTCCTCAAGCTCATCCCTTAATCGTTCCATCTCTCCTTCTCTGAACTATACTACATCACAGTCTCTTCCGAATCTTGAGATAATGCAGTCTTCTTGTTTCTCTAGATTTGCAGCTATTTTGGAGTCAGCCATTTCTAAGGATACCAAAGGATTAATCGTCCCCTGGGGAAACTCGTGTATTGGAACGAACAATCTTCTTCTTGAATTTTGGAATTTAATACACAAGTGTCCATGTCATGATCCAGAAAATGATATTCAAGCTGTAAGTTGTTATCCAGTGTCCGTATATACTATATGCATAGGCTGCACTGAACAGTCTTGTATAAGAATAAAATTTTAGGAACGTTCTAAAGCTAAAAACAGGAATGGACATTGAAGATAAATTCATGAAGGTACCTAATAGCGAGTGGATAGTAAGAAATTGCGTTCTCGCACGAAGACCTCATGGAAGACGGTACGAAGACAGTGAGAGTGCTGTCAACATAGTCGTTGAGTGACTCGGCTTGCACGTCGTGGACGCAGTCATGGCTGGAGACTCTGAGCAGCATTCCGATTTCAAGTCCAGAAGGAATGATGCACTCGCTGTGCTCCAATGTAGATATTTCTGTAATATAAATTCCATTCCAGCAGGAGGACACCATAAATTCATAAAAGTTGAATATGCAAATTAACGAAAGTCACATCTGGAGGTACTTGCAAATATCAGATGTATATAGTATAATCATGTACTAAAGAGATCTCCATATATAGTGCAAGTATCTCACAAGGGTAATGTCTGAGCTCTAACAGAGAATCAGTAAAAAAGAAATTAATGTGAAATTAATGTCCGTTATGAATCTGTTTCATATAAGCCGACACCACATGCGCTCAGCCGTTCCGGGATGGATCGTAGATGGTTGAATTTATTATAAACAGTCGTTCGCCGATTCGTGAACTGGTCTCAAGTCTCCTGACACTCATTCAGAACTATTTGCAACAAAGGTAATGGACCAAAATTGATATCGGTCGTGCAAATAATCGGTACATAATTATTTGTTTATCAGGATGCGGATGCTGAGGAGAGAATGTGAGAATATTAGAAATCAGGGAATCCTCCGGGTTGATGATTCTAGAGGAATTTCCCGATGGCCGCTACGTCCTAACCACGATAAGAGATTAGAGATTGTGGCAAGATCCAATTCTGTCACTCTTTAGTTTGGCGAATGAATCAATCGAACGAGCCCCTAACCGAGCGATGACAGAATTTTTTGTGGTTACGTAAATTACGTAGAATGAGTTGAGTCAAGATTATCGTCGTTATTATTCCCTGTGCACATATGCGTAGTAGATGCAAGAAAACCGGTAGACCTGGTGCATCCTTTTTTTTGGACAAAGCATTTTTTTACGACAGGGTATTGTAATCTAGAGACAAATATTTCCCTTTGTTAGTCAATGGTCAAAATCTGCTGGCAATATGTCGCCCGACGATACCAAAAATACGTTAAAAAGCAAACTATCTTAGTACTCTAATATTTTAGTATAAAGTATACATAAGAGCGTTTAAGATATTTGTTTACAGAAATGTCGAGGAATCGTCATCTCCCGCAAGGAGGATATCAGGACTCCGCATAGTCTGACAATATTTGCGTAATTCCCCAGCAGTTGATAAGCATGAACCGGTTTCCTCACGTAATGGCGATATTATTACCGCAAGTCGCATTCTGACGTAGCAATTTGACTACGTAATTACGATGAATAATTGAGGAACGTTCGTGAGTCTTACGTGGCACTTGCTCAAAATGTCACGTCGTCCAAAGACCTTTAAATCTTATCTAAAACAATGCGGTTAAAATATCTCGGAGGATCTCAGGATAAGAGTCGTCGCGATTATAGGAAAAAATAAAAATAATTGAATATAGGATAAAGACAAAACTTTCTTAGCAAACGATATTTAATTCTACAGACTTGCCTAATGACTAAGCTTAAATTAATAACGACATTAATTAGTAGACTCGTTCATAAATATAAATAGGACGTTTATAGGATAGACTTACTATCCTAACTCATTAAGACTATCGTACAAATTTCAAGTACGTATTTTTGATTCTCCTTTTTATTTTATCATCCCTCCAGTTTCCTTCTACGATTCCTTATCGTAAGATTCGGCTTGTATCGATATACTCATTTAGGTGGGACAATTGCGAATAATTATTGTTTTTTTTTTCTTTTTCTCAATTCCAATCACATGGTGTACTTGATCTGATCGTAGAACATTGTTGTAGGTGGTGGAGTCGAAGTGTGAACATTCGATGGTACAGTGCACGGTATACTGGGTATACTCAAACCACCCAGATTGCTTAAGCTTATTGAGCTCAGAGAGCTTAGAGAGCTTAACGCCACGGAAGCTGGAGGATGGCTCAGGTAAGACGATTTCCGTTCGACGAGTCCACCGCCGGAGCTATTTGAATTCGAACTCGAACACTGCATTCTCATACCTGAAATCAAAGTGATAGTCAATCTCTTGCTCATAAGTGTAAGGCTGTTGTTATGTGCATAAGCAATGATTCTTTCTCGGGACCACACAAATCAAGAAAAAAAAAAAAGTGTACAAGTGGAAAAAAAAAGTCTCGCGATAAGGATCAGTCCTTGTAGGTACGATAAATCCGAAACCTCCGGCAGCTCTCAAGTAGTTGCTCTTTCAAGTGCGTACTTCACTCTAGTTCTTTCTTTCCTCTTTATCCTCCCATTTTCCATTTAGATAGAACTAGTCTTCTTACTTCCTATACTACATGTATGTACGTCATACCTCAAAAGAGTCTCTATGAGCTTGCTCAACTTTTCCTTAGCGATTGGTTATCGATACCAGTATAATTTATAACGATATTTAGGATTAAAAAAGACGTATAGCGACGATCGATGGATAAGAGGGTCTGGCAAATTTCATTATTCACAAGCAGAGTAAATTTATGCTTTCGACATTAATTACTTATTAATCGCTGCTTGATTCGGCAATTAATAAACTTCGTCATTTTTGGAGAAATTTAATTAAATAATTATGTCAAAAGATTCTACGTGAAAAATTCTAAAGGTATCTCGTGCCTGGTAAAATCTATGAGAGACGACCTTATGTCTGACTCGTGATGCTGGCAGCTTCACTGCAAGCACGATCAAGCTGAAGCAAGACGAGCCGATGCTGAAGTTAACTGAAAGCCGTCGTGATACACGAGGAAGACGACGTGTGTGGTCCGGGTAAGGCTGCCAGTCAAAATCTCTCACGGACTCAAAGGCCGTAAGACTAATACGAATACGGCGCGCGCGGCAGCTCGACTTTTAACGGGACGTGTGCGCCGCATGGTTCAGAAGCAGAATATGGGCACCGTAGGAACCATGGAATCGCTGGTTCTGCACGAATACGAATCGGGATCACGCAGTATTACAGAGGCATCGTGCCAGAAATACACCGCCCCTCGAAACCAAGAAAAACGAAGAATAAAGAGAGTACAGTGACGGTACAAAAGGCGGCTGAAGGATTCCTCTGATTCATATAGTATAATAGGATTATTGAATGAGGATAATCAATCTCAAGAATTAAACAATTCTTTAGCATTGATCATCTACTCGGATATAGTATAGATCTAGGATACCTGGTACAGGTTCCTGTAGGTCTGGTATACCGGGACCGTAAAATTCTTTGAAAATTTATGAATAGCCAAGAAACCTTTACGACTCTACGTTCGGTGTAGTAGATTAAAGAACATCGTGTTTATCACGCTCGTAAATATTTGGGCGATAAACGGTTTGAGATCGCACTTAGTACGGAAGTCGGAATGAAAGTGATGTATTCTCTAGACTGGTGTCTTAACAGATTCGTTATCGGTACCCTAACCCAATAATTATTATTACCGTTATTTTTATGCACGTATAAAATTGTCCTTGGTCAGTCCATATATGTCTGATGATATATTAGAGAACGAAAAATTCAAAGGCTAAGGGATCTGTAGGGTAGCTGTATTCGTGGTCGTTCCGTAGATCACGAGGGTGACTCCGTGCGTAACAACGGTTTAATAGCTCTGTAACGTTTTAAAAGGCCCCGTTCCAGTTCTTCACGCTAAATTAATCTCACGCGGATGGGATGGGACGTATGTAGTCGTACGGGACGGTCTGGTACACGTGTTAAGTTACGACTTACGACCTCACGACTGGCTTGGGCGTGACAGTCGTGTCACCTCGACTAATAGGCCCTGTCATCTGCCTGTGACTTGGTATTCTGTCTTAACTACTGCCTGAATGCACCTACGAAAGCGTTCGGGTCTCAGACGCGTGACTTTCGAAAGCATTAAGTGCAGGCGATAACGAGCAAATCGTTTAAGGCTCTTGATCAGGAAGTTTGGACATCTTGCAAGACGATGAAGATGTTAGAGGAAGTTCGGGAAAAATGATCTGCGAAGGAAACACAGGATGAGTAATTTATAGTGTTAGATATAGACTTAGTAAGGATGATGGTATACCTGGTGCAGGTATCAAGGTCTTCGCAGCTGGTTAGCACGTGAATCGATATTGACGAATGGGGTTTGAAAACAATTTTGGAAAAAAAAAAGAGAGAAGAAAAGTCGTCGACAGTTTCGTATTACATGGACCGGCGCCCAAAAGCTCGTAAACTGTCTCTGATTTTCCAGATGGCCCCTTCGCGCAGTCACGAGTCCTTATAGGTCTCATGGACCTTCTAGGTCTCTGAGCCTGTACGTCAACACGTTTTCCAAGGCGTCGTGTACGCCCACCCACCGCTACCCTTTCAACATATTTTTTTCCAAGTTTTCCCTTGGGATAACCTGCTGCCCTAAATGATATACATCTCTTCCGTTCACCAGGTTGGATATTCAAGGATACGGGTACTTAAAGCCGTTTGCCAACAGGTGGTTCTCTGTGAAATTTTACAAATGATGAACTTACCATGATCCGTTACTGGTGTGTGGCAGCCACTATGAGGCGAGTTCATGTTTCCTATTGGACTGGCTGAACCTGGTTGCGATTGCATTCCCTGCATGTTGTTAGCTTGCTGAACATTTGTATTAGCATTGACAACATTCCCGTTGTTGTTTCCGGGCGCAGGAAGACCATAACCCGTGTAATAATCCTGTTGGGTTGAACTGACCGGTGTTGGAGGATTAGAACCAGTTCCCTTATAGCTGTTCATCATGGGCTCATGATCGTTTTCAGGCTTATAGCTGATTCCTGGATGATGATCCTTGGTGGAAGGCTGAAATCCTTCAGATACTCTGTATGAGGGTACTGAGGTTTCACCAGGGTTTCTGTAGGGTGGTTCGTTCTTGAACGTGATCTCTCCGGCAGCTTTGTAAGCTGGTGGCACTTCTCCGTTACGATATAGCGAACTCTCTCCGGTCTTATAAGTGACTTCAGTAGTCTTATAGGTCACTTCAGCAATTGATGGAGCTTTGTATGGCGTTTCAGCATATCCCCAATCCGCAGTCATTCCCGTACTAGGACCATACATGGCGTAATCCTGATAATTTTGATACTGATTCTGATACCCATTAGCATACTCAACACCTCCACCAAGATTCTCATATCCTGGAGCTTGCACACCTACTCCTACCCCGACGCCAACTCCGACCGGTGTAGCACTGGTGAAGTACTGAGAGTACTGAGGCTTTAAGGCTTGGCATTTTCTTCTAAATCCTCTAGGTCTTCTGCGGAAGCTACCTTCTTCAAACATAAATTCACTTGCTGGATCAATTGTCCAATAATGTCCTTTCCCAGGTCTTCCCAGACCCTTTGGAAGCTTAATAAAACACTCGTTCAGGCTCAGGTTGTGTCGTACGGAATTCTTCCAACCCTGATAAGCACCTCTGAAGAAAGGGAACCTCTGTTGGAGGAACGTGTAAATTTCTGAGAGTGTTAAACGCTTTCCGGGACTAGACTGAATCGCCATTACGATCAAGGCGATGTACGAATACGGTGGTTTTTCCTGACGTCGCGCACCAGGTTTCCTTGGAGTTTCACTAGTGGAATTGACCATTAGTGGATCCAAAGTTTGAGACTGTGGCATTGAAGAGATTACACTTGTATTTCCACCACCACCACCACTACTACCACCACCACCACCACCACCACCCCCACCGCCACCACCACCACCACCGGTACCCGAGCTGCTTCTTCCGGATGTTGAATGAGAATGAGGATGTTGATGAGAATGAGGAAGTAGATGCGACGGCCCTGAGGGAGGAGGCGGCGGCTGTTGTTGCTGTTGTTCCTGCATTTGTAAACTGGCCGTCACCTCCACCTCGTTCTTCATGATCACCGAGCTACCGTGAAGTAAAATCTTGAAGCTAGTATCCGGTCTTTGTTATATTTATTAATAAATGTTCACTGGCTGACGCGAGGGTTCCAAATGATAATATTTATAACCGATTCAAGAGCATTATTAGATTCTACCACTGTTTCAAAATTGATGCACTTTTAAAAAATTGCAAATAAAAACAATTGCTGTCCTTTACATCCGAATGTTATAACAAGGGACAAAATAGAATTTCGAATATCGCGGATTTTAAATATTAAGAGAGCGATAGCTCAGCTATAACGGAGCTCGAAATGCCCGTGAAATATTTACGGCGCGGCAAACATTTATTCGAAATCGTAAGCACACTCGGACAATGGTTTATAATTATTTATATACCGACTGGATAAATTGTTTGCACTATCTTCTCCGGGTTAATTATTTAAGTTCGACGCGACGGGGTTCGTAGAGGCGACTGGCTGCCTCGTAAGTGTTTCAGCTTTACTAAAGTTTAGCTTAACTCCGCGATGCTCTCTTCGTGTGTGGACGTAGGTGGTGGCGAGGCGGAGCGCTTTACCCTATCATGGAACTCTAGAACCTCGTATGGGAGGAGCTTCGATTCGACGTACAGCCATCCGAAGATCCCTTTAATCTCACAACGATGCATCGCGCTATACCTCTTTCGATCTACTGAATGCACTGTCTTCCATTGTATATTAACTGTAGCGCAATAGGTTTTTCACGTATACGGACCCAAGCACCATCCAATTTATAGATAAGGCAATTAATGCTTCTTCCTGAAAGTAAGATAAAATTATGAAGAAATAGATAGTACAGTACAGATCAATGAAACAATCAGACTCTTAATTGTAAGGTTGACATGGAAGATCTTCCATTGTAGTATGACAAAGGCAGCTATACATAAGGTGTCAAAAAGTTTAGGACAATTTGAAGAACCCTATGGGCAGGTACTTACGAGTCACGGTATTGTAACAAAGATATGGAAAAATATGAAGACCATCAGTATAGGCTTGAGAATCGGTGCTAAGATTAGTCATGAGGGAGAGAACTTGAAGAGAGATTGGTCCAGGATGGAGCCAACGAGATCTTTGGGTTGAGCTCCGCCTACGAGGGTACCTCCTTCTGGGGAGAATTACGGGTCTATTTCGTATCCGCAACCCTTTTTCTTTCTTTCAGCATCCCTTAAAAATGAATCATCTTAGACGACAGTCTACGGTACAAGCTCCTCCCAAAAGTTAATAAAATAGACTGGACAAAATATTTTATATATATTAAATTTTGAAGCTTATCAAAGGTTATATCGATTATGCTAAATAACATATTCCGAGTTGTAAGCCCTTATTTAGAGTCTGATTATTTGTAAAAGACAATCCCTATGTTTGGAACTCGTTCATCGTCAAGTCTGCAGAAGAATCTATCAGCTCAAGTGTTTACTCCTTCTAGTACGTGATCTGATATCATGTGTCGATACTCCTAAAGAATAATCACACTATCATCATCTGATATTCTTTAAGCTCATTAGCACGACAGTATCGTTATCGAATTACACTGCTTAATTATAAATTCTTCCAAGGGAATCAAAGGTTTGTCCTTTGTTAAGCACACCCTTATCTATAAAAAAAGTAGATAATTTAATGTCACCATCTTTCCCAACGGGGTGACCGTGGGGCTCGAGTCTTGCCTCTTGGGACCATGAATTCTCAAGAAGTTTGTTTGCCTTGGAACGAACGACGTGACGAAAGAGACGCGACACGGCCATCTTGCCTGTGTCTTCCTCAAGCAGATCCTCACGAGTCCACATTGGTAGCCTGCAGGATTCAGCTTTCTTCCTTGTCTCCTATTTTCTCCTGTCCTTCTTGACATTTTGACTGTCCTGACATAAGAAACAATTTGCTAGTCAGACACTGGTGTTAGTGGAAGGATATCCTTGAGGATTATTGCCATACGAACCTACACTTTCCTTTGGAAGAATCTACACGTATGGTGGTCATAGGTTACCCAGGACGAGACACTCATGTTAATTTATTGAGGACACAGTCTCAGTAGGAGCTCTCGTAGTTTAAGGGTTGAAAGTGGAGGGTCGAAATCGGGACCACCCTTCAGAGATAAAGAAATTAGGGCTGCTGTTTACCATTACCTCCTCAGCCTCGAGAGTTTCTGAGCTCTCGCGACGTTTCGTGCGACAACCTCAAGTATCTGTACCAATCCGAAAATACGAAGGGATCAGGACTAAGAAGATAGCTGGCAGTCTATTTTGAGCTTTGGGTAATGCTCCTCAGAAAAAGATGATGATGTCCAGTCAGTAAATCTCCTTTGTAATCTTGGCAGAATCCAAGGGCCAATCTAGTAACCACTGAAACCAAAAATTGATTTACTATTAAGAAGATGAACCCTGAAATAAGTAACCCTTGAAAAAGAAAAACTCTTACTAGACCACCCGAAAGCTACACGTGTCTTCCTGAAAACCGCAGACCGGAACCAGAGGTTTTTCAGGATCCTTCATCAAATGAAAACCCAAGCTTGTCTCTGCGCATACAGACGCCAGTAGGGTTAAGTACCCGGTGCACAATTTTTGGTAACATTCCAGTAGTCCATAACCTATTTAAATTACAGGATGAAATCTAAAAAGGTATAAAGGAAGTTCAAGAAGCCAAGAAGACTACCGCAAGCCAGTAGAGATAGAGTTGAAGCTGTGTGCCTCTGGGAAGCACGTGAAGCTGCGCTGCGAACGGCGGCCACCCAGGCGGCCATCACACGCGCCGACAAGATGCTCTGTTTACACGATACTGTAATTTTATACCGCTGTCGTACGCATGTTACATACCTACGTCCGTATATCCCGAAGGAAAACCGATGCACGTGAATGGGATACCTGTGCAGACATTTACCCTTGGTGAGGAGGAGTTCAGGAAGCAGGACCATCAGGGTTGAGTCTCATGAATGGCAGGCGTGATTCTGTAAGCACAGGTAGAAAAAAGGTTACCAGGTAAGATCCGCCCTGAAGAGTGCCTATAGGCTGCTAACTCCTGGGGATTGGATTTCAAAGTGTCCCGAGGGAGAAGACGAGACAAACGGGGAGTAGCTAAAGTGTGCTACGCGGAATGGTGACCACGTGCGTATACCACAGTATACGAGTCTCTTTCTAAAGTGCCGATTGTTTGGTGAAAACACCGTTTAGGAATCTTGTGAAGCGAGCACGGCTTATTCCAAAGGAAATAGGTACGAACCAGAGAAAATGGTCGGAGTGTTTTCCTTGAACACCGTTTAAGACCAGTCAAAACAGAAGCTTCACCATCATTATCCTAGACATTGAACGTGTCAAATTTCTTTCATCGTTTCAGACAGCGCAATTTGATGAAACGACCAATCAGAATTTTGTCTTTTATCATGATTCATCTCTCGGACAACTTTAGTAAACAGTATTTTATTACAGTATAGCAAAAGAGAGAGTCATTTGATTTCTTGAATCTCTGAGCTTGCTCCAGTATCCAAAATATCGTTCTAGGGATTGTAAAACAAGACCTCCTACGAATTTCTCGAATCACACGTTCCTTCCTGCCATCGATTCTCCCAATTCCTGCTGTCCGCGTCCATACGTATGTAGGACCACGTCTGGACAGTGTTTCTTTTGCGCAAGATGTCGGCCGTACCGAATGAGCCAACCAGTGAACGGATCCGAACCCGCTCTCAAAATAAGACCTGTTTATCCGCTCATGCGGCTATTTCGAAAGCTCGCAAGTTCCTCGAATGAACACCTATTTCTACTGAAAAATACCATTGCGCGATTTCAATTTCTTAATCTATTTGATTCTGTCACATTGAAGACTTTAAAGGCTATCTAATTTTGAGATTAGCCAAAGTCAAAAGCTCCATGCAACTCACGTAGACAAATGCTGATGCCATAACACTTGATCCTGCATACAGTGTGGTACAGAAGTCAGGAGAGAAGATTTCGACTTCCAAACAGCGACCCCCGTCGAGCACGTTGTTTACGCACCGGGTGTACCCTACTTAATCCGGTGTTTTAGTGTTTGGATTTTGACTACCGCAGGGGGTTGCACCGAAAGAGTTCCTGGAGTAGAAACGATGTCATGCAACTGGAATCTTTGCACTTAAATTTACACATTAAAAGAAATTATCTACTGTATACCTACTGGCGGGGCCCTATCAGTTTCCCCTCAAATTCGCATTCTCGAAATGTCATTTTTCTGACAAAAAAAACAGCTTCTCCAATATGGACATCTTCCCGTGTAAAGTTAGCCATGCGGGAATATGAATTGAAAAAAAACGACGATTCGGGAAAATGATAGGAGACCCCCTACCAGATACCATACTTACTCTGATCTTTCTGCTTTGTAAATATTAGGATATCCAGGAGTAGCGATACGTGATGGTATTACTTTACAGTGAAGTTGACCCAGTTTAAGATGGTTTACGTAGAAATACGTTTACCTGAATAATTGTTGGTACTTAGTCTTATGCCACATTGAAGGGTTGCGAACGCATCGACCTCATTCGCTGCTATACCCGCTTCATCGTAATTTTATACGAATGCGACGAGTATAGAGGAGCCAAACAATTTACTTAGCAGGACCGCAATGTTTAAACCATTCCCACCGACCTTAGCTTACTACGTTTCGGTTTGGTTTAGCCGTTTAGGTGTAGCTGTTCGTCTGTATCGTTCGGTCTATTCAGCTCGCTAGTGCGTTTCTACACTTTTATAAACTCCTTGCGGTTTCGTCACTACCATTGGTTACTCTTTTCCTATTTTTTTTTTTTTTTCATTAGATATGGCACAGTGGATTTTTTCACCGTCGTGTCTTTCCACTCAGTAAATCTCCACAAATTCCCATAAAATTTTCTACAGAGAACTTTCTTCTTGAAACTTTCTTGCAAGTACATAATACATTTAAAGGAACGTTTGCACCAACGTAATATGCAATTACAACAGTAAATATATTTACTGATATCATAAACGTACTCAGAAAGAACATACCCATGATATTGTTATAGTGAATCAAACAATCAGCGAAGTGACGGGGCATTTCACGAGATATTGGCAGCTTCTTTCCGAACTGGAACGTCATGAAGCGTAGGTGAGGGCAGCTGCGGCCATCTTGCCAGATCAACTTAACGGCGTCGTTAAGCATTAACGACCGTTTGTTAGAAGCTTCGGACTACCGGAATAGAATGCTACCCGTGAGTTCCTGTGCACTGTTATCATTAACCAGTATAGGACACGTAATTTTGTCTAATGAGTTTAAGGAATAACAATGAATAACAGCAACTCTTCCAGACGTCAGAACGAATTGCATCAAAAGTTTTGTAAGTAGCCAGTAGTGCAGCTCGTATCTTCCTAGAGGTGTTACTTTTGAAAAGTTGTTCGAAGGGTAGTTTAATGTTAAGCTTACGATTTCCACTGGTATCCTCCGGATCATATTCCGTCCGTAGCAGGAGCCATCTTCCACGAAGCTGATGGTGTAGCAGACCGGAAGTTATAAATCTTAACTCTTTCCTCTGGAACCATCGACGAATATATATCGTCCTCGCCGCCATACTGTAGCGTCTTCGCATCAGTGCTATCTAGCGGACAATACGTTCCCCATTGTGCCATTGTTTACAAGACGAAGTATCGTTACGAGACTTCGGACGCGAACCATCTGCTTGGACTGTCCAAAGGGAAGTTGATAGCAGGGAATTCTCATCCTTTGAGTTATAATACTTAAAGATACGATACATAGAATTGACATGGAAATCATGCGCACCATTTTGCAAGGACGATAAAGGTGATTTGATAAGAATGAGGTTAGTGGAGTTGATGAGAAAATTTTTCATATTTTTTACTGTTGAATACGTGGCACAGAGACTTGATTGCTGTTAGTTGTTTCTACAGAATTGTCAGTATTAGCCAATGCTAATTCAATGAATGTATGGAATTGCGTGTGGTCTTAATACTTTTTATGCTTTTGATGTTTACACGAACAAATTCACAGATTTACAGTCGTATAGTAGCAAGTGGTCGATTATCTGAGATCGGGTCCACAGGCTTGTGCGAAAATATACAGTGTGGCGTCCACGGTTTACCTTTGCGTTTCATCTCTTATTTTATGGCAAAGCAACGTGTTCTATCAGACGTAAACCTAGGATAGATCAGGAATTATGTGTCACGGTGGATTACAACATTTTATTTTATTAGTGAAAAAAATATGACACGATGCTGTGCATTTCTTATTCAGAAATAGAACCAATTCGTTAATAATCAACGTATGGCAAAATTGAATAAGACCCAAGGGATCAGAAAGTGAACTAGGGAATGTTACTATATCTTGACAGCATATGGTTGTATCGTGTGTAGATAATCGAATGGAAGTCGATAATATTTTTTATGAACTATTTCAGATAAAATAGCGCACTGCTACAGTTACAAAAATTAAGGACTCAGTCGCTAAGTTACTCTTCGCAGGGTCCCGAAACTTCTTTACCGACGTCTGAGATTTACTTACCGACTCTTCGGTTACGTTTCGCGAGAAAAGCCAACAGAGGCCGCTAGCAAACAGTATATTGATATCAGTTCTCCTTTCACGTTATCAGCCTTTGTCATAAAATAAAATTAAGACGAAACATGCAGATTGGTATATTTTTCCTTTTGAAGAATTAAAAATATGTAATATACAATATTTTATCAGCTCTTATAATTTGAATATGCCTGAATGTAGCTGGCGGATAAAAATATATATATATATTTTTTTTAATTGAAATTATCCATATAGATAAATCGTTTGAAATATTATAAATTTTTATGGGCTGTGATAAATACCTTGGTTTATATCGCTGCTAAACCGCAATAAAAAACACTTGTTAAGTAGAACAATACTTTTCCTCATAATGCGATTATCCAATTGGTATTTATTGAACTATTATTTACAACAAATAATTACATTAGGCATTGAAAGATCACAACTATAAAATCTTGATTGGATTGTCATCTTTTTTAGTTTACATAGTAAACTACACACTGCCGTTGTACAAACTCCATCCCTGTGTTATATTATGTATATCGTGGCGAGTTGTACAAGTCCAAGAGGCTATACGGTGAGACTTGGATATCTTTGTTGGATACTTAAACGCTTTATCCTAGACTAAATAAAAACATTGTTTCACTCCCTTGTCCCGACCTATACGCCTGCAGATTTCGTATATTTTCTGAATCAATATTGGCTTCCCTGTGTAGCCATGGTATAACAGGTAGCTTGATATCAGCACGTTCCACTTGTTTTCCACTGAGCGCACATCTGTGTCGGCCATCGGTCGTGCACGTTGCGTTTTTATATTTTTCAAAGAAACTCAAGATAATTATCCTTATTGAGATCAAGATCTTGAAAAATATACACCTCTTCCTGGTGCCAGAGTACTTTCACTGGTTACGAGCAAAAGAGCCAGAGACCCTAAAACTTACAGACCCTTTTAAAGAGGAGAACCATCGCCTGTCGGTAAGGTGATTCTCTTAGTGAAATAATGATCGACGAAAAATAATCAAGTGCTTAAAATGTCGGCACAATTAACATAGCTGGCAGTAAAATCGAAAATTTATGCGTATACAGGACACGTTCTTTGTAAATGGATGGCATGGCTTTCTACCCGTCAAATGAGTTTATAGATACTTTACAAAAACCCTTGAGATTTGTACACGAACACTTCAGATTATTAGAAGCGGACCGCGTGAGTTGATTTTATATTTCTTCGCGGCAATGTGTGACGAGGGTGTCAGTAGTACGTCGAAGGTACAGAATACGAGTAAAATGGATTATTTAACAAAAAATAATACTTATTGTATTTCTTAATCGTCAGACCACAACATTCTACTGGAAGCACATTTGTTTCGGCTTAGTACCGACTTACCTGAACGGACAGCGCATCTTCAACAGTCACCGACATCTGGAAGGACTTAAAACGCATGCAGAATTTTTTCCCGAGTCCCTCCGAAGACCTGGTTGTACGTACTTCCATCCTTACGTGCGTGAACCTTCACAGCTCGGATATAAGATTGGAAACGTCAAGAAGTGCACAGTGGTCACTAGGTGAGAAAATGTCAACGGCTTCGACTTGCTAATTCTACCTTTCCTAGATTAACCTGGTGAAATCCTTGAAGATTAAATCCCAACCGAATGGCGCCACCAGTTAATCCGATATACCAGGAAATCCTTGCTAGAGTAAAGCAGACAGAGAGAGAGAGATACTAGGAAAAAGAAGATGGGTCAGTGAGAGTTAAATGGAAAAAGGGGTAAGGAAAGAGAAGGATACATAAACTGCATTAGAATTTAGTATATTGCTCTAAATTACTCTTGAAGTCCGTTGCTGCATGTAGACTTTGGATTGACGTTGAGTGATCTTGAGTTCTTTTGCAGTACTGCGGCAGGAACTGCTGGCGTGAGCTTTTGCACTCATGGCAGAGGAAGTGCGGCTTTTCAGGGCGTTGCGAAAGGGAGGAAGGAAGAGTGGAGGGAAGCGAGGGTCGTCGAAGCGCAGCCAGAGAGTCGATAGTGACATCAAAGGGGAGCGACAACGGATATGCGTAAACCTTGGCGAATGCCGAATACCCGAATGCAACCCGTGACTCGTTCTTGGGAAAACTCATCAAAGACGCGCGAACGGATAAATGTAAGCGACCGTTTAGCGAGAAGTCGTCGCTAATTTTAATTACCAGTTGATTTATGTCTTAATATTCCAATACCTCAGGTCCGTCTGTCCTATGCAAATTCCTCGATAGATATAGCAATATGAAAGGTGCCGAAGATAATGATTCGACGATAATCTCAAGAGGAACTTTATTGATTTGTTGAGCATTTTTTATTCTTAAATTAAGATAAGCATTGGAACGAAAAGATAATCAATGGCCATCATATTCAGGAGCGTATCTACTTAGGTTCCAAGATACGCACGTAAGTCTGTACTCAATTGAATTTGGTTCGATGCTATGGCTCGTCATCCCACGTATGTTTTTATACAAAACAAAGAAACTTACCCTTACCTCGATATTTACTCTTATACGATCCTCGAGCAATCTCCTTATACTTTTTATCCGTATTCGTGAACTATTCGAACCCTTATACGTCGCTAGTGCTTCTTGCTTTATTAATTATTAGATGATATTATTTATATATGACCCACAGGTTTTCGACAAATTATCAATATATAAATATTTCCGATAGTTACTAACGTAATTACTCTCAGGATCCCTGTGGATCTTGAGACTTCATAGAAGAAGTCTAATAGCCAAGCAGAATTCAATTCTCCCAGACAGCGTGGCACCAAAAGTGTCTCCACAAGGGTAATAAGGAAGTAGCCCGCTGCTTAGAAAAACAGAAAGCCGCTAATATCGGAGGCCGTGGCTGAGAAAACAGTGCTGTTTTAGGTTAGGGAGGACTCTAACACATCGATACATATACATATGGATCAGTGTCTGTATCAATACGTGTACTGGATACACACGGAAGTAGAGTACAGAGAAGTGGCTATACTATGACCAGCGTGAAAAGAGTCTGTGGTACGCGGTAGCAGAGTCTCTGTAAAAATGTTCGTGGCAGACAGCGTGGCACCCTTGAAAAATAAGGGAGGGTCGGTATAAGTCGTCGTGGCAGTGACCAACCCCTGCTGAGTCTCGGCTCGACTAATTAACGGCGTGACGAAAGCCAAAATTCTACTTCCTTCGTTTTCCGCTTTCCTACTGGTACCTATACTTTCATTCCCAGATGGTAAATCCTCATATGGCGCGAAATTCAAATCTTAAAAAGCAATGCTAAACGGTATCTCGATATACAGAGGCTTGTTTAGGTAACAAGTGAGAAATATGGCGGTTTGATTGGTTTGACACTAACGAGAGTAATGATTATGGCATACATGAGTACATATCTCTATATAGCATTATATGTATATCTATAGATAGTAGCACGTACATACAAGAGTGAGAAAGAATTTGATGGAGCTGTCAGTTGCCTGACTACACGCGTGTATAACTATATGTACTCGGTAGCCTGACAGGGCTGACAGAACTTGTGTAGAGAGTTGAACGAGTATATATGTATATATATATATATGGTACATAAAGGTAGCAAGTTTATGGGTGGAGTATATTCAGAAGGGAAAGGAGAGCGTAAAAAAATATTCGAGGAAGGCTTTGTAGTCAAGGGAGTGCCGGCCATGCGCGACGCCATCATGTCCTCGCAGCTCCTACACGTTCACATTAAATGGACACGCCTACGTAATTACATGTTACGTTGAATATACATCTTTTTAGCTACCGTTTAATACAGGTGGAGTATCGCCATCTTTCACTCTTCTTCGTGATATTTACTTCGACCGTCGCCATCTTTTGCGAAAGTCAAGCCACTGTCAGCCAGGACTGTCCCATGTTTTGACACGATGCCACCTCTGGTGTTAATCTCTTAAACGAGCCATGGGGATGCTCACCGAGTCACCTTATTTTCACGGTCCTGACCGTCAGCACTTAATCCATCCTGGGACTAAAAGTCCTAGCTTAATCCTGGAAGCCGATAATGAGCCGTTCACAAGGAACAGGCACGCTTTCCTTCAGGAAGTAACTACTATAGCGTCTGTCCTTGTATGGATATTTTACTATTGTAGAATTTAATGCAGTTGGTACATGGTTGAAGTAAGAAGAAAATTTTCGAAAATCCAGACTGACTTTGCCTGATCTTCCACCAAGTGATCGTAACGATAGCACAATGGTATCTTTATACACCTACGCATGTACTCGGCTCCGATGACCAATGTAACTCTAGATCTCAGTGGGGTATAGGGATCCAGACCCTGTCAGATTCTGAGACTTGGTTAGAACTGCCTGGCCAAGTACTGGCTTGTTTTCTAGAAGAGCGCCTCAGTAAGAAGTTGGTCCATCCTTTTCCAGCTTTAGATCTTGAGTGACATAGTATGGTATAGTGGGTTACGTAAGGAGTATTTATTCAGTGTAAGTTTCCTTGAACTTCCGCTAGGTGGCTACGCCACCGATCGTTTGATATACGATGGACGGGGTCGATTTTTCTTTTATATAGATGAATAGAAATGGCGTGAAAAAATGTAAGGCGAGGAAATAGTGAGAGAATAGGAGAGAATAGTAAGAAATAAGAAACTTAAAAGAACAAGGAGAAACTGTGGTCTGCCGAAGTAAAGGACCAGAAATTATCGGACCTTTGTTTCTCGGTCGTAAGCCGCGTCTTGGGACCTTTGTCTTTATATCCCGGCATCCGCTTCCGGTCCTTATCTTACGCTACACATGTACCCTCCTGGCCCATTGTTGGCCACATGTGTCTCGCTTCAAGTAGTTTGCTTACGTTGGCCCATCTAACACAGCAAAGCTGGCCTTACCCATGAAGTGTAAACTCTGGCTGATACCAAGATCCCCATTGAAGACGATTCTTTATCAATCGGCTCGTTAAGCAGCTACATGCCTGCAGGTACCTTTCTGCTCTTATCTCAAGCCTGAGGGATGAAATTTATGTAAGATTTACGATACGACAATTCACGGTTCATTGGAGCAATAAAATTCTTGATTCGAGGGTGGATTCTTTATAAATTTTACAAACTCTTTCTATCCAAGGTAGTACATGTACCCATGTAAGATTTTTTGCACTCTTCAATTTACTATTACAACTTATTTCTTTTTTCAGCTGAAGATGGCACATTGTCCCACATGCAAATTTCTGGGACAGTAACCATAGGCCTAGGAATCCTGTACAGTCAGCGACTTCTAATAAACGAGTAAATAATATTGGTCACGTTCCTGCCGTGCACAATGGCACCTCTTTAAATAGGATTATATTAAGCTGTTTCACGCAGAAGAATAGAATCAAATAGAACGACGTCGAAGATGTTTTGGTAGGCGAGCAGCGCGAGGCGGTGACCTCGCCACCCTCGAGAATAAGGGGATAGTTGACAGGTGAATAGTCCTGGGCATCGAGTCGCTCTCTCGCCTACGCGTTTTCCCACGTCCCACGAGGGCTACTTGCCAGCCGCGTTTTTTCTCTTTCTTTATTTCCTTTCATTCTCCATCACCATCAATATACATACACGCCATGTCCTTACTACTTATCTCTCAGCTTATACGCACAGATTCTTTTCAATAGACAGGTAGCAATCAAAGTTCATTAAATAAAATCACATACATTGGACACCGTTGGCAACGCCATCTACTGCAATTTCTAAATAGCTTGATACAACGGTGTATTTTTAGAACACGGTATGACTCGTGTTAAAGAGACGGTGAGCTTAAGTGAGATTTTTTGGCGTTTCTTGAATTTTGGGGCGTGCCGCAGGGGACGACACGGCGCACGCGGCTCGCGCTTAAAATATATCACCCACCTACGGTTTCTCTTTTTTCTCTTTCTACCTCTTACGTTAGTCTTATATCTATCTGTATATGTATCCTCTTCTGGATCTGTCTCGCTCTCCCCCGTACTCTGCTTCTCTCACGAGTAGATATATTGCTCTTTCGACCTGTGAGATTTATTGGTTTGTTCGTGGAGTCAAATCGGTGATTTTCCCCAGACTATTCTGGCCCTACCGTGAACGGTACTTTGCTCGTGGAGAAAGTCAGGCGATTGGGATATTTGGGCAGGGGGAAAGAAGTCGAAGGACTTTTAGAAGATAAGACTGATCGGTTGCAGCGCCGAAGAATTGCGCGGTTTTGTCAAATTATTTCAGCACCCGATATTTCTAACCGTCCTACCGAAACGCGGCCACGAGCCAAAATCAACATGAGTCTGTTGCGAGCCTCTTATTCCTTTTCCTCCATTTATTTTCTTCCATTCTACAGCATCGCAGCGTGCAACTCCTATGTCGTCATTGCGATTTCCATGAATTCCGTGATGCACATGCGCAGAAGATACCGCTCTGTCAGATTGGAGTAAAAATTGAATTTCCACTTTAAAACATTTTTCTTGTTCTTTTTGTCACGAGTTTAAATTGCCCCGGAGGAAAACTTTTTTTTCTCTTCAATTTTCACTATTTTCTTCTCTTTCTTTCGTCATCAAAGTCTTTCAATTCTTACATCCATTTACGCCATCTATACTTTATTCTAGCGTTTATCTGAAATCAAGATAAACAAATAACTAGCAAATCGGCGGTCGCTCATCTCTCTCTTTCTCTCTCTCCCTCTTCTGCTTGTCTAACTTTAACTCGTAAAAGCACACTTGTCCGATCTTACGACGTCTTGGAAGGTGCCAAGCTGTCTGACCCTTCGGTAGGATTCCCGAGGCTTGAATTCGAAAAGTCATCGGGTACAGTAGACACTTCTTTCTAACCGGATCGACATGTCTGTGGCGGCGATGGTAAAACTTCAAATGACGTGGCACTCGAATCCACGAAGAGGCCAAATATTGATGAGGAGTGTGGATATAACCGAGCATTTGGGAACTTCGAAGGAATTCCTGGTTTACTCGAGTGGGTTCTGGATTTTAGCCGCAGGATGTTTCACGCTGTGAACGACAGCCGATGTTTTGCGAGACTCTGCTCATATTACTTCGGGTATCCTTGACGGTGGACCACCGTCATCACTGTTGCAGAACTTCCCTCTTCTTCTTGTGCCTAATAATCTTCCTTCCTAGTTCCATCCACACAATCGAATCACCGTCTCTCTGTCGAGGAAAAAGAAAAATTCTTTGACTGTTTGCCCACAGGGTGTATTTAACAGTTGAAAACCGTATCGTGCGTACATTTTGCGCAATCGCGAGTCACGAAAAGCAGAGACGGCCTGTCAGAAACGAAATTCCATCCGGTCCACTTCACACTCCTCTTCACTCCACTCGAGTCGGACTTCGGCCTGTTCCACGAGAAGCTCACAAGGAATGAATGAACCGCGGAGTGACTCGAGGCGTCGCTCAATGGAAACGAAAGAAATCCCTCTGGTCATTTTTAGAGGCGCGTATTAGAGGCTTCTTAAGGTTGGCAAGTTGCTGCGTCATTCAGGAGCACGCAACTCCCTTGGGATTCTTGCTCTTTTAGTACCTGTTTCTTGTTCCTTTTCTTCTTTCTTTTTTAATATTCCTTTTTCTCCTTTTTTATATCAAATCTCTTCTATACGAATCACGGTGTACCCAAGGGAGCAATGAGGAGGCGTCCTAAAATATGAAAAGGGTAGTTTACAATGTTATACAGATCCTTGTACGAATTCAAGAATTCCTCGTCACGCGTGTTTCAAATCGATCAAAAATCTCCTGAAACTGTATCCGCACCTCTTCCTGGAATCCCTTTCTAAGATGCCGATCGGTCAGGAAGCTGACAATCACGTGAGCTCGCAGGACGTTCACCATGTCACGTAAAGAAGCAGTACATCTTCGTGTCTCGAAGGGCGTAGACCATCGGCGTCGACAGGTCTACCCTCTTTAACGAGGGCTGACTTTCAAAAGTCGGTCCTTCAGAGTCAGTCCACCTATATGGGGGTAGTTGAACGTTACGTTAACTTGGAGGGTGGTTTCTCGCGCTAATGCTTCTCAGAGGTCTGTTTTACTCATCGAAGCAAATTGTCGGGGGGGTGCTAACGACGAGCGGAAAGGCACAGAACGCCCTCACAATTTTTCTTTCAGTTTTCCACCACCTCTACCGCATCAACTTCACGTATACATATCTTCTCTCTCTCTCTCTCTCTCTCTCTCTCTCTCTCTCTCTCACTCTTACCAATACGGCTTTCCTAATCTTCGTTAAATTTAGAATAAAGCTCAAGAGCCCTGCTTATTTTTTCAGGTCAAGCAAACCGTTAGCCGAGAAGCACGATTCGAAGTTATCGTAGACGCAGAGCCATATTCCTTATACGTAGAATATGTTACAAGCAGATTCTAAACTGTTTTGATATTACAAAATCTATATCTAACTCAGTCTAAAATGTTTTGTCGGCCTGCTGCTCCCCGAGGAAGATGTAGCTCGTTCGCTTCGGCCGATTTCCTGCATCCTCACCACAGTCTCCCTCAACCATTTGCTATCAAACGGTTGAACGCTTCTGAAGACGAATGAGGGTGTCCTGAGTTTCTCTTGATTTTTGCTCTCTCTCTCTCTCTCTCTCTCTCTCTCTCTCTCTCTCTCTCCTCTCTGGCTGGCCTTTTTCTTATTCACCAAGCAAGAAGAGGACAAGTAACCCTCGTGCTTTCAAGCCCCATTACCTACGCTTTGAACGTCGCAAGATGAGTCCTATGTGTCTTGGTCCTTTCCTTCTTCTCTTCACTTTTGTTCCTCGAATTTTTATCTTTCTAAATATCTCGTATCCTCTCGCCTTATCTTTTTGTCTCATTTCAGTGTTATACGTGATACAAGATATACGGTGTGATTCTTCACAAAAAAATCATACGTACCCCAAATGGAATCTGGCCTCATAATTGTCCGGTAGCTGAACTCATCCTACAGGACTTTTAACGACCGCTCACTGCACGTCATAAACGTTTACTTGCCTCCACGTTGGTACAAGCACGAAGACCGCACACTGTTCAAGGCATGAGCTCATGTGTCGGAAGTGGATGGAACGGCTCGCTCTAACCTACTATAAACAAATCTTTGTCTTAATTACCCGGACGAGCTTCACGCTCGTCCACCACTTTACGTGTAGAGCAACATTACTGACCTGGCCCAAGCACCGCACGAAATCATTCGACTGTACGTAGTTGATAATTTGCACTGTTCTAAAATTTTTCTTCTTTTTTTTTCATAATTATTTGACCAGTTTCTTCATTTCCAGGAACCCTGAACATCTACGCAGCTAGCAACTACGCATTCACTTCGTGGTTCTTGGAAATAAGCACAATTGCATTCCTAATAGTCAAGAAGCCCAGCCATGAGACATTGAGTTGCATCAACAGAAATCCCTGCCAGGATCAACAAGATGCCATAACAAATTATGCACCCAGAACAAGACTGATAGGGTCGTACACCCTAGTGCTTAGTCGTTAACCATGATGGTCCTGATGCATGTACCAAGCGAAGAGAAGATAATGCAACTGATAGTTCCTAGGGGAATGTTTAAAGGCGGAAGAATAAAAAGTGAGGTCTGCCGAGGAGAGACAGTGCAACTGCACTCAGGAGGAAGAACCTCACCGAGTCGAGCGGAAAGGAAATGCTTTTTTACTTCCTAGAAAGGCAGCAGCACCCATTTAGATCCTTCGGGATTATCTAACCAAGAGTATAAGTATAATAGCATCCTCAAGGCTCTACGTGGAGGTTCCTGATGATTATCAACTATTGGCTCTAAGTCAGTATCTCTTGCGAAAGGTTAACCGTCCTTTGGCATGGGTGATCTGGAAGCACGACAGTCACTTAGGGCTTAGAGCCAGATATACCATAGTGTCACGGACTGAGAATATTTTGTCAATCATCAAGTACGCTCGTTAGCGGCATCCATCAGAGACGCGGACGCGTCGCGGCGCCTTGCCTTCTCGAAATAATCACGAAGCAGTAGAATACTCGGTTGAGTCTCTATGCGCGTACCTAATTCTTCTCCATAGTAAAAATTTCGTGACCTCATCTCCCATGGGAGTCCTGGAATGGTTGCGTGAACCTAGGCCTACATATTAAAATAGATATTAATTATTAAGCATTGCTTATAGTATACTTATATATCATTATCGATAATGAATTCTATCAGGGATATTTACATTCTTAAATTTAATAATCCTCTTTATACTGTATCGAGTCATACTCTATTATTACTTTGGTATATAGTTATCTATAGCAAAAACTTTAAGGAAAGCTACTGGATATCAGAGTGTAATGGTTTAGGATAATAGAGGTGGATAAGCCACTGAGTAAGTAAGTAAGATCTAGAATATCGGCAGTAATGGCGGTCCTGGATATGCAGGTGGCTCCGTGGGGATGAACTGCGGCAGCCGGCGCTGTTTTCAGAACAAACCAGCGAGCTTACACTCATAACAGGAAAAATATTAAATCACCACTTCGTTCTCAACTACTGTCTAGTAGAGCATGATGACTATGGTGGATGTTACTCCATAGAGCTTATTGAATTTCGAGACTCTAGCTTATAACCGCGAGACTACGCTCGCTAATGCCATGCTGGAATCTTTAATCGGTTTCTCCAATCTCTCGTAATACTAGCAAATCGTTGCTAGAGAAAATATATTATATATATATTTTGTACTATAACTATACATACAGAAGTTCGCATATACATATTTTTGCTTCTCTAGGAAATATGCTTGAGCTGAAGATCCTTGAGTTTTAGAGACTTTAGCTATCACTATAAAGAGTTCGTTAAATTTTCTTTTAGTTTTAGAATAAAAGAAAATTATATTCGTTGGACATTCGCCGGGCCAAGATGCAACGTGTCCAGAGATGCGTACAATTATTTGGCTACCTATTTATAAAAGCGTCTTTTCATTGATCTTCGTATAAGAATTGGGGCGCAGCGTGTTAACGCCGCCCCGATTGAGCTATTATGTTGTGTAATACCATTTTGAGACTTATAGAAAAAAAAAGCGAGTTACGGTATTCTGGCATGACACCACAGGAGGTAACCATACACAATGGTCCTGCGTAAGATATACCTACTCGGTACAAAGAGGTTTGATTTACCGTGAAATCCATCAGCCTTTTTCTGTTGAAGATCGTTCATCCTTTTGTTCTTCAAAAAGCTCAATTCTTTATCGTCCTTGCGGCACTTCGTGCTGATTTCGAATTTACTGTGAAGAAGATACTGCTACCAGTTCCAAAAAGGCAAGATCAAAATACGAGGGTGCACTTTTCTCGTATCAGCGTCGTGGTATACCTATATGCAACATAAACAATAGCATCATTGTATTGCGTCAGGCTCCCATAACGCGCAAAGCGCCATTTTAAAGGTAGCTTAAGGGCCATATTAGGTACTAGCAACAGAGGGAAAGCCATGCGACAGGAGGAATCACGCGCTTGACTGGCTCCTAGGATCGACTTAATGCTATTTGGAAAGGCCGGCATTGTGCACGTGGCGGATGCATTTGAATGCAATTGTGCATTGGTGAATGGATACAATAGAATAGTTTACCTGTGGTCGAGTTTTTTTTTTCTTCTCCATTATAGAAATACCACCGCGTAGGTAGATCTTATTAGATGTATCATTATACGGTGTGTTGTCAGGGGTTGATTTTGTTGTCTTCTATTTTTCCAGTAGGTATTCCGGGGCCACGCGACATCTATTTGTTTGTTCCATACTGCATTGCACTGCCATTGAGCCAACTAGATACGTGCAAGGAAGCGTTTGGCCCGTAGGGAGACAAATGATTCCTAGAAGAAAGCCCATTTAGGCGTTTAATAGCGTTCAGTGTCGGGCTGGCGGGGACGAGTTGGTGTAAACAGCGACAGTGTCGGGCCGTAGGCATATGTGCCTCCGTAAACGGGGGTTGAACACCCTAAAATTAGCCCCGGGAACGTGGTCGTCCGCCGTGGTTCACCCACACGCGGCGTGCAGTGTGAGAGCGTGAAAATGCTTACATTATCATTCGTAATTCTGTAAACAGCCTCTAGTCGGCTGGTGACCCCCAAAAACGGGAAGTTCCACGTTGCGGGTGGCCGAGATCTTTTGCTATAGTAGATTGGTACCATCTTCTTTAATAATATCTTTAGATGTTCCGAGTAGCACATTCAAATTCGTTGTAAAATCTTCTTGTAGATCTTTTGCTATAGTAGATTGGTACCATCTTCTTTAATAATATCTTTACATGTTCCGAGTAGCACATTCAAATTCGTTGTAAAATCTGTTTTCCCGAGTACTCAATCAATTTATATCATGATTTTTATTACCTGGAGGCTGATAACGCGCCACGCGTCCGTTTTGCTTCAGGCTTTGGTTAGATAGATATATAAATGCAATTTACGGTCAAACTGTGTACTGATGTTACGTCATATCAATTAAACACGAAATGACAGCAACGTGCTCAAATTGCCGTAAGTTCGTATGAGTTGTACAGAGATGTTCAATTCGAGTGTATCAGTCATATCTGACAGCTGTTGCATACGATCGCATCTGATGAAGCATCATTTCTTGATATTGTAGAAACTATAATCAAATAATTCTTTCATAATCCTTGGTGGATCATACAACCACTTTGAGTTTCGTGACCAATTATCCAAATTCAAGTGGTATTCGTTAGACAATGACTGTCTAATCCTTTTAAGGTTTCTTATATCTAGCGTGAGTGCGAAAGAGACAAACTTATTGATAATTAAGTGTGTAAGAGGGAGATGGTCATACTGATGTTTCACGAGGATCTACCCGTTCGCAAATCCGGTACCATCATGTGGCAGCAATTCGAACAGGGAAATTGAAATTCAAAACAATTGCTGAATTGTGTGAGAAATTGAAATAATCGTAGTAGTACTTTTTATTTGAATTTTCACGAATTCGATATCGTATATCTGCTGGCTGTGCAATATTACCAATTAGTGTTGAATGAGATCATACATCACCAGTGGTAAATCTGTCTGGTGCATTCATGCTGACCAGTACGGCATATTGTTCGGCACCTATCGAAATTTACCGCACTGTAATTTCTTTCTCTCTCAGTCTCTCATATGGAGCATAGATATAGACGCATGGAGCCGAGAGCGCACGATATTACGAGAAATGAATGTTTGCACAACCAATTTAGCATTTAATGTCATAATGACATTTGCATTTTCGACGCAGTGACTGTTTAGTTTATTTTGGATTAACCGAATACTGTGTTTCCTCTTTTACGCTGACACTATGAGAGGCCTGCGCTCTCCTTCTCTCTTTGATTCTCCGTGTAACTTAATTTTGTTTCAGCTCTCGATGTGGAGAAAAAAAGCCTTATGGGATTTCCAAGCCAATCCGCCGGTACATGCAAGTAGATACCGTCGCCATTTTGTCAGTCTAAAATTTTCAGTACCCAATTCAAACCGAGTATCACCAACATAAATATCTGGAATAACTTAACCTAACTTCAAGGACTATAAGCTACGAGAACATGTACGTACCTACCTAGCGGTAGGCAACTTGATGATTTTAGCCACTGCCATTTAGCAGCAGTAGGAGGAGTAGTAGGAGGATGCTCCGGTAGAAGGTTAGGTTAGGTGCTGTACGATTTCTGTTCCACGTTTCGCCGGGGGTCCCTGGGAATAAACACACCTGTCGTCCTATCCCTGGCCGAGAGACGACTCTGCTCGTAGAATCGAGCAGACGTCGTTGCTTAGTAAAGTTTCGCCGCGGGTTCACCCATTGCCCTGGGCTCGGCTGGATGTTGGGTGAATTTTTTAACACAGCTGTCAGTTGTCGCTTATCGAAGCAGCAAGTAGTAGACCGCCATAGATATATAATTACGGAGTTACAGAGTTAACCAATCACCTATAAGAGTTGAATGGAACTGACCAATGAGGCTGCTTGACCCTGCCTAAACTCTGCACGGTAGAAGCTAAGTCACTGATAAAGCGGGCCTAACTCAATAGGATTTGTCTTTGCCTGACGACTGCCATGAAGTTCATTTCAAGTCTAGAACACATATTCTCTTTACCAATATCTTACTGATGCATCTAGTTTTGAGGTATAACTATTGACGAATTAAATTCAATTGCCGGAAATAGAGAGTCCGCCATTTTATCAATTTATGCAGACACAGTGTGCCAGATGTATAGCGATGAAGAATGTAAAGACAGAGTGTGTCAGCATGAAGAAATTTAGACGTACCGAGTAAGAAATCAGATGTCACTACCGGGACTTACGTATATAATAGATCCCAGAGGTACAAAGAGAAAATGATATGATTTTCTTACGCCAGGGGACACTGAGGATATGCCGCGACCACCGTAGAACATGAAAATATGTATCTGTGTTCCTGGGCGCTGTGGCGTGTTTCTCCTATCTATCCACCGTGCAGCGTCGAATGTTTGTTTGACTAAGCCCCGGGGCCCACGGTTTTTTTAAATTGATTGCACGCACCGCTAATACGCCGCAGCGGTTACACGTAAAAACTGCCGCCGAAAAACTACTCTTCAGACCGCCGAAACCCGAAATAGTGGCCGGTTATCGTAACGCCCTGTTTACGTACGTACTACCCACGTGGGAACGCCGCTTTATGGCTCAACGGGATACGGATCCCTCCTACTTCTTCTGTCTTCTGCTACTAAGGCTTTTAACTAGTGATACCTAAATACGTCTACGATATATCAATAATTACTGAGAGATCGGCAACCGCCTGGAAAACTTGCCACCCGTCGATTTCGGATCAAACAGATATTAACAACGCTGGTTATACAGCGAGAGTGTATCATCCAAAACTGGCCTTCTTACTTCCTCTTCGGTAAATTCATGTCTGAACGTCATGTCGCCCTCTCCGAGAAACGGATGGTAGTTAAAGTCGTACGGTCTAAACAGACCTTAACGCAAATAGAAGTTTATACAGCTCTACAAACTCGATAGGACGTTGTGCAATTGGCGATCTTTTTTTAATATCATAATTCCAGAACACTTTATATATATGTGTATATGTGTATATCAGAACTGCCTGGTACTTAAATGGTATAAAGACTTAAAAACTTCAAAGGATTTTACAAAGATCTTGGTCATTCTCAAAATTCTTATGGATTACGGCGGCAAGGAATTTCCGGAAGGAAAATCCAAAAGGTGAAACCACATCGGCGACCTGTCTGAGCTATAGTCCGACCTACCTAGTGTTTGCTGAACGCATCCAAAAGGATAACTCGAGTGTTTGCTGTAGAACGGATGGAGGATGACTTCTGCACCCTTTGCCACTTCTCGACACCCCATAGTAAGTACATAACCTAGTATTCTCCCTGTCTAAGCCACTAATACTCGGTAAATACCGCGATACGATTCAGCTATATACCTTGGTACTAATTTTACTTTAGTAACTGAAATGTTATCGCACCTATATATATATATATATATATATATATCCTTTCTTTATATACCTTAATGCCTCTACGAATTTGCAACCGTTGAATGAGACTCGTGTACGCGCCGTGCATTCGATTCTTCATCAAAGTAACGGATTGTCCTTTGGCGAAGCTTAAGCTCGGCTTTATCCGGAGCACGTGTTCCAGCAGATGCGGTTAAACCCTGCCTCAGGCTAAGGACGTAGACCAACCCCAAAAAGCAACTTTGATTATTTCAACTAAACTCCATACCCATTGGCCATTTTGCCGTTACGTTTCATTCCCAGTTAATCCAAATCCATATAATACAGAGTTTAAATATAGAATTTAAGGATGTCTTACTAGTTTAAAGAATTCAATTCGGCTCACTGCCATGGGAGGTCTTAATATTTTTTTTTAATAATTTTTTCCGCTTTTTTTTCATCTATGGATAAAGAGCCACTGGTTCAACGGGAACGATGGTATAAGGTATCGTCGGAAGTATAATCAATGTATCTCCCGATGTTTGCTCATAAATCCCGACGGGCAAGTGATATAGTTGCCATCTTGTTTAAAACATCGAGCTAACTTATCACTCCACTTCCAAATACCATGAGACGGGCAGCGTACGTTTCGCGTTTCTCGCTTGAGTTATGTTAAACACCGCTCTCATTAGGTACACCTACACCTAGAGCTAAGTCTTCCTCTTTTTTCATGTTCGACTAGTCCCTCCACCAGCGTCCCCTATATACCACCTATTGGTACTCATCGGAGAAAAGCAGGAACCACTACCACCACCATCAGCAATGGCTATTCGTAGCTCATCTCCTTTATTTCCTTCGTTTTTCTAGGCTTTCCCGCGGTGAACACGCCAGTCGTGCGCCGGTACCCTGGTTTTCCCAGAAAACCAAATTTACACAACGGCGAAGACCTGCTTCTTCCCGCGTATACCAACTGGCATTTCAGAGTAGATACTTCGCTGGAATTCCTGACGAAGATCCTGATGACGTAATCATTGAAAATCTTCTTGGGACAATTTACTGCTTCCCGAGGATGTTTGATGAAAGGTAACAATACGTGTTCTAATTAATTTGAGGATTTATAATATTTATTTTGGATATCTCGTCGCATTTGTACGACGTATCCTATAATATCAATACGATCGGTATCCCACGATTGGCGAGATATACATGATATATTTATTTCTATATATATAGATTGTATCTCTATATACTCTATACTCTTGATAATATACACGCAATAATATCTACCTATTACACGAGTGTTTCTAGCTATTAACTGTATTCACATATTTACTATTAATAAATATATATATCTCAGCCCATGTGGCGATCAGGATACCGATACGCCGGGCACTCAAACCTCGAGTACAGGAATGACCTTATGATAAATGCACCGAACCACGACGACGACGACGACGAGGACGACCCAACGCATGCAGCATCCATGAAGATCACCCTGAGGATTGTCATTTCCGTTAGTCTGTCGCGTACAAGGGGCTACTGCGTCACGTATCAGTTGCGACCTTTACACTTGGTCGTCTATCACCTACCAATCACGCAGGAGTCATTAGTCTTAGCAGTAATTAAAGCGATTAGTTTTACGCGATTACGCGGTTTCCTTCTCACGTACTCCTCCTGCTCCTTCTTCAGCTTATCGTTTTGAATGACCCTCGACCTCGCCCACCTGTTGTTCTTCTTCTTTTTTTTTGCATTATTATCATCCGCGACTCAATCGTCATTACCGTCAATTTCACCGGTGTTGCTGACGTACTCGCGACAGACGCTCAGCAAATAGAAACGCGCCGGTTGTTTTCGAGCGTCGGCTTGCATCGCACCGTCGGTTTGCACAGTTGCAACCGATGCACACAGAAAAGGAATGATGGACGTAAAAAAAGATCTGATAATAAGAGAAATCGTTAAAGTGATAAGAAATTGCATGGTCTGTGACTTGTGTGAATACAGAAAAAAAAAACAGTGAAAAAATACAGTGAAATTATAAATAGAATCTTTAACAAAGATATCGTCCAAGTATATAAAAGATGCAAGACTAATAAATGTTAGAATGCAAAGAGACGAAGAAGAAACAATGTGAGAGATATGGGTGTTGCGCGAAATTGAGTCAATTGGCCCAGGTCAGTCAGCTTGTTTAGCCAGGTGATAACAACTCGCGCATTCGATACTTATTTTTCATTAACGAGTGTTTACCTAGTCGATCCAATTAGCCGGAATACGCGTGCCTGGTCCGATTCAATTAAGTCCTTTTGTCTTGGCCGCGTTCGTTAACAATGCTGACGAAGGGTGGCGGAGGAGGAGTGCTTGAGGAACGAAGGACACCCGACACATCAAACACTCGATATATCACTGGGATTCGGCAGACTTCGTGAACTCGAGAATATCCATAATTCGTTATCTTTCGTAATCCTTTAGCGCCATATTTCCCAAACGTTTTATATTATTTTTTTACACGTTCATCACAAGCACCCTATTCTGGGTTCACAGATCTTTCGGAGCTCACGCCTAGTGCCAATCCTTCGGAAGATCATCCGTGCCAGTTGTCCACTCCTGCTTCACGTATACCGAAGATCCATCACCGTAATCCGTATTTTCATCAAGATCGTGCGATCTTGAAGATCCGTACTCTCAGTACTTATGCAGCGTGATTGGTAGATTGCCACTGGTGTTCACAGCGTTGCAGTCTTGATAATATCTATGATACAGGGGTGGCGATGGTGCCGCTCCTGATGATAATGGCGTAGGTGGGCTTGATCTGAAACACGTGTTATTGAGAATTCGTAGATCATCCATCTCTAGGTATTATTTTAAATATATTTCTTAAATATTTTAGAAATCTAAAAATAAATAAGATCCGAGGTGGTAAGTATGTCAAGAAAGTATGACATATCCAGTATGTTGTAACTAACCTGTACAGTTGACAGCTGGGTGATTGGGTCTCTTGGTAAATTGCTGCGGTATCCGGACTGGAGGCTTCCTGGTACCATTGCGCGTGTCCCGCGTTATGATTTCTGGCGTTTGTACTCGTATTGTATTCCGCAGGGTCCATTATGTATCCAGCAGCAGCGGCAGCGGCAGCGGATGGACAATACGGCGTATACATGCTACCAGGAGGTGACGAGTTCGACCTGGATGGAGTCCCATGTCCATAGCCGGAAGCCATCATGGCTGCAGCGGCTGCGGCAGCCGCAGCTGCGGCTGAGGTCGTCGAGGTAGTCGTCGTAGAGGATGAGGATAGATCCCTGGTTCCGGTACTCATGACATCTCTGCTCGTACTCATGAGAGTGTGGGAGTGCGCATGAGAATGTGGATGAGGATGCTGGATCGCGTGCGGATGAGGATGAGGATGAGAGTGAGGATCTCGCGACGTCATCAGGGAGCCATTCTCCCTCGATGTCATCAGTGCGTCCACGCTGAAGGTACTCGGATCGAGAGTCATGCCTACGTCACTCATTGCTACATCCTGATGCACCTGATGAGTCTGATGTACCTGGTGATTAGGATGACTCTGATGTCCCAAAGCGCTTTGAATTACACTCGTCTTCCCTTCTTGTATAGGACTGTGGGAATACTTCCCGACGGCTGCTGCCATGCAGTGCGTCGTGTTGGGATCGCTGCTGGGTTCTCTCTTGGGCTTACACTCCAGACTACCGACGAGCTTCTTCGAGGCGTCCGTCGCTTGCAGGACCGTCGCCTTACCGTCATCAGGACGCTTCTCATTAGATAGACCCTGACGCTTTAGGGCTTCCTCTTTTTCTTTCAGAGCATCCTTCTTCTTGAAGCGTCGTCTCCTCCGCAGGTAAGAACCATTGTCAAACATATTGTAACTATCCGGATCCAAGGACCAGTAACTTCCCTTACCAGGTTTCTTATCATCTCTAGGTACTTTGACGAAACACTCATTGAGGCTCAGATTATGTCTGATGGAGTTCTGCCAGCCTTGCTTGTTCTCACGGTAATAAGGAAACCGTTCCATGATGAACTGATAGATGCCGTTAAGAGTGATTTTCTTATCTGGTGCATTTTGTATAGCCATGGCTATCAAAGCGATATACGAATATGGCGGTTTTACCATATCCTTTCCAGGATGGTGTATATGCTGCTGTGCTATACCAGCTACGGGATATCCAGCAGTAGCATAAGTCCCGTAACGATACTGTTCGTAGTAACCTGGAGCACCAGTCACTCCTGGATACGAGGGTGTTCCCATGCCTACGGGAACTCCCGTCGCGTGACGGTAGTACGCGTTCTGCTCGCTGAAGAGAGTGTGCATCCTCGTGCTCTTCTAGACGAGAGTTATGTGATTCAGTCTCGGACGATTGCTCCAGTGGTCACTTTGGCATTACACCAACCGGTATATCGTTGGCTGCCGTTTGGTAACGCTCTAATATTCTGATATCTGATCCACCAAGATGTCGCAGATGATGAATACACCCAAAAGGAATAAATCAGCATGAACCTGACAGTATCGCTACACAGACTTCCAATCGTGGTACAATATATGAGAAGGATGAACCAGGATGTCTATAGTAACAAAATAGCGATACCTGTTATCACACTAAACAATAACGTCTACCGATCACGTTGCTGCCACTGATACACACACGCACAGATGATCAAAGAGATGAGAGACTCTCTCTATCTCTCTTGATGAATTTCTCTCGTTGCAAGCAATAACACGCACGCGCTCAGGTAATCTCTTTCGCTTTCTATATGTAATAATATGCCTATATATCTGATATTCTTGTATCTCTCCAACGTATCTAATAACGTATATATATATTTCCTCGTTCTCTCTCAGGCAATCACGAGACACCACCGTACACACCCTCTTGTCATCAGCCCCTTCGGTCTCTTTGGATGCCGCCACCGGATTTTTTAGCGATGTTGTCTTAGGCGGACCGAGAGAGAGAAGGCCAGTGCCAGGGCTTCACGCGCTGATAGCGGCTTCGTGACTTAGCCGTAGATACTGGTGCAACGCGAGGCCCGCTCCACGGTACTAACCCGTCTCGCGGTATTATGATACACAACAGCCGCTCGTTTACTCAGCCCCGAGTAAAAACACACTGGGGCTTGTCTCGCCGAGAGCGGAGTGCCGCCGCGAACGGCTGCGCGAGCATCTCAGCCGCGTGCACGAAAAATCGGGAAAATTCATAGAGCTTGGTGGGGTGGTGCACGTAGATTGGTTGTTAACGCAGTTTGAAAACGCCTTCGTCGTTTCTAACCAATCTGTGCGGTATACCCAAGGGAATTGTCCGGGGAAGGAAACGCCTCCTTTCTCGTACTGCCAACTCCGTGCCACCCCTGCCAGCAGACACGCCCGGGAACCGCGCGACCGTGCGATTCCCCTGGAAGATAACTCCGTTGCCAACTTCAGACTCGCGAAATTCCACGTAACTTCACCTTTCGGCTTTTTTAAAATCATTTCTTAAATCTTTCTCATCGACTACACCTTGTTGTACGTATCTTAAACTGTTTGGAACCATATTGGGATGTTGACTAACAGATTGCTCCGAAAGCTCTATAACTGTTATTTTCTAATTTTTTAATTATTATTTGCTACAGATTAACAAAATCTTAAGGATGCCATTCATTTCTTTATGGGCATATGATTTATAATATAGGTATTCTTTTTTTTTGTGTATTCTTAACGGAGGATTCGCTTTGACTGAGTAATCCTAAAATGAAACTCCTGTAACCCGCGAAGCGCCAAGAGTCAAGAGTGTTCTTATACGCGGGGGATTCAATTTGTCGTCTGTTTTTCCAAGGGTTCGACTCCCGGCTTGGGAAAACACTCGAGGACACCTCGACGACCATCTTGGAAACTTTGGTCCTCGGTGACCCCGTCACCGTAGCATCCCTTCAGCCCTCGCATCCGGATCCTCCTTCACCCCTTCGTGAACGTCTAGCTTTCGTTTTCCACCTCGCGGCTACTGGCCTTTTCTATATGTATAGCTATACCTATATCACGTGCACGCGACTCGAATAAAAGAAAGAAAAGCAGAAAGTTGCGCATCGAACAGTACCGAGAGAAGTTACTACCTTCTCCGCTCTTGTCGGTTGGAAATCGATAATTGGCGCAAGAGGAGTATCCTAATTTTCATTTAAATGAAACGACAGGCGCGTCTGGATGTTTCCATTGGCCGTCCTGAGGGTGCAGGTGCCGTCGCCCGGAGGCCACCAGCCAATCCTTTTGAAGTTTCACCGAAAGTTTAATTGCCTTTTGCTTTTATTCTATCTAGATTCATTATTCCCTCCAGCAGAGGACTTTCGTGCTATTTATAATCCTCTTTATAAACCTACTCATAACAAAATTCTTCAAAGATAGCTATTTGGTACAGGAAATACTAACACGCACTTATGTCTCTACCATTCTCATTTTTTTTCACCTAAATTTATCCTCTGAATTAAACCTCCCCATATCCTTCCGGACAAGTAAGTCCTTTCCGAATTGTCTTTTTTTTTACCACCGTTCAATAATCTCCCCTCAGGTCTTATGTCCCTATCCGTGTTCTTCCTTGCGAAAGCACTAAGGACCTATGTCGAGTAAATTCATTAGGCAAGCTTAAGTCGTTTCGATCGGAGTCAATTTGCATCTTGCTCGCTAAAGGACCTCCTCAAGGATACCCTCGCGATATAGGGAAAGACTGTAAATGTGTTGTAACCAAGGAATCGTATTCAGCGAATGGGGTTCCCAGTAACGGGAAGCACAGTTGATTGCGAGACAAAGTCCCTTGGCGTTCCCGAGGGTTGTGTTAAGTTTATTTTTTTTTTCCCTTTTGCACGGTCGAAACCCGAATGTCATAAGACGAACCAAAAGGGAGCCGCACTATGCCGTAGATTTTTCTAAAGAGGCTCGCGGAAATGTTTAGGAAATTTTGAAACCTTTTAAAATAAACGCGCTCGCTTCTTGACCTATCCTATGCAACGAATGTAGACCCTGTATACTTTTTCGCCTAGAAACAATAAACTAGCGATTTCGTGACGAGGGCCTCGTAGAACGAACCAATACTTGTATCTAGTATTTTACTTTTTACATACAAAATGTCCTTACTGTCCTGACGAGTACCTTACGGTAGTCAAACACGATAATATAGAGGAAAAAAAAAGAATATGGTGTTTTTGTAATATCACTGAGGGTATACATAAAAGTCGTGTATACCCCGTAGAATATCATTTTTACCTCTGTATTTTTTAGGTAAATCAATTATTGACATCTACGTCATAAACCTTATGGATATTTTCTATCTTATTTTCTTATACTAACACAAGGATCAAGTGTGTCAGGCACATTTATGGTATACCATAGAGATTATATACCTTCAAATAAGAATCCGTTGCTCGAAGCAAGGTTCCACAAAAAAAAGACTATTCAAAATTTCAAAATGTTATCTATCTTAAAACCCCCTCACCTTATCTCTATAATATTATCTCTGGATCGAGTGAAATATTGAAAATTTCTTATAAATGACTCAGCTTCGATTTATGGTAACAGGAGCCTCCTAATTTTTCGCGATTCCCAGGCAGCCTGCGTCCTGTCTTAAGCGACGTAACGTGCGTTTACGCTTTAGCTTCCACGCGTACACAGCAAGTCCCGGTATATGATGAGCATCGGATACGTGGCATAAAGATAACAAACAGCGTTGCAGGTCTGTTGCGCTTCAAGTGCACCAAGGCTCCATCTTTCTCTCTCTATCTCTCGCTCTTTTCCTGAGCGTCTTCTACGTATCGGAAAAGATGGAGGAAGTCAAGTAAAACGTAGGCGTCATCTTCAACTTGGCGAACACGTTATGCGCCTCCTGTCCTCGAGCGTTACTGACCAGACTAAAATTATACATTCTCAAGGATACAATCCTTCCTGTATAACGTCAACGACTTCCTTTAAATTTTTTATGTCCGATGCCGTCATCCATTATGAATTCGTGTAGCAGCCACAGTCAGGCATTAGCTCAGCCAGCCAGCCGAAACCTGCCAGCCGACGATACGATTCAAACGGAGGGATGCTTTGCTACCGGAAAATCGAACGAACAATGTATATACCGGGTGGCAATTTCACGCGACAAGTCCTCCCATCAGCATATCAATGGGGACTGTGCTGGATTATCTGGATGTGCTGCGATATTCTGTGGTTGGCTCTGAACAGATAGGGTTGCGTCGATTTCAGCGCTAACGTTACCAGCACCCTTGTCAGTGGGGTTGAGTTTTCGATTAAGATACTCCAGGACTAATACTCGGCTTCATTATTTTCCCATAAACATGTTTACTCCTTCGGATCTGATATATCTATATGGAATCGTTCGTTAGCTGGTTTATTCTCTCTTGAAGGCGTTGAGTGTTTTACGCGTGGTTCTTATGTTTTTTTTGTTGAATTTTTGGATAAACGATGCTTTCCGACATAGCCATTCAAACTGGCATAACAGTGTACTATTACTGGATGGAAGTACGCTGTCAAAAATTCTTTCAACTTTTCAAACATTTTTTACAGGCTCAGGCGCCATGGTAGACTGACAGTTGTGGTTATTTAAAAGCTCGACATTTTTATAACCAGGATAATAGTATAAACGACCGGATCCTATAGCCTTTTGAACGTTATCGATTTCTTTACTAATAGACGATACAGCTGTATTGATTTAGAAATTATTTAATAAAACGTAGATATTTTTGTTGGAAAATATTTCATAACCTCACGAATCAGATTGTTCCTCTGCATCATTCTCACGTGATTCTCAGTAATATTTTTACAGGAATGCAAAAACATGCACCGATAACACGAAACTCATAAGATTATCCAGATGAATATTGCCAACACAAACACCGCGAGACATGTTTCCTTGAAAATGACGTTACATCCACCGTGCAGATTAAAATTTTATGAAAAATATCTACGTTATCAAACCATCCCTCAAGGCACCATCTTTCACGCGCAGTATAAACTCCACAATCCTCTACCTGCGTATGCGCAATGGGCAACATTTCGTGTATATACAACTACAACGTAACGGACATGCGCCTCGAATAGTAGAAGCGAAATAGTCGTCGAGTCGACATAGAACGCAAGTCGCTCGTCTCGATTCGATCCAGACAAAAACAAACGCTACTCTAAGGCGACACCCGCTCGTACTCACCGACAAGGCGTGTCGGTTTATTTTTCTTGAAAACGTATCAGCCGCATTTCCTTCCTCATTGTCTGGTTAAAGAAATAAATCGGCTGCCAACCGGGATCCAGACGTTCCGTATCGTCCAATGTCCTCAGGATCTTCTGCAGCTTGATGATCGGCCATATAAAGATGAAAAAGCGTCTTCGCTATACCAGAATCTCAATCAACCATTGATCGGACTAGATCACAGGTCAGGAAGTTGTAAATGTCATCGGGCTCGTCACCTATAATAGATAATGGCCATAGTGAGCTGTAAACGGTGAAAGCTTTAGTTTTGGTAGGCTGGGTACCCAGGGCTAATTCCGACTGTTTGGTTAGCAAGCATTTAAGGTTTGTCTTGGCCGTTGCTTCGTGTCTTTTAGACAGTCGATCTGTGTTCCGACTAAACGAAATGGAGGCTAAACGTTCCTGACGAGGTGACGAGCTGATGAGTCTTAGACGTCATCAAGAGCATTGATAATCCAGTAGCTTCATCCCTGATGAAAAAAAAAAAAATTATTCGATTAAGTTTCATTTATATTCAGTCCAGTTTTCCTTTCGTACTTTCGAATTTAATTGCGGCAAAGATCTCTTTCTTTAACTGTTACTGTATTATAGACGAAGACATCCTTACCATCGTATAGGTAATATACTGCTGGTTAGCCAGTCTTGTATCTCGCGTAAACATCCAGCATACGGGGTGCGTAGGTATATAGGTATGTACCTACTTGGCCACATATGTAACCGCGGACGAGACAAGCGCAACCCTCTGGCGCACAAAAGATTTAGAGAAGTTGCGGCTGAACAAACAGTCCTCGGCGTACGCACAGTACGCTCGTCTGCCTCCCTTCACTCGGTTCACACGTGTATGCGCTTCTACATACGCGTACGAGGTAGGCAACCTTACTAGGTACATCTTCATTATATACATCAATTATACAGATATGTATATATATGTGTGCACATATGCGTCCTCGTACGGATAGTTGCGCACGAACGTAGAAACTCATATTAGCACGAAGACAGATAATTATACCGAATATTCTTAATTCTTTTTTGGCGCTTTTTGTGTTCCTATAATGATTCCATATTTAACTAGGGCGTGTTTCCATCAAATGTGGCACGAATAAACCAACGTATGGTGATGAGTCTAATGTTGTTTTACGAGGGATGAAGCCAGTGGAGAATGTTCGTTAAACGGATTTGCACATCGAATGCACTCACGATTCCTCACGAAACACCGGACCATTTCACATGCCTCCATTTCCCATTTCCCATCGTGTACAATTCATCCCCTTCTCCCCGTTCATCCTGTTCCTCAAACTGTGTCTCACCAGCCTTTCCCTTCGGCTTTTATATAGAAGTAACACCAGAGGAACGTCCTGTGTGGCAAAGTCTTTTCTCTTGTCGCGATGGCGGTGGCTCCTACGCCCACGTGAAACTCTATCTTTTTGCCTTTCCGTCACGTTTCGCGTCCATGCATCCTGCCCTAAGACGTGTAGATGAGACCAGTGGAACCTCAGTATATGTATGTACATGTGTAGGTATGCACGTCCATCCATCCATCCGTTCGTCCCTCTGTCCGTCCTGTCACTCGTCTCTTCGAGTGTTTACACGAAGCTTTCCCATTGACGAGTGGCAGCCGTTTCCAACGTCGTTCTCATGCGATTTTAATGTTTCGCCATCAATATTCTCTGCGGAATATAATGCAGACTGTTTATTACAAGTATCGATTCGGTATGTGCATATCGTACGAAGATATCAATACGAAGAGGATCTTCAGAAATGTGAAATTAATCTAGGACAGGTTGATAACCAGGATTCGTACCTTGCTAAAGGCGGCAGCACGTGAACTCGGTTTGACGAATTCATATATTTGATCAGTAAACAGAGATGGTATTGTGCACATATGTGGATAGGAGACTGCCCTCGTGGCCTTGTACTTTGGCCTCGAATAACACCTGTGACCTAGGAAACCCTTCCAGGATGCTGTCTCCTTTTTGCTGATCTAGCTCTTTGTTCCTGGTGTTATCTTAGGCACGGCAAACAGACTCTGGAATTTTTGGAACGCGTACTCCCTCGCACGAGACGATTTTTCGGTATCCTCAGGATCTTCCTATTTCGGCTGCCACCTGCTCAATACAGGTGAAATACACTCAGTACTCCCTTACTTCCATTCTGCTTTTAGGTAATATTATGCAGGGCGTCTGGTTACGCGTCAGCGGTTCACTCCACCGTGGATGCCATGAAGACGCGCCTTAACGATTTTAATAAATTTGCCTCTGGCTAAGCTGGAACAACAGAACGTATGAATTAAGAGGGACGAAACTGCTTGGGAAAACATCTTGAATCAGGCGTCTAATTTTTTCACCTATCGTCATCCCGACGCCTTTACGACTTCGGCATGCTATGGCGATGCTGAAATACGCGAGGGAACTTACGCTCTTGATTCTCTCCTCTCTTGCATCTTTCTCCTTCTTCCTTCGTTTCCATCATTCTCTACTACTTTAATTCACCCTGCCCCAAGATATTGCACTCTTGCGCACTCTAAACGCGCACTTATAGCCACGAGCATTCGGCACTCAGGCGTTAGGTATATCTTTAGACTCATCGTCGACTCTTCCGGTGGTCCAGCCTAAGTCCCGTAACGAATGAACTCTCCTTAAAGGTTTCGAAGCCACCGCTTACGTGGGTGTATGACTGAACCAGAAATTTTGTGAAATGCAGGACCATAATCCGTGACACCAGGTATTATCGATTCTCAATAAAGACTCAGCTCGGCCGTTTCTCGGTCAGTTCATAATGTAACAATCATTCGAGAAATTCTATTATGCGCGTTAACGTTGTGTCACGTAAGGAGGTGCGCGAGGACGCGGTGCCACAATAGGCCGACGTAACAAAGAACTCACTGGGTGCACTTGTCGGATCAACCTGATGGGAGATTTGTCAGATTGCCAGTTCTACTTGTACGAATTGCTTTGGCATTGAATGAGAGAGGATCTAGTTTACGGAAAATCTCTGGAAGAATCCAAGGATGATCCTGAAGGGATTCTGTATCGTCTTGGAATTTATTTATTTACTAGATTATTTTTATCCACTGTCACACTGAATAATCTAAGCCGCGCGAGAGTGATCTAACATTCTTCAACTCGATCTTAATTAATGATTATTATTTATTTTTAGTAAAATCAATTATTAGAAGGACAAGGACATCCATTAGAAGCATTATTCTATTAAGTGTAGATACGTTAGACTTGCGTCTGTCTTTTACTCTTCAACAGACTGGATGGCTCGAAGAGAGAAAAAAAATGACATTCTGAAGCTGATGGGTTGTCAGCCAGTGAGGCATGTACAAAACCATAAAGAACACCCGGTCTAAGCAGACTCTTCGCTGACTGTATATTATCATTTAACGATAGGTTCGCTTCTTATCAATAGACATTTGAAATCAGTGGCAATATCACGAATTGGCAAAATCATTCTTACAAAGACATGAGTATCAATCAGTGAAGAGAACAGGTGAACCTATATAGACTGCCGGTATTATTTTTGTCAATCTCCCGGTATTTATCTACATATTTGGTATTCGGCTACCCTGTCGTCCTAGGAGTGTTGTCTTAAAAAGCAATCTGTGTCGCATGAAATAACATTTAGGCCGGGTTCGTATACCTATGTATGTAGACCTAAAGCGTACCTGTAGGTATCCCTACAATGCGACAGAGATGATCTACCCTTTCTTCAACCACGGTTACTCTCCTACCGTGTTAACTTTCAACTCCAAAATCATAGGTTACCCATTACGTGACTATTAGAGCCATAGTCATACCCGAGACAGTGTTGTCTTAACAAAAGAGCTCTTCTTCTACACTATACGCCACTCTCTCTCTCTCTCTCTCTCTCTCTCTCTCTTTCCTTCTCCGTCAATCCTTCCTTCTTTACGTGTACCACTTTTCTTTTGTGGTAAAATTACGAGCAGTAGTCTCGACCGCTTTTTTTCTTCTTTTTTTCGTACATCCCTAATAAATACATAAACACCCACTATACAAATATATTCAACTTTTCAAAGTTTCAGCGCCATTACCCAGTCTCCTTCATGCTACTATATCCATCCAGGTACCCATCCATATCCCTGACTACCCTTAGGGTAACTCACATACATATATCGCGGATATTGCAAAGGAAGGAAATAAGATTGTGAGAAATAATTTCCTGTAGATATGTGGGTCGCCCTGACAAAAGAGTGTGTGTGTGAGAGAGAGAGAGCTATAAAGAGAGAGTGGGGCACACAGAGTGAAAGAGGGTAAACCAGGGGCGGAGACGCTATCAAAATATTATTCAAGGGATGTGCGTGGGGTAGCTTCACGTTCTCGCGTAGGAAACTCGAGTGGATGTGTGTCGAGGTGTCGACTATCCACGTATAACGTTCCATAGTCTCGATATACGACTTCCCTGAACACCAGGTACCTGTCCACCTAGTAGAGCATCCCTACTATGCCGAATGCGAAGGGGTACCTAACGTGGGGTTGCTCCCGAGGGTATCCCCAGCCAGGAGCACCGTGACTCGGTCGATATGTGGTCACAATGGGGAGGTGTGGCATTCGAGGACCAAAAGCTTTCTCTTCCGTCCCTTCTCTCTTCTCTACCCTTCGGTACCCTTCACTTCCCTTCCATTGGCTGCCTGTTAGATGTCAAGTATGGCGGACTCTTTAATACGGGCTTCTACGAACTTTCCATGAGTTTTATCATGATTTCTCTATCACAGTATCATCTACTTTTTCTCTATACATTTCCAACAGTGTTTATGCTTGCTCGAAGCATGCGGTTTTTTGAATTCTGTGAAGTTAAGATAAAATTTTATATAAAAATCGTGCTCCATATTTGTGCAATTTTTTAAATACCTTCTCTTTGGATGATGGATACTAGCAGTTTAATGGATACACGTGTAGAGTGTATTTCGGATTCCCGCACTGACGGAACCCGGGCCCCCCCACATGACGACGACGACGGCCGAGCGAGCGCGGAAGATTGATGAGGTGTGTTTACCGCTAACTAACTTGCATCCTGGTGACGGCCAAGCGGCTAACTAACTTTGGTTCCAGTCTCGCCAGGGACGTGCCGACAAATTGCCCGAATTCCACTCGATCTTCTATAGCTCTTGGTTATGGTTGACAATATAAGATTCATGAAAGTTTATTGTCTCTTTTATAGCTTATGCGTGCAGCTTATGATTGTGTATCTGTAATATAATATTTTAAGATTTATCAATGGTTGATAAGTAAAATTGACTAACAGTTAATATTATGGACAAAATTCGGTGAGAACCGTGAACACTTGGGGGTTCAGATGTCACGCGTCGTTAGGGTTCTTCTTCCTGAAGATCTGCCGTTCCCTGTTAGGCATTTTGATAGACGAGCTTCGAGTATGCACTAGGAGAATTCGGCGAAGGACTTTAAGGATTGCTGTATCCATATGGTTTACCAGGCTTGATTGCATCTCGAACGGAACTAGATTCCACAGGACTTTGAAGAAGATGCTCCTGGAATGTAGGATCTTTAGTATGTAAAACTACCCTCTATATGATTATACTCATATGCCTAAGTGTTCAAAGTTTGGCTCTAACCTAATGAATTGATCTCAGGTAGATCTGCAAGGAGTATCGAAGAAGGATGCAAGTAATGGCGGAGTTTGACTGCGTTAAGCCACAAAACCAGACTCTTTCGGTTTGGCTCGATGAAGAAACGGAGTTATTCCTGGTTGAACAAACACTGGAATGGGTCGCGTGCGCCTCCCACATATTTATAGATTTTATCTCTTTGACTTCACCGTGCGGACGCATTCGAGTCCTCGAGCTCGCGTCTCCTCGCAGTCCCGTCTCTCCAGAGGATGTACGTGGTGACGAGGGTCTCTCAGGAAATCATGGGAAACCATATAGGACCCATAAAGTCAGCAACAGCATCAGACGTCACATCAGTACAGCACCGTTCGAATCTTAACGGGTGGGACCCTGAAAATTACAACCACTTTAACGTCCTGGTAAATGCAGTAACGAAATTTTTATATGTTAATTACAACAGTGGGGCTGTGATATTTGAGAAAAATGTGAAGAGCTCCACTGGGCTTTGGAATTTGTGGAGAACGGAAGATGTCGAGTTCTCAAAGGATATCAGCTCGACAGGAGAAACGAGTGGTGGACGGTAGAATCAGGAAGCGAAAAATGGAAGAAGAATAGACGTGTAAAGGACATCGGAATGGTGGGAGAAAAGTGGGGATTTTCGCAGCCGACAATGGGTCGCCTTTCCACGAGGAGCGTCAGGAATTGAATCGGCCAATTGTTCGATCGGGTCGGTCTGTTATTTTTATAATTCAGCATGTCGGTCCGCACAGTGGACCGGGACAGTTGTGTGCGCGTAGGGGTGTTGTTTTTATTGGCCGCATTTAGGGAGCCAGCAGGAGCCAGTGAGAACGGGGTGTTGTTTCATCCCTCGGTCCTTCGTTCTCTGCCCTTCGGAACCGTCTACTTCTCTCTCGAGTATCTGAGCCTTGGATGGGATAGGTTAGAGAAACTCAAGGAAGACTGGCTTGCACGGGGAACGCGATGAGGGAGTGACAATGCCACCGTCACCCAATGTTATTCCAGCTCAAATTCTCACTCCCTTTATATCTCTCTTCCTCGTTCTTCTCTATTCAAAGCTTCCACCCTCTTTCTCAATCCGTTCTCTCGCTCTCCTTCAGTTTCTCCTGCCCTTTCTCTATACTTGAGTATACGCGTACCGCACATTCCCGCCCGTAAAGAAAACATCCCACTCTTTCACCGAAATTATTGCTTTTCGGGATTTTCCCGGACCCACGTACTATGGGTGCCGACGGCGACGAGGATGACGACGATGACAGCACTGCCACGCATTCACCCTGTTATATCCCGACACCTTTCTTCGGACAATCTACTCCCGTCCAAATTTTCTTTGGGCGATTGGAAAATCCGTTCATCCAATTTCGATCGTTGCCGATTGGATGTCTGTCGGGTGTTGAAGAAAATTAGCCATTTTCTTCCGGATTGCTCCCTGGCTTCTTTGTGACTGAAATACACCCCTGTATACTCGAATGAACCAGCATCTGTAATAACAAGAGATGCCCGTTACTTCCCCTATGCTCTTACTATAGATTTTGTCCTATAGGTAGATTTTATGGGAGCATAACGATCTATGAGCTGAGAACCTCTGTACTTGAGGGGACCGTTTTAATTAGGGTGTTTCGTTAGCGTCGATCGATTAGAGCATATCTCAACGGTAAAAGGGCGTGTATGACATCTCTATGTAAATGAATACACAGACTAAAGTCTCCAATTATGAAAGATCAAGAATTATTAAAGTATTATGTATCATGGAGATTCATAGCAGATTTTCACGGTCATAGAGCAAAAGGATGAATGGGCTTGGAACGTTGGCCAGTGAATGAGCGCGTACGCGACGAAACGAACGAGTATTGTTTTGGTTATTTTGGCAAACCTAACACAACATAGCTTGTTGTTTAACAAAATAAATGATTTTGTCGCTTCGTCTCGCTCCGCGGCGGCGCTTTTCTGTTTGTGTGCTCGTAAGATACGCGTGCCAGCCATCCAGCTACTTAGGAAGCGTATAAAAACAAATTGTTCGATTCGTTTGTTTATACCTACTGAAATTCTTTGGACGGATTCGTCTTGCTTGAGATAGGATCAGTTGCGATCGACAATTTCATGTGATTCTGTCTTGAGTTTCACGAGATGAAACGGTACAGTCAAGAAACGCCGATCACCTTGTGCTTTCTAGAAAATACAAAGATAAAGACGATTAGACATTATCTAGATAGTTTACTTAGGATTTGTATTAAGATAATTAAAAACGAAATATTTAAAACTAATGCAAACTCAGGAAAGACGAATCAATGTCCAAAGCCCAGGTCGAGGACGTAACCGTGTGCCAAAGACATGTAGGATGCTAAACCGACGACGGACAACGTCCTCGCGCATCGGCTTCGCCCTGGCAATAGGAAGACGGTGAGATCTCGCTCATGCTTTTTAAAGCCAACACAAATATTGTTCCACATAAATACACGTCCGCGAAGACTCTGGCTTGGAAGCGCCGTCTCTCTCGAGGCTTTCGACTTGCGCGAGAGCCGTGCTCGTTTCGCTGCAAGAGAGTATATGTGTGTGTGTACATTTTTTGACCTTAGAACTACGTACCATCATCCACCAGAAGTCATTAATTTCTCGGGTACCTTGACAAGGCTTGCGAATCTCATCGTAATTCTGGACACTCCCGAGCTTATCATCTTTAGTTGCTTCGCGGAAAGTTATCCGGGGTGTCCAGTGCTATAGGATGACCATCGTGAGGCAATTAATTCAGGAGGACCTCAGAGTGTTTTGATAGGCGTCGGCACGTTGTTGTCCAAATGAAAACGTCGCTCTGGATTATTCTCTAGCGAAATCCTGCCATGAAGATGACATATACTAGAATGGCGTTGCCTGCGCGAACTTCTTGTCGCTTCGTGAATCGAATGTTTTCGGGGTATCATGGACGGTATACTACTTCGGGACGCGCGGACGCAACGAAGAAGCGATCCATTAGGTAGGAAGCCCTGGCTGACACACCCTGACGCTATCAAAACACGCCTTAAAACTTATATTCCAGCGAGCTTACGAGTGTGGTAGTGGGAAAGCCGCGTACGTGAGATAGAATAACAGAGTGTAGTTAACAGGCTCGGAGTAAAAATATTCCTGCTGGCTTCCATATCTTGTCTTTCTCTACCTCTCTCCATATCTTTTTCTGTTTGGTCTTACTCTTTGTCGATACTGATCGACTGAGAAGGCAACAACCCTTTGACTATATAGATGTAACTTCCTTATTAATTGTATCGTTAATAGTTAGCGACTGCCATATTGGAATTCTGAATGCTGGATATATTTCATGCCTAAACGGTACCAACTGAACATTTATATGTTTTTAAGATAAATGCATTTGTACATTTGAAGATTGTTTGTTTTTCTATAGCTGGATTGTAAAATAAAGGATCTTGCAGCACATCAATTTGTGTAAGAAATGATACGTGATTAGTTAAGGGTTATGGGATTACTCGAAACTCCAGTTTATACTTTTAAAGATTTACCTGTAAAGGCTGTAGACTAATCCACCGTCCTAATTGATTAGATACTTTGTGGCTTCATTTAAGATTTTGTGTTTACTGTGCATAAATATCATGGTGCCTAAAGTATTTATTTTAAACAGATACATGTAATGTAATACTCGTATGTGCATGCTGATGCAATTATTGCGTTGATTTTGGTCAATCGATGGTTTAAACTCAATTTTTTCCGATTATCGATAACTACAGTGACAAATATTACCTCTGTAGGTATTTCTCGTTGGATGCGGTAGAGTAGAAGGAAGACACTTCTGCTACTTTTTCCGCATATGTGAACGAACGATCGCGCGTTTACCATTGCGTTGCTTTTCCGCAATGGATATTGGAGAGAACCGTATAGCGGGTAGCATAAGTAAATTTACGTAACGAATTGCACGAAGAGACGTAATATTGCATCAAAAATATAAGGAATATTGTCGAATTATATTTCTGAAATAAGATGTAAAGTATCATTGGTGGTTTATTTGAAAAGTCAGTGTTGTAAGTGATTCTTGTGCCTAACCTCTGCGTGCCATGGACAGTTTTGATTGTTCTGATTATTTATATTTAAGTATTGTCACTTTGAGAGCATCATGCAGAACCTGGCCACGTGCTCTAGTCGACATTTGCTTCCTCCAGGAAAGATATTTCGACTGTTATTGAATTGCGGTACACATGCTAGAACAGTGATTCAGCATAGAGCGCTGCTGAGTAGAGGTTTGAAGTATTTCAGGAATGCTTCAGCACATAAACTGATTCATCCAGTGTCATATCATGTAATACTTAATTGTTTTTACAATTTCCTATGCATTATTTGACTGCGGAGATTATAGGTAAAAGATTTTTCTTTTAGGCATACAAACAATTTCATAGGGAGTATAGAGCTGTATGCTCGTTACTTCAAAGAAGTGGTTTTGGAATTGTAACAGAGTTTTCAAAAATCACAGGGCAAAGAAATTTTAGTACTCCTGCAAATAAACCTAGTAATCCGTCCAATGCAGAGAAGTCTGCAAAAGGAACACCCAAAAATGATTCGGAAAATGATAAGAAAAAAAAGGAAAACGAAGAAAAATTGAAAGCACTTTTTATTAAGTTATCAATGTTTACATTATTTATATACATAGCAATAGCATTTTCAATGTTATTCCTCAGTTCAAATCGCCAAAACGTTGAGGTACAGTATAAATACATTTCAATATTTAATTCTTCGTCATATATCTTTATATATTCTATTCTCATCGTGTATAGGGTTCGAAATTTGTATCCTGGAATGAATTCTTGTACCACATGTTAGCTAAAGGCGAAGTAGAAGAATTGATTGTTAGACCAGAATATGATGTGGTAACAATAGTCTTATATGACGGTGCTGTTATTAAAGGTAAAAGAAGCAAGTCCAAACTATATCATATGATTGTATCTGATGTGGTTAATTTCGAAGAGAAGCTTAGGGAAGCTGAGCGAAGTATGGGTATAAAACCAGGTAAGATCGGTCTTCTAAACTAAAAAATACTCACTCGTATCCCAGGATTCACTTACTACAGTGTCGCTTTGTAGATCAATACGTACAAATTGTGTATGAACGCAAGAAAGAACTTCTTGCGCAGCTGGTATTATATCTCATAGCGTTGGGTGTTGTCATCACTGTATTAATGCGTTCTCGTGGACTTCGAGGACCGATTGACTTTTTGGGTCAGATGACTCGCGCCAAATTTACCTTAGTCGACCCGTTAACGGGTAGTGGAAAAGGTGTGCATTTTGAGGATGTAGCAGGCCTCAAGGAAGCCAAGATAGAAGTTATGGAGTTCGTTGATTACTTAAAACATCCTGAGCACTACAAATCTCTTGGCGCTAAAGTGCCTAAAGGTCTCTAGCCGTAATCAGTACGTCAAGAATAATTGATGCACAGGGAATACAGTTTTTAATCCTCCTTTACCTTTGATCGTTACTTCAGGAGCTTTACTTCTTGGACCTCCAGGATGTGGAAAAACACTTCTAGCCAAAGCTGTGGCTACCGAATCCAATGTTCCCTTTCTCTCCATGAATGGTTCTGAGTTCATTGAAATGATCGGTGGTTTGGGCGCCGCCAGGGTGCGAGACTTGTTCAAAGAAGCCAAAAAACGGTACGAAAGCATGTGAATATGACCTTAGACAAAACATATGCAATTCGTCTTCACCACAGATCACCTTGTATCATTTACATCGACGAGATCGATGCCATTGGTAAGAAACGTTCCGGGACAATATCATCAGGTCCCATGGATGGTTCATCTGGTGAATCTGAGCAGACTTTAAATCAGCTCCTTGTCGAAATGGATGGAATGGCATCAAAAGAGGGTGTCATCCTCCTGGCATCTACCAACAGAGCCGAAGTCTTAGACAAGGCTCTCCTGAGGCCTGGTAGATTTGACAGGCACATACTGATCGATCTACCTACCTTGGAAGAAAGGAAACAAATTTTTGAACGCCACCTCAAAGGAATCGCACTCAAGCAGAAACCGGAATTCTACTCTTACAGATTAGCTTATCTCACTCCAGGATTCAGCGGTATTGTTTCTGAAACTACCTGTCGATTTAAAATATAAATATTTCTGATGTACATTTGCTGTCCTCAGGTGCTGATATAGCTAACGTTTGCAACGAAGCTGCTTTGCATGCTGCTCGGTACAAAAAGACCATGGTAGATTCCAGCGACTTATCATACGCAATAGACCGAATGGTAGGTGGTACTGAGAAGAGAGATCACGCAATGAGTCCAGCAGAAAAACGCATTGTCGCCTATCATGAAGCCGGCCATGCTCTGGTAGGATGGTTACTGGAGCACACGGACGCTCTCTTGAAGGTCACCATAGTGCCAAGAACTAATCTGGCTCTAGGCTTTGCCCAGTATGTACCAACAGATCAGAAACTCTATAGCAAAGAGCAGCTGTTCGAAAGGATGTGTATGGCACTTGGTGGTCGCGTCGCTGAAAGTCTAACCTTTAATAAGATAACCACAGGAGCTCAGAATGATCTTCAGAAAGTAACCAAGATGGCATATTCTCAGGTGCAACAGTTTGGAATGAATGAGGTTGTAGGCTTACTCTCCTTCGACGAGGAAGTTACTAGTTCTGTAAGTACCGGAAATACCTTTAAAATGATGGTCTAGTATAATAAAATTTCTGGAAACTAATTAAGATATTCACTGGTTGAAATTCACAGAAAAATAAAAAACCCTACAGCAAGAGATTAGGCAATCTCATGGATGGCGAAGCTAGAAGATTGGTAGGCAAGGCTTACAGAAGAACGGAGCAGCTTCTTCAGGAAAATAAAGACAAATTGCAATTGGTAAGTTCTTAGATTATATTTTTTTTTCTGTTTTAAAAATTGCTCTGTATACTACAGCTTGCTGAGACTCTACTGAAGAAGGAAACCCTAAACTATGAAGACGTTGTCAATCTAATCGGGCCGCCGCAATTTAATAACAAAAAATTGGTGGAACCAGCCGATTTTGAGAGTTCAATTATAGAACAAGAACCTCCAGCAGAGCAATCGACAGCCGTGTAGTACTTGGTTATTTTAATAAAATTCTAAGTTAAGCGTGGTTCTAGTCGTGTGTGTCGCCTTTCTACCTAGAAGTGTAGGTCGATTAGAATATAAAAAATAAAAGGAATTGGAAGAATTGAAGTTTTATTTGGATGAAAACAGACATCTTAAGAATCTCTAGTTGAAGACAGTATACACGAAATTTTTTCTCAGGCCTTTATCGCTATACCAAAATAGCGAGAGTAAAAAATCTCTCGGCCTTATATCTTAATTAAAAATTAATATTCATTATTGCGATTCTACAAATTTCAAACGGTACGTTTCGATTATCCCGTGCCTCGATACGAGATCGCTCTATCGAAGTGTCCGAATTGAATTTCGATACAATTGCATATATATAATATATATATGTGTATATATACATATATACTACTCGAGTAACTAAAATATATTTCATTAAAAATCAAAGTAACGTGATCTTGTACTCTAAACGCAGGTCTCTTCCCATAAACATATGTGGGATTTGGTTAGACCATAAACCGTACAAACGTAATGATTGAAAATTAATACATCGAGTAACCCTGCTTCTACACATACTTAACATATATTCTAAAATACCAAAGCCATTCTCACATCAGCGACAAATATTAAAATACTCACTGATAGCTATGGGGCATTAACAAGAAATTCATTGACCGCTTTTTTCACATTAAAAATGTGATTTGCTTATGCGTCTCCTCTAGAATCAATGACGCTTTTCTCCTACGCAGATCTATGACGTTGTGTCATGATTTGCAAGGAAACGAAAGAAAAGAAAATTGGAACTACAAACAATAAAGAAGATGCGCATTCATCTCTCTTTTGTGGATCACAATAAACAAAATGAAGAAGCTTGATAGAAATAATCGCTATCCCGTTTTTATCATTTTCTCTAATCGGGCAGCAACGCGATATGACATGAATTGCACTACTAGTACAGTAAAGAGCACAGTGTTTCTTTAAATCATAGTAAACATTGTAATGAGTTCATAAGTTATTTTCAACATTCAATCCTCTTTAATGTACCTTCTTGAAAAATGTAATACATACTTCAGGAACGTATAAATCGTCTCGGGCACGTTAAATAAAACGAATTAGTGTTCAGGTCAAATCGTGCCTCGTGACAGACCTCTTTAAACACTTCCTGTATTTCGATATGAATTAAAAAAAAAAAGGAAAAAAAAAAGGTTATCCGTAAATCATTCGCAAACGATAACGTCTCTGAGAACAACGCTGAGTGCTCTTTCCATGTGGGAACCGTCCCAGTATACTTTACCGCAATACTCACAAACGTAGAAACGCTGAACGTTTCTCAGTACATTTATTGGCACTCTGTCAATTTGTACTCGGACTCCATATTTTGTGGTACAGTTCACCACGTCTAATGTATCGATACTGAGATGCCAGGTACGATCGTTATTGTAGCGTATTGGATTCCTTTTTAGGGGTCTGAAGTCATCATTAGGAATCTGTTCGTAATCGGTTACCACCTCGTATACCGGAGGACTGCAGTAATTCATATTCATGTTCATGTTCGTGCTCACGTTCGTATTCATGTTCATTGATGAATTACCTGGTACACGATAACACTTGCTTTGGAAGGCCCTTGAGTTACTGAACAGTCAATGAATAACAGTGTTACAGAATCTATGATATGACTTTTCGCATGATCATTGACTAATTAGGAATTTTCACTAACTTTCTATTGAGCTCATTCATCCTGTTTTTTGAAACTTGAACAAACTCATCGTGGTTGCATATTTGGCAGCGACTAAAGATGTCCCTTCGGGTAACCAAAATGTTGAAGCGACTTAAAACCTCTTTTAATTGATTTTCTGGTCTATCCGAACAGACCCTGTAGCAATTGCCAGGGGGAACATATTGTACAAACTGTAATAAGACAATTTTATTTTTTGTATATTTATAAGAAGGTATATCATAGATATATCTTCTCCTGTTCTATTATAAATATTAATATCTCACTCTATGGTATGCTCCACCACGAGTTAGGAGAACTCTGTCCTCCTGCATTGCTAACCTAGCAGATTGATCTCCTCCTCGATCATATTCTACATGAATGCAATCACAGCCACACATACGTAATTGTCTTGCCAATCCGCCTAGCATAGAATCACAGACAACGTGCCATTCGTGAGCTGGTATGGCAGTGGAACGATGATCTGGCCTTCTACGATTACGAGTTTCATTAACGAACTCAACACCGTCTCCAGATGTATGAGAACTTCCAGCAGCAGACTGTTATTATAAAATAATAGGATCAGTCATGATTGATCCTAGGTATTCCCTTTTCTATCATTTACCATGTGCCCTGATGACTTCTTCGACTGTTTCTTTGGGGATTTGTGAGCGATGTGTTGCACTTCGGCACAGATTTCCTGAAACGGTACGCCTTTTCGTTCTGCTTGGGTACCAAGAGCAGCAAATACTTCTAACAGGCAATATGCGTCTAAAGCTATAATAAGAAGTGAATAAACGAATGATTTTCAATTTTGAGGTTACCTGTTCGCTGAGAATATTATTTACCAGCGTACGTAATTTGACTCTCCCTCAAGGGTCTGCGTTCCCAGTTGGAAAACTGATCAGATTTATCGAGCCTGTGACCGACACATAATTCTACGAGTTTACTGAGACTCTCGTTCGTAAATGTCTCGTCACCTTTATACGGGAATTGAAAATTATATTCCTGGACTAGTTTCCGCCATAGGTGTAGCAGATCCAGATAACCTTGGCCACACGCCTTTACATTAGACAATGCCGGTAGACTCTCTCGCATCATTGCCACATCATGTGCTAGACCAAAGCCTGCAGTTTAAATTTTTAGTTTTCTATCGTCCAATTTGTTATCTTCAACTAAATGCGATAACGCACTCTATTCTTTTTCTTACCAAGTTTCACAATACTTTTATTTTCGAACAAAACTAATCCGAGTTCTGTCCACATCTCCGTAAAATTATTGCCCATAGTGGTTACATCCAAAATAAAAATATCGGACTCTGTAGCTATTTGTATCAGGGCAAGTTCTGTTCGCTTTGTACCTGAAAGACAATCAAGTTGTTGGCTTGTTTCAATATATTTAGTATCGGGTTACGTATTAAAATATATATGTACCAAAACTAGGCTTCCATTCAGAGTCTATTCCGACTGTAGTAACGCCTCTTAGACCCTCATCCAAAAATTCTTCAAACGCTTTTGGATTGTCCACTAACTTGATACAGTCTCGTGGTAGACTTAAAACGTGATATTGCGATTCCTCTTGAATATCCCAATTCTCTTCAGTGTTATTACTAGCTGCCATATCATCATCTAAACGTTCCGACAAAAATTCTAGTAATTCGAATTTGCCACGTAAATCTAACGATAACGAATTACACAATCGTCTTACGGCCGCGATTCTGTTCCTCCATGTCTGAGAGAGACCAAGGCCACTCTTGCTTAGGTATATTATAAGTTTTCGCCCAGTATAACGCTTCCTCCAAGTCGCCCATGTGTGTCACTTGTTTCACTAATTCTAACTGTAATTTTTCATCCGTCCCGACGGCTTCTCTGACCATTTCTCTCCAACTTTCACCGCCTGTAACATACGCACTAGAAGCATTTGCTATGCCACGCTAATTGGACAATTATATAATGAAAAATATACTTACTGAGAGTACCATCTATAAACCGTTTATGTACGAGAAACTGTAAAGCACCTTCGCCTCGCCTTTGATTTAGATTTGGACATACATCTGGTGGAAGATTGTATATTTTCGTTAGGCGAGCAACTAGTTTAGTCATTGGGCGGACTTGTATCGTTGACATTTTTACATCAGTTATGTCATGAGAGCTGTGAAATAATTATCTGATCAACATTTTGCGGATTTTACATGATTTTTATATCAAGTATACTTACCAGATGTATCGTTCTAACATGTTTTGCATATTCTTTCCAGGAGCTATTAAGTTGTCCAAGTACATTACCAAAGCTCTTTGTATATCTGGACAACCAGCAAGAAAATCCTCCACCACAGTTACTTTACATTGTAAAACTAATGCCATAAGAATCGTCTCGGGATCAGCAAAATATGACTGGAGATGTAACATAGCTGCATATTGTGCAGCTTCTTTGAACTTTTTCTCTTTAACCATATCCTGTAACAATAAGTATTATTAGTAAATTATTTAATTTATTTTTGATGCTAATTATGAAAATGACGCACCTGTAGTATTGAAAGAATTAACTCTTTATGCTCAACAACTTGATAAGCATCACAGACCATCTTTAATAGCTGCATATTCTTTTGTCTGCTAACTAATTTGAATGCCACTACTTTTAAATCGGGAACTAAACATTCCGTGTATATGTCTCTTCGTATGGATATCCATTTGCAAAACTCCTCCATTACTATTTTAAAAGAAAAGATAATGATTTTTCATACTGTACAACACATAACGCTAAGAAATAGATTGTACGAACCTGTGAAAGCTAGAGAAGCTTTGGTTTTGACATGATTGAAATCTGAAGTATTCACTACGATTCTAAGTGTGCTCAAATAAGGATTAGGTGCTGAGTCAAAGTAATCCGTTAATGTTTTTGTGATTCCGTCACTTTTTTTCCCTGCAAAAAAAATGCCTTTTAGTTCTTGACATTCGAACAATGAAATGACCATTCCTTTCACCATATACATACACAGTCCCCAAATGTAATGAAGTGAATTCAACCATAATTTTGTAGGATCATCTATTTCTGTAAAAAGTGCTAAATCAGAATCGTATTCCTGTCTGTAAGAAATCTGGCAGTCTGAAGAACCAGAAGCACCGCTATCAGAACGAGCCATTCTTTGTTTCAAGTACAATCCTGGAACATAAGCCCAAAACAGTTATAGATTGTAATTTAAAATTAAAAAAAGCTATCATTCATGACAGAAACACATTGTGCACCGTAATCTGTTATCAGTACTCCAAAATGTAATAAATTATGTGTTCTTACCTAAGAACTGTGAGATGCTACGGCACTTTATGCGAATATATAACAAATCAAAACCAATAGATAAAACTTGCTAGTTATACTACTCAGCTAGCAGTTGATCGACAATCCCGATCAACGAGCCCGTGGTCAAGACTTGTGTGCCATGGAAACATTGAGTTCCACAATTTAGAAGTCACACGGCCATGTTGTAGCTTACAATGAAAGCTTGATCTATGGCGCGACCTGGCCATTCTTTCCCATATCTTGGCCACGTGTTTACCGTCATGCGATAATTATATACCGGGTGTTTTACAAAATTTAACCTTTGATAAATAACGTGAAGTGAACGACACTTTCTCTGCAAAATGGTACGTATTAAGCGAATACGTTTGCGTAATCAATACAATTGCACGATCTCTTGAAATTTTTTAAATAATTTGTTTTACAGGAAATATTTTTCTTTATCATCGAATACATTTTCACAATACAAATTGGTACTGCCTCCAGTAGTTAGATACAGGAGGAAACTAGCGCGACATTAGTTAACACGAAAAAGTTTGTTACGGGAATAAGAGCGGTTCCTGTTTTTATTATCCATGACGCATGTGACAAAATCAGACAAGATGGTTAGAAGTGGTGAACAATAGTGTCGAGTAGTGTCTTCTCGAATTGAATTTGAATATAAAAATATTTGGAAGATTAAAGAAGTGTATTACCGAATATCAAGAAAGTGTGTTTACTTTCTTATACATAAGGAATAACGGATTGCACATTAAAATTATTATGTCGCCTGCTGTACCTACAAATGTGAAGCCTAGTTTACCAAAAGATTGGATAGTAGTCACCTCGAAAACACATCCAAACAGAGTTTACTACTTTAATATTCGTACAAACAAGTCATCGTGGGAGTCACCACTACCCGATAAAGCAAACAAGGTATGACATCGTTTCTATATGTATGTATGACGTATTATTACGTTCTAAGGTGTATCTTTGTCTATTTGTTACATTGTATCGCTTATGCAAGGTTTCATGAAGTGTTTTTAAACAGGCATCACATTCAAAAAAAAGAAAAAATGAACAGGGCAATGAGGATGGTCTACTTAGACCAAGTACACCAGAAAATGATGTTGAATCTAAGACAAAGCCTCATGAACGAAAGAAACTCCGGGCTAAAAGGACAATTGCTCCTGTGGAACCAATGGATACACCTCAGATGCGGGAAATTAGAGAAAAGCTTCTTCAAAAGCAGGCAAAAGCTGCGAAAGCAAAGAAGAAGTCTGTACCCATTGTAAAAAAAACTGATGAAGTCTCTCCCAAACTAGGTACAGCAAAATCAAAATCACGAATAAAACCCAAAAAAGATACGGTTTCGGTTTACAATGAAGAAATGCTTGCTGTTTATGAAAAAATGCGACAAAGACAGTCTAAAAGTTCTGCTTCAAAGAAATCAAATTCATCCACATCTTCAGATAAGCAAAGTCAATCTACTAAACAATCTTCCTTGACTGGGACCAGCAGTACAGGAAGTAGTACAACTAGTAGTACAAGTACTACTAATACTAATTCTACGAGTGTACGGAATATCCCTATTCAAAAAAAAGTTAATACTTCATCAGCCACTGTCTGTTCTAATAAAAGTGGAGATACTGCTAGAAATGGTAGTAGTACTAGTAGTACATTACTGTCGAATACAGTTCTCTCAAACGTTGAAAATAATGCAGAACCTAAAGGACGTTCGTTGCGCACGAGAAAGAGTATATCTACTGTCTCTGATTCTACAGGTAATTTCATAATTTTCATAATATGAATTCATTTAACTTTAAATATGGTTTCATGAACGTTATAGACCAAAGTATAGATACGCTTTCTAATACCTCTAATAATTTAACAAAAACTCAAAAAATAAAAAAAAATATAGCAAAAAGCCGTCTTGACAAATTGAATGCTTCCTTGCAAATGGAACAACAGAAACAAAAATTGGCAATGAGTATGGAAACAGCAAAAGAAAAATCAGACAATATTGTATCCATTTTAGGTAATAAAATTGAACACTTAAAATAATTCCCTAATTCCCGCGTACTAACATTACTAATAGTATTTCTGATAAAATTCTGTTACAGTTCATTCATTATTATAACTTTTTTTCAGATTCACCACCAAGTATTTATAAGAACGCAGTGGTACGCCTTAATTCTCTGCGATCTAAAGTATTAAGAAACTCAAAAATTAAACCAGACTTTATTGAAAAAGAAGAATTGGTAGAAACGAATGATAGTTATAATAAACCAGTGACAGGGATAAATGCTTTGTTAAGGGAGTGTCATGAAGAGCAATCGTTTTATGAAGAAATGGAATGGTCACCAATTAAAGATGAAAAAATAATGTCAGAGGTATAGTATCTTTAATCTAAAATGTATGATTTAGTGTGTTAGCCCCTTAACGAACTTGGTTTGACATAGGTACAAAATGTTCGAGTGCAACTGGGGACTCAGGCTTGGGATGACATTACAATTAATACACCAAAAAATGATTTGGAATTTCCAACGACTGGACATGCGAATAATAAAGACTTGTATATTATTATCGACACAAATGTATTCCTTTCGAACATACAGGCAGTAGAACAAGCCAGAGATGCTGTCTTTAAGAGCTATGGCAGACCGATTATTGTAGTACCGTGGACAGTTCTTCGAGTAAGTTAAAAATATTTTTTGGTTAGTTAACCAATTATTATTAAGTTCTTACGTTCTAGGAATTGGACTACATAAAAGATAACAACTCGGAATCTTTACAAGCGAAAGCTCGACGAGCTATTAGATTTCTTTACCAACACTTTTCAGACAAACATCCTCGTGTCAAAGGTCAAACAGCCTCAGATTTTGAAAGAAATAAAGCACAATTTGCTATTGATTGTCCAGATGATGAAATCTTACAGACATGTCTTCAGGTTGCACAATCAGGGCATACTGTGGTAAGCTTTTCATTAGAAAACTAAAAATCCAAATGATGCGTGAATTCGTGTCTTCTAAATTTTCTATCATTTTAGGTTTTACTGTCTTATGACATAAATCTTTGCAATAAAGCGATGATCCATGACATCCTCACCCTTGGACGTAATGATCCTTTGGAAAAGATAGATTTTTTAAATGCTATTGAAAGTATGAATGAGACTCGGACGTTACAATACGACTTAAATGATAATGGTGAATATTATTCCGAGCCTGTTTCAAATTTCAATAGAGAAAAAGAAATGTCCGATGAAATTCTTGAGGAGGCCAAAGCTATACTGAAAAAATTTCTTTCTATTGTAAGTACAGTATGACGAAGAAATCCAAAAAATTAGAACTGTTTTTTTTTTTAAATAACTGTTTCTCTTAGATCGTCGCAAAGGAAATGCAGAATTTATACGGTGATCCTTGGGAAAAACATACAATCATTCGTCCACCTTGGTCTCCAATTGATGTACTAAAATGCGCCGTGAAACATTGGATGGCTGCAGTCAGTGAATCCTTTATCAGGAGAGCGGAAAATATACTTAAAGAACTGTTAGAGAATTTCAAGCAACCTCCAGGTAAGTTCTTTCTAGTGCACGTGGGAAAACAATTGATAAAATAATAATTATTGTTAAGATCAAGGTAGAAAACTGCGTGATGTCAGTCACATCCTGGAACGTTGCAGTGACTTGGTGCAATGTGCTAAGCAAGACAAGTATCTTCAGCTAGTACAAACTACTATGACAAATTTGATGGTAAATGTCATATACCTTTTCCATTGTTGGTACGTCTTATTGCTTTTCTAAAATATGACTGTGAATTTTACAGACATTGAAGAAAACTTGTCAGGAATTTATCAGGCAAATAAATGAGGAACAGTTGCGAGAAGAATTCGGCCCGGAAATTGATGCGGAGGAACAGGAACGCCGTGCAGAAATTGTTTTTAAATATTTTCATGATATTTATTCCTATGCTTGTAATAGATGGTAAGTTGAAAATTTATTATGATATTCTGTTTAATAAAAATGAACATAAGTGTTAATATTAAATGTTTTATGTTTTTAGTGGTTTAGCTGCAAAGTTAAAACGTGTACCATGTGACATTGCATATGAAAATCCGGATCCTATGCCTTCTGCTGAACACATAAAGGAGATTCAACCGGAGTTAGCAGCTAATGTAAACAGATTAAGGACTGCTCTGAGCTCGTGAGTAACATTTTATTTAGGAATCAGTGTACTCATTTTCTAGAATATAAAATATGTATCGTTTTCTCTTGGATATTACAGCGCCCTGCAACAGGTGAACGCTTTGCATATAAAACATGGAGCGCTGATCCTGTTACGTGAGGCTTTGATAAACTTTGTACCAGAATCTGACCAGAGTTACTCAGATCTGTCACTCCTGGACCTGTATTACTGTCTGAAGAGGAAGGAATCATCCTTGAAGATAGGTTTGGCACAGCTGCATAATCTAAGTGTACACTTTTGTCGTATAGCTAGTGCAAACAATGCGTAGGTACAAACTGATGCTTTCAATAATCGGTGATACTGTGAAAAAGTATACCGCTATGTATATCTTGTATACTAACATTAAATGTCTATATATAAATTGCTAAAATGTTATTTAGTGCTGCGATAACAGTGCTACATTCTCTTAACAAAGAAAATTGTTTTGTTTTAAATACGTTACGTTTTTTTTTTTTGAAACTGTTATATAGTCTTGTTATCGGTTTAAGGAGCAAATAACAGATTAATATAAAACCTTTTTATATTAAAATTTAATGAGATACAGTGAGTATAGTTTATTTTTTGTACAATATTGTGTAAAATAAAGCTGTACAGCCGCAAAAAAATTTCAACTTATATATTTTTTTCCCATAAGTTGTATTTTAATTTTTCTTTGAAGTCTTCGTACCGTCTATCATGCGAGAAGTACACTAATTTCTATAAAGAAGTGGGAAGCCTCCCACGGGTGGTTGAATCCAGTTTTCCTTGGAATAAGCTACGTTCTTCGTCTCGATAACGTGGAAGGTGTAGGCGTGTCTAGATTTCTCGCTTTTATTGTTGCTTGAAAAATGTACAACCTGACCATGAAGAAGAATACATGTGCCCTTGCGTACTGGAACAGCCCGGAAGTTACTGATGGGGTAACAGGGTGCGGCTCTATCATAAATTAATAATTCTTTAGAATCAGGATCCTTGTTTCTGATATAACGTCTATGAACGCCACTGAGATGAGATCCTGGTGCAATCGATAAGCATCCATTTTCTACGGTAGCATCTTCCAGAGCTATCCAAAATCCCACAACGTTTACTGGATCCGTATATAAAAAGGTGGCATCTTGATGTGTTATAACTACAAATATTAAACATGAACAATATAGAAAGTCTTAAGAGAAATGTATACTTTATCTTCGTATTACCTTCTGAACCTGGTCCAGGATTTTTGTAGATATACATTGACTGGCATATAGCTGGTTCTTGAAAATTTAGTTGGAAAGCTACTTCCTTCACTCTCTCATCGAAGGAGAATTTTTTAAATACTGGATGTAGCCAATGAAGAGCATGTCCCACTTTATTCAAGGAGACTCTAGGATGTACCTTGAGTTTGCCATCGTCTTCTAGAGCGTCTATTTCGAAGAAAAAGCTCACTTTATGGGCACTATCCAAAAAGTAGTGGTCCTTGCTCTATATAAGATACGATACTGTTTTAATTTCTGTAGAAGTTTGATATTAAATATTTTAAATGGTATATAATATATATACTACCTGAGGCTGTTCTGCTGTATTAAAAATCTTCCTTTCATTTTCTGGTGGAAGATTCGTCGTGAATTCTTCGCCACATGACCTGAGTTCTTCAACCTCCTGCTCGTTGAAGAAATCCTGAAGGACGACATAACCATCCTTCTGAAACTGTAAAAAAAGACTCATTGTAAAAGAAGGTAGGTCACGAGATACGTAACAGCAGCAAGAAATTCTTGGCGGAAATCGTGCCAAGTTTACAAATTCGCATACTCCAGTTGAAATTAATGTGTTCTAAATAGTCTGGCATCGCTTCAATTCCAAGAGCCATTTCCCATGTAATTTGATGACCCTGTTAACAGGTCCCGGAAGTCATACATGGAATAGCTGAGCTATGCAAGCTTGTCTCTAATTCCTGTTTCTCAAGATGAACGACCTTAAGGAATTATTGGAATCGTCGAAATGCCTCGGAGCTGCAGAGAAGCGTATTCCAAGTCGAGTAGAGAAACAGAAGGAACTGAAATCAGTTTATCTAAACATTTTAACCGAGAAGCTCGAAGAATAAAGTTCGATGTCGATTGACGTGCCAAATTCTCTAACGAGGCTCGCGAATGGTTCGAACGTAAATGTCGCTCTATTTTCAATCCGCCAAACATTTCTTACAAGACCCGGAACGGTCTGGTGCGACATTTCGAGTAGTTCAATACAGTTGGCTAGGGTAATGGCCACTAGTGCAACATATTGTAACCACGAGGAATCTGAGGAAAATCAAACAGTTAAAAAAAAACGAAAAAAAAACAGTCATGTTTTAAGATGCACTATCGGTTGCTAATAATAGGTCACGACCGATAAGACGTTCTAAACATGATACTGAGACTTATTAATTAGATAGAACAAGAGTTCCGACTAGAAAATCGCTGCTGGTCCCTTCCTATCATAAAAGGGCCTGACCTGGGACTCTCGTAAGAAATATGTTGAACACGTGGCTGCTGCAATGTAAATTTTCTGGGAGTCTAGTTGATGAAAAAATAGTATACCATGAAGCCCCTGTCAAAGTCATAAATTTACTGGTTAGGTTTTAAACTCTTTATACCTGTCATCCTTACGCAGTGTATAATTTTGAAATTTTCTAAGACGTCACTTCCTGAGTGGCCATTATACTGCATCGTCATCTCAAAAAATACATTGTGTGTAGACATAAGAGAGACCAGAATAACTAGAGATACACAGGTGGGTGGCGGATATCCGCCTACGTTTTTTGTCGTTTTCAAAAAATCGACAAGGGCGGTACGCATGTGTGGCGTCGCTGCTACGTATACCGCGAATTTCGAGCGCGGTGAATCCGCCTCGTGAAAATAACTTTGCACTAGTGTAGATGCCAAAAATCCATTGGTGAATGGACGTTCAGAGATAGTATTCTGACAGCGATGATGTCGACAGCCAAACCGAAAACATTGACGGTTTACGCGATGCATAAAAATAAACCTCGCAGTCTATTATTATTAACAATTAGATACAGGGCATAACAAATTTAATTAAATAATAAAACGTAGTCAGGAACAGTTTTTATTGCTCTAAAGATAACCTCTTCGTTAGGAATGTGTAAGAGAAAGATAACTATCGACGATGAACCATTTTTTGCTAACTTTACGCTTGCGACAGAATCTAGCGTGAAGATAATTTTTTTAATGTCCTTTATTCTATATATATATATATGTATTATTTTGAATATTAAAATTTATCTCGAATGAATTCCAAAATACCTCAAACGCTATTGAGATAGTAAGACTGCTGAATACGATTTAGTCAATCATTTATAACAACACAATATATATTTCAACTTCCAGACAATATTCAGGAGGTTCCGTAAAAGGTCTGAAAATATGTATATGGAGAACACCAAATACAGAGTTGCAGATGCAGAATTTATATCAAACGGTAAAACACGGATGTAGTTTTGTCATGGTGTGGAGCTGTATGTCAACTGGCGGCACAAGAAATATACTAGTTATCGACGCCACACTCGGTAAATATAAATATTTAAACATTTTAAGGAATAATCTTAGACGGTGCCCGTAAACTGAGATTATTAGAAGAATTCCACTTCAAACAAGATAACAATCCCAAGCACAAATTTGGATCGTTAAAGAGTGGCTCTTATATATAATAATTCACTATACACATTGAAAACTCTACCACAAAGTCTGGACATGGAATCCGATGGAAAACTTACGGAATGAAATCGGAAAAAGATTAAATAAATTATAAGGTCAAATCAAAGCACACGTTAAAAGAAATAATCATTGAAGTATGGAAGTTGAAAAGTATAATTAATTTCTGATTTTGCTACATTTCTAAAACCTATTCCGTTATCTTACCTGCGACAGTATGTCCTTCATTCTGTTCAGCTTTTTTATCTATACAGAAATCAGTCTTGCGCCAGTAGCAGATGACGTAGAGGATAAAATTTAAATATTATGCGAATCGTTATAAACGAACTAACACTTCGATAATGAAATAAAGATAAGAAATAGAGCGAGACTCCTCCACTATGATAAACGAAGCCTACGATAACGAACGGAACGTTTCTGCAGACTGACGAGCACGAAGACACTCGGCCGGGAAAGCGTCGTGCGCGAATGGGACTCAGTTCTACATGGACGAACTCTACATGAAAAACTTTACGCGGTCAGCTCCACACAGAATAACGGGAGTTTATAATTTAGTCGGCCCCTTGACATTACAATAATTGTTCATGGTTATATTTATCTTGGTTTGAAGTTCCACCATGTTTACCAAGATTTATTAATCGAAGATGCTAACACAATTATTGCATCATTGTTTTCCAAGTGAAAGACGCTACCAGAAACAACCGTCAGATTAAACTAGTGCTTTGGGAAGTATTGTGTGAAAATTCATATTATTTATTTCTGACTTTAAAACTACATTTCTCGAAAACTATAGCGTTCGACGCAATGAGCCTCACGTAATATTTTGTTCCTCGTAAAAAAAAAAATACAATAATAAACAGTTATCAAATACAGGGGTGAAGAGATCATAAACTTCACTTATTCTGTGCAGATAACTGTAGAACTGGGGTACTTCTGTCATGTGCGCTAGCCAAGATTTTGGAACTTGCGTTACATGACATCTAGTGGATGATTCGTTGTACCACTAGTAACATCATCGTGGCGTAGCATGGTTACGTACGTTCTTTGTAGACCTTTTTATGCCTAGTTTACTAATGGACTTTTATTTTGTTTGATTCATCTGCGTAGCATGTGTTTTATTGCGAGCTTCATTTCGATACAGGATGTCTGATTTTAAATTAAATCTTTACTTAAGAAACAAAATGAGAAGTGTCAATGATAAAATTCTTGAGGTGTTTCGTTCTATGCGTAGAAATGCAGACGAGAAACGTAGGATCATAGCGTTTTTAATATTAACCAAGTGCATTGGCTGATTTCGGTCAGAGACAAAAATCACTCTATGTCATTGGCTGAATTCAATAATCGGAATCATGGTTAAATTATGGAATATAGTAACCCTATGGTCAGCGATTTTCACCTTCGGTTACAATATTTGAATGCGGATAAACTCCTAAGGCATCTAAATGATTGTTTAGTTAGGAATTTATCCGCAGGTTAAATTTTAACCGAAAGTGATGAAACTGGTCATTAGTGAGCACTTGTGAAAGTGTACATATACTCAGCTTTATTAATACTTGGGCACCTAAATCTATTTTTGTATCTTTCTCACTCGTGTATTTTAAAAAGGGAAACTCAGTCGGTAAGTCCAGGCATTAATGGCGTTAAGTGTACGTGCACGCTATCTGCGCCATCTGTATTGCACGCTATAAGTTCATTTATATTCGTTCAGTATGTATGTATATATACGTCGGGTCATGTTCACTTTATTTAACTGTTTAGTACGTCCACAGAGAATAGTTTTATCGTTGTGATTAAAAATTTCTTTTTTTTATGAATTATATCTTTACATGCGACGTGGCCGGGAGTTAAAGCTCGACTGACAGAGCTATAAGCATAGGAGTGATAATGCTGTGCGTCCTTGTGGGGGTAATTTTAAGTAGCTACATGTGGCAAACGATTCGAAATACAATATACGTATCATAATATTATATAATCTTGCAAACATTATATAAGCTACTTAAAGTAAAAATTGAAATAAAATAACAGAATGAAGTATTTAGAAGCTGGTATAAATGGGTACTGAAGATGTAGTTGATAGCTCATGAAGTTAGACCGTTCAGGCTAATGAATTTTATGTGACCTCACGATCATCCTTGAACCCGAGTAATTGCAATAGAGGTCATACACCCTAAAGGGGTTGCCAAGGTTTTAAGATAGCCTAAATAGTTGACCAGGGAATTAACTACACTTGGAATATAGTCTTTCGGCAAAAGGTCTAGAAAATTGTACAAATTGCCATTCAAGTATACTTTTAACATTTCTCAAGCTACGCGTAGATACCTGCAGCTAAGAATTCAATGGGATATATCGTAAGAACTTGTACGAGATGATAATATAGAAATGGTATCTACACGTGGAACGTCGGTCATGGCAGATCAAGATTATAATGGGTCGTCAAGCCAGCTCTCTGGGTCAACCAATCTGTTTATGTTGTTATTCAGTCTGATCCATCTCATTTCTTCTTTCTCAGGCATATTTTTCATCTTTCTCCTTCTCCATCCTCTCTCTTCTCTCACTTTTAAAATCGTCTTTAACTAATTTTATCTTGTCATCTAGCCGATGATGCTACAAGCTGTGATAAATTCCTGAACGGGTCTCTATTAACCAAATGGGAATCCTTCAGAATACAAATTTCTAACTTCCCTAAGGTAATAATAATGCAAAATATCAAATATACGACACATAGTCGTTTACACATAAATTTTCTTTCCAGTTATTCATAAATACCTTAGTAAATACACGATGACAAAAATCACAAAGAAACTGTACTAGACGAAAACCCGTGGCGCCCTCTGTACTACACGCAACGACTTATCGTACGTACGTTTCCCTTCTATTCTATTCCTATTCAATCCTATCTTTCTTCCTGGTGCATATGCAAGAGTAGACTGTTATATGTATAATGTATGTACATTAATAAATAGCTAGACGCTCTCTCCTAGAAGAGAGAAGAGAATAAAGCGAGATGAGTGCATGCACAGAGGCAATCAAGACACGTGCAGGGTGCACGTGTACTCGGTCTTGCGCTGTTATGTTCACGAGGAAAGTAAAAGCTCTCTCAATTGTCCGTTACTTACCCTATTAAAATCTGTACCAACGCGTCTCGTTCCTAGTTACATTCGATTGGTACTCTCACATTTGAAGGAAGTGCAATGGATACGAAGGCTAGAAAAACTTTTATTTGGTACCTGGAGATACCTCGATAATACTAATAATAATAACAAGACTAACACCGCAGAGTGTCACTAGGGTAAGGTCACCCATATAATATTAATAGTAAAAATTTTTATCATGCTTAAACCGTACCTACCGTATATTTTAATAGAACATAAATGAGATATTATTTATCTTTATTTTAGCACGATGAACGAAGTATCACACGTAATCAACATTGAAGATTGAGGTGGCATTTTTATGCCATAATTTAATTTAGGAAATATCACTGTCAGGTGAGCAGCCATGAGACACACAACTTTGCTGAACGTTGTGTTTAATCATACGAGTCTACCTGGGTAGAGTTATCGTGATAGGAGTATCGTGTTTGATTTACAGAAAAGTTATATAAATACTTGTGCATCTTAATCACTGTCTGCTTTCGCGTTAAAATAAGTTAATCTTGTGTCAGTGATTTTTTCGAGGGACACGTGAATTTTTATCTGCGATGTTGAATTCTTTAGAGATTCTTATAAAGCGGCTGATCTATCGCGGGGAAGCTGCGACGTATCGTGCGGTGCGGAATGAGTTCGGTGACTGAGTTCTTCGTGGAGAGGGATTTGACACTGTTAGATAGTCTTTCGCAAAGAAGATTGCGAGTTCGCGGTAGTAGTACAGTCGACTACGGTCGACGTTACTATCGACGTGGTAGCTACAAGATTTGTAAATTTTTTTTGACTCTCTTACAACTCCTACCGATCACTTGTAGGAAGAATTTTTTTTACCCAATACAAATGTATACTTATTCCAATATAATTTCAGTCTGAATTAAAACCCTTTGAAAAGTCCAGTATTTTTTCCCCTGCATAAAATTATCACGTCCATCTGACTATCAACCCTTTATCCGTCCACCGTCGGTCAGTGCACTATAAATTCACACGCTAACGTAAAGGGGTGAACGAGAGTGACGACTTCCGGTATATTTTTATCTGGACTATCCACTCGTAAAACTCAAAGAAGATAATCGAAAAGGAACTGATTACTGATAACAGAAAGCGGATCCCAGATATTCGCTGTAGTTTGGATTCTTCATTGGTAAGTCATTATTTAAATATTTTTTATTACAAATATATTCAAACCCAGTTCTGATAACATGATAAAAGATTAGATCATTTTTTGGGGGTCATAGTTGAAATTTGGTGTTCAAAAGATTTGACACTTTATTTTTTGAATTCTTCATAGCCGTTGTTATGCATTAGTATTTTTTTTTTGTACCGTCAGTTATAATTAATTTATCGGTATCCCTTATCAAACGCTTATAGGCGCCCTCATTGATTTACGGTGATGCTAATTGCCTGTATTAATAATACAGATAATTGTTTACAAGCCAACGCAAATGTATTTTTATTGAATCACGATGGTGCGTACTTATAAATAGTATTGTCAGATAACCCGGTCTGTTGGCGCTACAATACTCCAGGTCGTGCTGGTTGATTACAAGGAGCAGTGTCGATATCATCATTGTTCCTATCGTGTATTATGATGGGTAACGACATACGATATTTTGTTACTAATATAGTACATAGACTTCACGTATCGTGCACACGTAGTACGTCAGACCGTCGCCAGACATTATTCTGATTAACCGATCATTTCTAAATACGACCTCCCAGGTTACAGTCATATGACACATGGTCTTGATAGAGTCTGAATTTTTATTGCATTTTCTATTCTGTACTTTATAAATTTAATGACAATCTATATACAACCAGGTGGTAACGATGATCTTACGTATCTATTGGCTAAGAATCCTCTGACGATTATGTTCAGTGCTACTCGATCAATAGTGGACAATGCACTCTGGTACACTTGTTTCCCCAGTTGCACGTTCTCCAATATGTGGACAAGACATCGTGCATTGTATTATCATTCGCGTAGACAACGTCTCCACCCGGGCGTTAAGAATCGGGTAAACAGGATTGTTATTCGAGGAATATCCCCTTACGATATATCGTGAGCAATCGTTGAGACTTTATTTCTTCTTATTGTTAGTCATTTTTATTAAGAATTACGTGCATCCAGACAGTTCCGATTAAACTTGTGTTGCGTGTCGATGACGTCTAGGTGTCAATTTTTAATTTTTAGATTTTAGCATTGTATTTATTTTTAATCAATTTTAATTGCCATTTTTTTTTCTTCCCTACCGTCGTTGCATCTAATCGGATAACCTGGAGGTAGGTGACGATGCTGAAGGTAGGATGAAACGTAGCGAAGCGGAATGACCAGTGTTGAAGATATATGATTTTTTGATAGCACTGTTAATCTCAGCAGCGAGAGGTCTGATTGGTTGAAAATATGTTTGTCCGAGTTTCGATTCAGTCACGAAGGGACTTCAACGCGTGGGAGGCACCGAGATGATAAAATTTCGAAATATCGAATGATCTATTTTTAATGTCTATAAACTTAGGTATAAAGTCCGTTAGATCCATTGATCCTAGTCACCACGTGGTGGGGATATATAAAGTGTTTATGAATTTAGGGCCTGATGAGGGGGGTATAGAAAATAGAAGACAGAGGGGGAAACACGTGGCGAACAGTTTTTAAGGACTTCTAGGGCTACGATGCAGTCAGTGTTCTTAGAGCTCTGCCTGGCGATTGACTAGGCTTCATCTTCGGGAACCATTACTGGTTTTCGAAGCTGTTGAACGACTTTTTATTTTTTTTTTCAAGTCTGTTACTGACTCTGTTAATATATTTATCATTTTTTTTTTCTAGTGCAATATAATATTACCAGTTACTTTGGATAATCTTGCTCTTCCGGATTTCTAAGAAGGTAGCCTGCACAACTATATACCTTTTGGAACATAGGGTTAATTTTTTTTGTCAGTTATAAGGTACCACGAACTAAGTCGTACTGATGTATTTTATTGTAACTCATTTGCGAAATATTTTTGGAGATTTTACCATAAAAGAAAACTTTGTATGAGGTTATAATGAAGATATTTTTAATGTAGTAACTATTCCTTGTTGTATTTTATGTAATGTTTTTGCCGAAGAAAAAGCAACTTTATCATATTTTATATTATCGTTCTGCGTCGTTTTGTCTGGTTTGTCAATAACTGAAAGTCCATCGGGTTCAGAATTTATATAACAAACGAAGAAATATTTGTTGAGAGATAATTTAGTTTTGATAATTTTCATTGGAAATGTGCTATGTTTATTTAAAATTTTTAATTGCTCACTTCGAATCACTTATTCACTGTTTCAGGAATTATTTGGAAATATCATGAAGTGCCAAATGAAATTGCAATTGATGCAGCTACTGCTGTTGATGCTAGCTTTGACATATGCTCATCCTCTGAACAGAAGTACTGGGAATGTGGAACATTCCTCTTTCATAGAAACTCCGCATAATTGTCTTCACATTCCCATAGACTTGCGGCCCTGCGATGACGACGAGTAAAAATTACTATATAAACTTTTATAAAATTTTAATATCGGATTTTGAAACTATATCTGTATTCAAGTCTTATTTCTTTGAATTGAATTAATTAACGCGAATTCATTTACAGGATTGCGGATGAGATCAGAAGGAAGATCGAAGATTTTGTCAGTGGAGCTAAGAGCGAGAGGGCGACTGTTATTTATAAACTAGTGGGCTGCCTTCCGAGCAGGTACATTTTTGAAAAATTTATTTCATAGGTTGAACACCGAATTTTGATTTTTTATATGTCTTTTTTTTTCAGTTTACCATTTAAACTACCAATATGCAAAGAAGACATTTTACAACGAGATCTCGAAGTAGGCACTTTGTATTCTTACAGACCTAGATATCCGTCGTTCTCCAAGCCTATTTCCGGTACAACTTCGACCACAAATCGTCCTGCTGAAGATTCCGCTTCCTCGAAATCGAAAGATGTAAGTGACTCTGTGGATATTAATATTTTTAATGGTCCTTGAAGATATGAAATTTGATTAAGTAAAATTATCGAGGTTAAGCAAAAGGGGTTGCGGTAGGTATAGCCAAATTTTATTAAAGGAGGAAAAACTTACGGCGGAGGTCAGAGCGAAGGAAAATCCTCAAGGTCAAAGTTTGGATATCAGTATGCCAAAAAGGAAGAGCGTTATAAACAATGCAGAAATGGCCAAGGCGTATGCATCTGGTGGTACAGTAAAATCCAATCACGTTTCTGGCGAGGAAAAGTTTACGAATGTGAATGGCAGAGTGTTAAAAAAAATACATGAGACCGAAAACTTCAATTCCATTATGGAAATTGAACCATTAGTAACTGACAGATTGGCTGATGTATATTATCAAGCAGGAAGGAATGAGATTCAAGCTGATGAAAAAGTCAAAGAAAGGATTGAAGCGAAAGAACAGAAGCCTTGTAAGGTATATGTGGTAGAGATGGAATTTCCATATACCAAAGCAATTCCATTCGATCCTGAAAAATTAGAGATAGCCAAGATCGGCAGTGAGTTTCCCTATTCCAAGGCAATTCCATTTGATTCTAAGAAACTTCAGGTTGCTGGACAAGAAGCTGAGTTTCCTTATACCAAGGCAATTCCATTCGATTCTGAAAAGCTCTACGTATCAAAAAGAGGAATTGAGTTTCCATATGACAAAGCAATTTCGTATGATCAAAGGAATTTAAAAGTTGCAAAGCAAGGGAGCGAGTTCCCATATCACATGGCAATTCCATATGATTCCAGGAATCTTCATATACCAGGTAGAGGATTAGAGTTTCCCGACGCCAAAGCGATTCCATACGATCCCAGTATACTAAAGATGGCCAAACCAGAATATAATTTTGTGTACCACAAGGCAACTCCATATGACTCTGAGAAAATATATGTATATACCAGACAGAGGAATTGAATTTCCTTACGCCGAACGAATTCCATGTGATCCTAGCACGCTTGAAGTAGCTAGAGAAGGTAGCGAATTTCCATACTATAAGGCGATTCCTTTCAATTCTCGGCAACTTCAGCAGTACGAAGAGAACCAAGTGAATTTCCATATGCCATGGCAATTCCACTTGACTCTTGGAATTTTGAGCCTGTTCAAAAAACAAGCGAACTTCAATATAGGAAGACCCTGCCATTAAATCCTTGGAAATTGCTAATTCCCAGAGGAGATAGTGAAATTCCATATCATCATAGACCAGTACCATAGAGAAACTTGGGCACAACCATCAACTTTCCACATTCTCGAGCAAAACCTTATGACCCCAGAAAGCTTTACGAATCCTCAAGACGCAAGTTTGGAACTAATGCGTCATTTCTTCACAATACGATTTTACTCTATCCCACCGACAGGCCTAAGAAGACTACGGGAACCACTGGATATATTTGCCCAGGAAGTAGTTAAGTTACCTGATAAGGATGAGGCATTTATGTTACCGTGAAATTCCTAGTCCTTGTCCCCAGGACTGAGTAGTCCTAGGATACGACTTTCTAAAAATTATCCAAAGGAAGGTTATGTTATGTTATCAATATAACATACCGTGATTAATCAAAGTCCGTAAAGATTCCATCGTTCTTACGATCGATCGAAAAAACTTAGAATATGTCTGAAAAATGGGGAGAAACTAGCATTCTTTGACAGTTCTTTACTTTTATTTTTGTATCCTTTGTTTTTCGGATTAGTCGTTCTTCAGCCAATCCTTGACAGGAAAGACAATCTATTAATCTTTTATTATACATAATAATGTTGTTGGTGTATTGAAAATTGACAGGATATTCGTCATTATCAAATTGATTATTTTATCATATGCTTATGGTCAAGGATAATAACGTCAAGGATTGGCTGAAGACGTTGGATCAGAGCAAGTTCCGAAGTCTGATCCGTGCGGTCTTTAATGGCCGAACTAATGTGATACGTATAATAAGATACTAAATATTATAGTCAATTGTCTTGTGATTATTCAGCGTGAATCGAATTGTTCTTGATATGCAATGTATGTACCCTTGCAAAACTTATAGCGAATTTTCTAAGGATAACGAGGTCGAAGAATGAATACTATAGACATATGCAATTCTGGTATAATAATTCTGAAATATTTACTTTATTCTCCTTTATTAGTAAATTTCATGCGTTGCATTTAGATGTCATTATTGTTATAGCGTCCTCGATTATTGTTTGAATCTATTGTCCTATTGTTTAACCAGATCGTGATATATTAACATTACTTTATCTCATAAATCATGTTACATCAACTTCCATAATTTCTGTACAATAATATATAACGTAATGAGTGTAATAAAGAATTAGTAGCAGAACATTGATTGACCTTTTAAAATTTTTTGCCTTAGTCCGGAATATTAAAAAAAAAGACTAATTAAACAGTTCGGTTATTGCGATTTTTCTTAAACTAATTATTGCATATTTGTTGCAACAGACGTTTATGAATAATTTTTAGTTCACGAGGAAAGTCACAAGAAGCATAGGTTTTATTAATTGCAGATTATTTTATTTTAATACTTTTCTTTTTTTAATTAAACATGATTACGTTATAAATAAATAGTGCTAAGATGATAGGATGAATTATTAAATTAAAGTGTGTGAAACGATCTTAGGCTTCATTTTCAATATTTTCAGCTTTAGTTTTAAAGGTGTTTTCCTTTGTATCTTCAGTCTCTCCATTGAAATCGCCCTTCAAGGTAGGGAGCACTGTTTCACCATTGGTGAAAGTAATGGTATCCGTGTTGGTACCAATACTGGATCCAATTGCTGCAGTGCCACTACTGGCTGAAGTTTCTGCTGCTGCATAGGCTCCACCATGCGTTACTGTAGTTGCAGCAGTAGCATGAGCTTCACTGGAAGGTAGTATGTAGGATCCACTTTCAGATCCAGTGTGAGATCCAGTATTTGTTGTAGATGATCCACTGCTAGCATATGATCCAGTAGCACTTCCTGCGTAAGATCCTGTATTTACTGAAGATGCTTCAGCATCAGCGTGGGACGTACTTCCGGTTCCTATGTATGATCCAGTTCCAGTATAGGACCCAGTTCCCGCCTGGGATCCAGCTGCCGTGTGAGACCCAGTATTTGTTGTAGATGATTCAGCATCAGCATGCGATCCGCTAGCACTTCCTGTATAGGATCCTGTATTTATTGAAGATGCTCCAGCATCAGAATGGGATGTAGTTCCGGTTCCTGTATAAGATTCAGTTCCAGTGTAGGACCCAGTTCCTGTGTGAGAACCAATATTTGTTGTAGATGATCCAGCGGTAGCATGCGATCCGCTAGCACTTCCTGTGTAGGATCCTGTATTTATTGAAGATGCTCCAGCATCAGCGTGGGATGCAGTTCCGGTTCCGATGTATGATCCAGTTCCAGTATAGGACCCAGTTCCCGCGTGGGATCCAGCTGCCGTGTGAGACCCAGTATTTGTTGTAGATGATTCAGCATCAGCATGCGATCCGCTAGCACTTCCTGTATAGGATCCTGTATTTATCGAAGATGCTCCAGCGTCAGCGTGGGATGCAGTTCCGCTTCCTGTGTAGGATCCAGTTCCAGCATAGGACCCAGTTCCTGTGTGGGAACCAATATTTGTTGTAGATGATCCAGCGGTTGCATGCGATCCGCTAGCACTTCCTGTGTAGGATCCTATATTTATTGAAGATGCTCCAGCATCAGCGTGGGATGCAGTTCCGGTTCCTATGTATGATCCAGTTCCAATATAGGACCCAGCTGCCGTGTGAGACCCAGTATTTGTTGTAGATGATTCAGCATCAGCATGCGATCCGCTAGCACTTCCTGTATAGGATCCTGTATTTATTGAAGATGCTCCAGCATCAGCGTGGGATGCAGTTCCGCTTCCTGTGTGGGACCCAGTTCCAGTAGACGATTCAGCACCAGCATGTGATTCGCTAGCACTTCCTGTATAAGATCCTGTATTTATTGAAGATGCCGAAGATCCAGCTTCTGATGATCCAAAAGTAGCTCCAGCAACTGCGGTCGCCCCAGATCCAGAAGTAGCTGCTCCAGATTCTGTAGATCCAGTTGAAAGACCAGAAGTCGAAAATCCGCCAGACGTTGCAAATGTATCGGTACTGGTACCGGTAACAGTGCCAGTAGTAACAGATACTCCAGTTGCGGATGCTGAAGATGTAGATCCTCCAATTGGATAAACTGCTCCTGGTCTGCTCGGGAAAGATGGCAGCTCAGGATTATTTTCAATTATCACTGGAATCTGAGGTTTTGACGGTTTGTGCACGATCAGAATTGGTTCTGTTGGATGTTCTACAATAACAACAGGTTTTGCTGGTACTTCCTCAACCAGAATTGGTTTCGTTGGCAGTAAGGGCTTTTGCACTACTACAGTTGGCTTATGTGGCTTTTCCTCCATAACTATGGGTTTTTCAGTTTGCTCAACAACCACTACTGGTTTCTCCGGCTTTTGGATAATAACAGGATCTATTTGTTCGTCGATCACAATTATGGGTTTGTTGTTATTCGGTTTGTTATTATTGAAAATGTTCCATCCATCGAAAATTCCTGGTTTTGCAGTTGTCGGTGTAGTACTGTGACTTCCTCCAAAGACACCACCAAAGATACCAGGATGTTGAGCAGGCTTTTGATATACGTAGACAGGGTCTTTAATAACCTGAAAGTAATGAATAATCTTTATAAATATTTTTGTTAGATAATTCCTAAAACCTTATTTTAAAATAGGTTGTTGCCTTACCTCGTGATCTTGGTTATCCAAAGCAGTTGTACCTTCAGGTCTGAAGATATCAGTGAGGGTAGGAAGTACAGGCTTCTCGACAACGTAGACAGGTTTCTCTACAAGAAGAGGTTTTTCATCAGGTCTGTCGATGATCAAAGGTTTGCTTGTTGGCCTGTTGAAAAGATTTGGAAATCCATCGAAAATAGATGGTACAGAGGTGAAGGGTTTATCAGGATTCTCTGGTTTCGCTGGATTGGTCCAGAGAGCGCCAAAGATTCCGGGTTTTTCCGTCGGCTTGGCGATTATCACAGGCTTCTCCGTTGCAGGCTTTGAAAATATATCAAGGAGTCCTGGTCTGTTGCTGATATCATTTTCAGGTTTGTGAAGAATTTCACCCAAGCTGGGTTTCTCAGCGACTTCCACAAGACTAGGTTTCGATGGTTTGTCTTCAGTAATATAAACTGGTGGATTTTGATGCTGGATCACTATTACATTTGGTTTTGCTGTTGTAGTAGATTTATCCCAGAATCCTGGTCGCCATAATCCCCCAAAAAGTCCTGGTTTTGGGGTAGGCTCTACTACGAGGACAGGTTTGACCTCAGGCTCTTCGTTGGTAGAAACAACATCCGGTCTATTGATGTAATCGTGAATTGCCTGAATTCCAGGTGGTTTAGATGACGGTTCATTTGGCTCATCATCACCGTAGTAAGGACTATTTGGATCCTCCCAGAAGTTAGTTGGTCCCTCAGGTTCATTATTACATGGTACAGCCTCACTTGAAGTATCGACAGGCACATTTACAGGCTCGTTTGAGACATAACTTGGGTTCGTAGGCTTCGTGGGATGCTGATAAATTAGAGGATCTTCAAATGGTTTAGGATAAGTTATTGCATCGTCACAGAGAGGAATACCAATGTCAGGAAGACAATTGTAAGCGACCAGGGTGGCTACAACAGGAGAATCCCGAATTTTGGTTACGTAAATTGGTGGTGGTTTTGATGCGACATTCCTACCCCTACCCGACAGCACTAGGTATTTTCCTTGTCTAGAATTATCTGAATCAACATTCTCCTTCTCAGCGACGCTGGACTTCAAACTCAGAATTCTCTCTTGACTTTCCTCATTAGAATCCTCCAACGAAGATGGCTCCAATTCGTCGATCGATACCGAGTTGACGACTTTGGGAGAGAGCAGCTTGGTTTCAACTGAAGCACCAGAGCCTTCGTCCTCGCTACTCTCAGCGCTGCGATCCTTGATTTCATTCACAGGTTTATTGTCGCTTTCACTCATTTTCTTATAATTCGATTGAATTTCGCTCAGACTTGAGAGACAAGGTAGTACTCCTTTTGCAGGAGTCAGGCAGACTGGTTGACGCCATCGGATGATCTCCACCACCTCAGGCTCCTCGAGATTCCTTAAAGGAGCTTCTTGGATTCCAAGGATCCCGTTTAGATTCAAGGACAGCGACCTGGAGACTAGAGCTAGGACGATGATCGTCCGTAGGAGTTTCACCATTTTTCTTTCCCCTGATCAGTTTACACTGTTCAACGTTACTCTACCCAGTCACTCTCTTCAGCACCGACGAGACCACATTCAAAATCGTTGAAATACTGACCCAAGCAGAGTTTACGCTGTATATTTATACTAACCCTCCAAATACACCCCTTATTGATATAAGGGTAGTTAATTTCCAGGTATGCCGAAGGAAAGTTTCGGCTCCCACTACGTTACCGGAACCGTTACTCTTCTAAGTGCCGGTACCCGAAAACGGTTCCTTGGAGATTGACCATAAACAATTATCAAGAGAGGGATCAAGCAAATGTGAACTCTCAATATATTCCATTAACCATAACTACGTAATTAGGTATACCGTAATTAATGTTCGATTAGCATTGAGTCTTCGCTCGTTATAAAAGATCTAGGTATGAGTGGATCTACGCGTTAAGTGCGTCGAGTGAGAAACTAAGAATTTTCTTCTACCATGGAAAACTCTCATGTTTGGAATTCATCGAGTTCAATGGAATTTAATTAGTGAAATTCATGACGTTGACTGTCGCGTGGGGGAATAGGAATGGCGTATAAGTATAGTCAGCACGAGTCAACAGGTTCGAATGTGGTTGACCTACTCTCGCCAAGCATCAGTACCTGCATCGTGCAATTCGCACTTTGTCCTCATATGTTCCACACAGATAACCAATGGACATCCATGCAGCGAATAATTCACCGTGCATTTTACCCAATTACATATTATTTCAACTCATCACCTAAGCAGACTAAAATCCAAGAATTTCATTATCTCATTACCTCAAGTTACGATCGCAATACATATTACCACTATCACTATAAAACGTAAGCCTTATCAGTCACACAAACTCGTCAACTGTTTATCAGCATTTTATGATCTGTGAATAGCTAGTTATTATTAAAAAGTCTCTACGTCTCATGACAGTACAAATCTGAATACAGATACTGCAGGTTGTACCAGTCTGATAATAAAAAAAGAAGACCAATCAAATAGCTCCTGTTCCAAAACCCGCAGAGAACACTTAGAAAACCATATCGGGAGTCGCTCGAAGCGGAGTTTAGAATCTTGCGCAAGTTCCGAAGAAGACGTAGGCGTAGAGTTTGCCGACCTACTGCCGAAAGAGCCAAACATCTCAAAGTGAACAATCATCCTGAAGCCGGATGTCTGAAGGGATACCAGAATCTGGCGAAGAGAACGTTCAGTAAGTATAACGAGTATCATGTGCATTATCCGATAGAGACATCGTCTAAGGAAGTACCTGGACCAGGTGAAGGCTCGCAAAGGGAGTCAGCCAGAGTCGTAAGGTGAATGAAGAGCATCAAAACGGGGAAGAGAGTGCACCTGAGAGGAGTCAGAAATATATGGCGCTGGTAGTAGGAGAGCCTGGACGCACGAAGACGTAGGGAAGGATAGGTAGAAAAAAGATGGTGGGAGCAAAGGTAGTCATGAGACTGGAGAGAACGAAAGAGAGTAACAAAAGAGCGAGTTGAGTATAGGGTAGAAGAAGGAGAACCGACTCTCTCAAGCGGCTCGTGGAGATGGTTTGGTGCAGAGTGCGGAGTCTGCGGTGTGTGGTTAGAAAGCCTTAAGCTAAAGTCACAGCAGGTCTCGCATACCACGCGCTCTCTGCACTATGTCGCCCGTCGTTCGCCGATCTGCCTCGTGATCATCCGAGCGGTACCACCGCCGGGTACCATCTACGGGTTGACCGCGCGCCAATCAGTGTCCGGATCTTCTCGAGTCAAGTGTTCCCCTGTTTGGATTTAAATAAGTGTCTCTGCGATCATTTGAATCAAGGTAGGTTCAATAGTCGAACAATAGATAGGTAGAAACTGCATTGAATTCCTTGTTGAAACGAATGAGGATGAAATAATTATTCTACCCACATGCATTACCGTATGCAATTCCTGATCAGGTTTTACCTCTACCGGAATATAATTGTATGGACGCTTTTGAAATAAGATTTGAATACGGGTAATAATAGATTATGATATAATATAATGACTCAGGTTTGTTATTCAACCCGGTAGGAATTCCACAGCCATGCATGTGCAACTCCGTGAAACTATTGTATAAGAGAGGATGTGAATATAATAATGGGACACCCGTTAGTATTGTCATGTGTTGTCTCATTTACGCGTAGGCCAGCTGATGTAAACGAATTCGCGTATGACCATTCATGGCTCGAGAAACCGGTACTAGTGTGAAACAGTGGGCGTAGGCCTCGGGGAATTTCGATGCAGTTTCACAAAATAAATTAATCGAAATTTGATACCACAAATAAAGGAGGCATCGTCCTGGCCTCCGTGCCGGCTGACTGTCTTAAAATTCTCAGAGACACGCTTGACATTTTCAGGAGTGGAGGAGGTCACCGAATCGAAGAAGAGTCTTCCTATCCTCCGTTACAAGGAATATCCATTCTATTCTATCGACCTTATACGCTCCCTACTGCGATCTACTCTCCTCTCAGTAGTACAGACTGACTAGTATTTCTATACCACAGGTTGGTACTGCTGACCGGCTTTAACGTCGGTTGCGGCAGGTCATGAGAAACGGGTCTTAAGATGGCCTACATAATATATTTTTGTTCCGTACATTGAGAGAGAAAAAAAAATACCAAATACGATACTACTGAGTATTACTGAGAATACGAGAGAGTCTGCGGGGACGTAAAGGAGCCGGAAGTGAATAAGAAGGCGGCAGAGAGGACAGAGGATCACACAAAAAAAAGATGGGCCACGCATGGTGCAAGGATAGAACCTCCAAGGCTCAGGATTCGAAATCTCCCCTGGACAGGGTCTTCGTGCGCTGTGCTCATCGGGTGTGTAGATAGCTTTGACTCTATCAAAAAGTAACTGTAGTTTCAATGAAATACGTGCCGAAGAAACGGCCATCTGACGCAACGTCTTCCACCTCCCCTCTTCGCCCTTGACCACTCGTTCTCCATAAATCCGGTCTAGGGCCCAGATGGTACCTGCTCGATTCTTTTCACTGTCCGAACTTCCGTTCTTCGCTGAATAAACAACCGAGATCGCGTGCACTCTGAAAAATTATATGTTACATGATAACTCGGTCAAATTTTTCAAAAATCAAGTGTGCAATATGTTCTTTCAAGGATTTAAGACTCGTGTAAGATCTACAGATAAAATAAGACTCGCTTATCCCATTTAGTCAGACGCGCATCGAGTTTATTATACACAAAGCAACAAGGATATCATGGTGAGTCATGTGCGCGACAAAAGGATTTTTGCGTCGCACTCGTGACTACCTGTTTACATATATATAGATATATAATTGCTGAAGAGTCCGCGGCCCGAATTCCTCTCTTATAGCAGGTATATATATATATATATACACCCACATTATACAATATTATTATTATAAAGACCCACGGTACAAACATGGTTCCTATAGGAGCAAGCCATGCTTCAAATATTATCATAGCAAATACGGCCATTAATTTATCCATTATCAGAATTGAGGTTTGGGTCGAGTTAAGATTGCTAGAAATATAATGGCGAGGAATCCGCCACGTCACAGAGCACCCAACCCCATTTCCGTTCTTTGCCAACCTCCTTATCTCATCCGACATTCACAGGTACAACCTCCTGCTATAGACGACATAGCTTTAGTACAGCTTCGACCCTCTTTACACCTATTACTGCTACTTTATTTCTCGAAAAACATTCCACTCCCTATAGATATGGACTTCTATGTCATTTACTTAGCCGTTTACGACGCTCTATCTAAAATCCTTTCCAGTCTTGTTACAACGCAGATAAGGATCATCGATCCCCGATCGGATTTGCTATGTTCAAAGAGGCGTCCTTGCCTGCATTATTAGCGTACAGATACTAACGTCCATCTCACACTGTGCGAATAAATATTTAATGTGTTCTTATGACGCATGTTCGTCAGCATTCAATGCGGAAATATATATATATATAGGTTGATGCCTACGACCTAGAACGTGTGGAACTAGGTACCAATCAATGTGTAACGAGATGAGAAATTACAAGGAGATAGACATAGGCAGATTGCTGTTTCGCCGGCGGCATCTAAACGAGCGTAACGCTTTGGATACACCAGCTGGTTCGGATTCTAATTTAATCGACAAATAACTTCCGCGGTTACGACGAACAACGTGTCGCCCAACGTAGTTTCGAGAGAAATTTGCAATGTAAACCGCCACGAGGTGTGCTGTCAGAACGTATGCTCGTACGTAAGTATCCCATGCTTGGGAATACAGACTGTATATATTATATATATGTAAAATGCACCGTGATTCAAAGCAAGTAAGGTTAATCCCACGCATTTACAAGGCAACCTGGTGTCATGGACGGGAACGATTTCCATGCGAATCGACAATATTTCCTTCAGGGTTTCTGTCTTCTTACGTGATCTTGTTAAGTCGCTGTCTTATTCGGGGATTATATATATCGTTATGTATCTCGGTGACCTGGCATTTTGCTTGTAAACTTTCCGCAGCCTTGTCCCAGAGTGTAACTTGACTTATTCCAGTGAAAAATACGTGTTAACGTACCAACGAGACAGAATATCGTCGGCAGCGCTGCTGTTGCTTTTTAACGGAACTAGTCGCCCGTGAAGGAAACGACCTTCCCTATTAACGTGTCCAGAGTAACGTAACGTTACATTTTCATCGGGCTTAGTCAACCTGGAAAAAGAGAGAACACTCCCGTAGACGTCCGACGTATTGTCTGTAGATTGGAAATCATTTTTTTTTCCTACCATAAAATTCGTTTCTGGTACTTTTTGTTTGTGTACTTTTTTACGGTGTAGTAATACAACGACGTTGAATCTTTTCACTGAGAATTTGCCTACAGCTTTGTTTTCGAACTGCGCTGTTCTAGGCCGAACACGGTATAACAAAAAGAGTTATGCAACGTTTTAACATGACGTGGTTCGTGCCGATGATGTAAGTCCTGGGTCGAACGAGGAATACCTGAGAAGCACTGTATACGGTTAGCATTATCTTAAATATGAAACTAACATGAGTTATCTACTTTTCCCGCTAGGCATCCGAAAAGCTACTTAATTGGTATAACACAGCTGGGCTAACGGTTTTTTTAATCGGTACCATCGACGACTAGAAAACACTCTAGGTATCCCGTAGCGTTGATTGTTCATAGAAAGTATGGTAGATAATATTCCTTCGTACTAAACTGCAGGGATTCGGTGATAAAGAGTGCGACATCGTGGATAGAATTTCCTTTGGTAGGTAACGTTATCAGAGGATGTAGGTCGATACTAGCTTGGAAAGGTAGAGAATCTGGGCTAAGAGAATATTATCCATGGGTGATATAACTCACAGGGTAAAATCCTATTTTATTTACTATGATTGGGAATGCTAATAGACAAGTGACTGAAAGACGGTTTACAATTGTTTACAGATTTATCCTGGCTTGAAGGAGGAGGGATCGGTGCTTGGTGGTGCGACGCAAAGAGTCACCAGGTATACATAATTAATTGATTCACTGGCATTAGGCGATTAAGGTATAAATAAAATGTGGAAGCTGATCTCAATATGAAATTATTCTGTACAGGTTATATTGTGTAATGGTCTAGAAATATTATTCTCAATTGATTTTCTATTACTGTAGATTCGTAGAAATTTATGGTCCAAGGACTATGAATAATGTAGGCGACTATAGAAAACATTATGGCGTTTCTGGACTCGGCCTTAAATGGTCGCATTCTCGCGTCGACCATGCGTAACATGAACGCACCTTATTCGCAATTCAGTGCCTCGGGTTATACACGAGCATCGACCGATAACTTTATTACTTGTCAATAGACTCATACCTGTCATTCGATATTTGAAATTTCCCACAAAAGAATTCAAGTCCATTGTCAAACCGATATCCTCGGCTTAGGCTCAATTTTCGCCAAGGACACTTTCTACGGGTGTATTTTATGTATATAATATGTATAACATAACAGCGTGGGTTGACTTTATACAACGCACATCCGTCCTACGCAAAATAAAGGCTGTGGCTGATACCTTTTTACGGGCAGCTGGAGATCGACGATCGACATTCCAAAAGCGCGTGTATTTTTTTATCGTGAATGCCATTGGCTAATACGCGCGTTTAAATGAGTCTTGTGTAAAATTATAAATGAATAGTAAAATATTTTTTTGACTAGCGAAAGCTGATCCATTCTTACATAAATTCTGTCCTCTGTTTGTCTCTACGTTATTGTAAATATACTATACTGTTGAGCATAATGGGACTATAGGCTATTTATGAAAGTCGAATCATAAAGGTACGTCGCATCGCTGTTGCGTGATACACTACGGTCTTGTGGAAAGTTAGGGGTACGAAGTGACACATGCGTATTTCGTTTTCCCATGGATCGTCCTCTGACATGTTTATCGAAAGTCCTGTCGCAATTAGGGTGAATACGATAAACTAGTTTAATTTCTTGTTTACTTGCCGAGTCAGGTCATTACCGTTGAAGCTAAAATAAGTGTCTATATATATTTTTTAATTAATGCACTATAATGTGTACGATATGACATATTTATATATAATTGTAAAAATGATATAACGATTGAATATCATAATACTATTGTGTAATTTAACATTGTTGTAAGGAATTATGAAAGAGATCGGATGGCAAGGATTGGCAGTTTTTTTTCCAGTTCTGAAATAGGCTATGCTGGATCACCCCCTAGAGAGGCCTTAACGAGGGGTTGTAGTATCGACTCAGTCGATAGACCATTTCAGCCCAGTGATTGGGTGGATGTCAACTTAGAAGTACCAAGTACACCAACTGCTGGTTCAGTCCTTACCAATATTACAGCTGATACTAATCTTTGTGCAACCACAACCCCCGCTACAAGTTGTGAGTTACAACTTTCCACGAAGAGCCTGGATCTATTTGGTCTCATGTATCTGATATTGATGGTACTGATTCTAGGTTCGAATTTGAAGAATGTAACTCCTGTACCACCCCCGAGAAATCGTCGAAAAAACAAGGGTAGGCCTCTGCCGCCGAAACCTGATGAGATTCCTCAAACCCATGGGAACGCGTCCCTGAAATCTACCAAGGATTCAAAGTCTGAACCACTTTATTCCTCGGTGAAGTCTCCAAAAGCGAAGAGCAATTATGCTCAGGATGAAGTATCCAAAGCGTCCCGAAGTGGCACGAATAAATCTGGATCGTCTACAGGGACAGGGGATGATTCGAAAAAGGGAAAGGATCTATACGAGCATAAGGTGAACAAATTTAAAAAACTGTAACGCTAAAGCCCTTTGCTGTTTTTCTTTTACCACTTGCTTCTTCTCCTTCTCCATTTTCATCACCTTCGCGATATGACATTTCACGTCTTGTATATATGAATACATAGTGTCCTGTACATAAGGATTCCCATGGGATAAGTCATCTTCCTTAGAGGAAAATCATGTTTTTAGTTGATCCGTGTTAGGCGAAGGAAAAAGAAATAACAAAGGAAATGACTCAAAGACGTGATTTCCTACTCCTGACGCAGGTTAACGGAACAGGAAGGATTATACCGAGCGTGGTGGTTTCCGCCCGAAGAACCAACAGGAGTTCCGATGCCAAGCAACCGGCTAAGGAACCCAAGGGACATCACAAGATACGCGATGCGGAGTATGAGGAGTTCTCAAATATACAAAGTAGCCAGGTTACCTCGACTCCCAATCGAACCGATAGAGAAACCACTAGGGACCTCAGGATGTTGATAACAGAGTCTGCCGATAACAAAGACAAACTCGAATTACCTGGAAGACCCAAGAATCACAGCACCGTCAGTTTACCAAATTACGACGAACTCGAGGTCGTTAAGCACGAGGTTGAGAAGAGCAGGATCAACGATGCTGCAGGGCCGAATGACGCGGAATTTAAGGATAAGGACTTGCTTAAGAAACCTCATAGAAATGCCAGTACAGGATCACTTCCAGTGCAGTCAATATTATCTTCGTTTCCACAAGTATTTATAATTAATTTTTATAATTGAAAAATGTCCAGACAATATATTTATCACGAGTCCTTGTTATTTATTATATTATCTGTCTAAAGAAAACGGCTGAGCGACTCGAAAATTATGTGACTCGTAGCAAGAGCTTCGGAGGTCTGCAGCCACATCAGATCCTTGACAAATTGAACACCGAGGGTTACAGTTCAGATGAGGATGTTTGGGGAGGTTTGGATGATTGGGATTTGGGAATTGCAGAACACGACCAACACGACGGTCGGCCGCCATTAGAACCAAGTTCTCGACTTCGTGAAAGAAAGGTGACATAATAGGATCGTCTTTGGTATCTACAGGATATCGGATTTTACTTTGAAATAGATAATTAAGGATTGCGATGTCGGTTACAGGTGAGCACACCGAAGTTTCATATTGGTGAAGAGAGTATAGAGTCCGCGAAGAGAAGTGACGAGTGTAAGGATACTGTGGAGAGGGTGCAGGATACAAAAAAGGAAGTTGAAGAAGGAAAGGAGGGTGAGGTGGAATCATCCAGTACTGGAATTCCCAGAAGTGCATCCTTTAATGCACTGAAGTCTGCAGCCGCGCTGAAGTCTGCGCTGAAGGATGAAGCTAAACGAAAAATCTCGATGCCAGCTAAATTAGCTGGGGTCGATGCCAGGAAGTCTCCGACCGCCCTGGACGATTGGTTCCTGGGACAGGAAAGGTGAATAGTTTTATCCGTCTTATTTTTCGCCGGTATATATATAGGAAATCCTGTTTTCACCTAGATCCGTAAGATTCTTCGATTCCCCCACTGTCGAAGAGGAGTATACGAATACACCAGGATTCAGACCTGCTAGACCACAATCAAAAAATGATGCGAAGAACGATTTCGAATCAGAGCCATATTTATTTGCGGATGGCACAAGGAGCTCACCGCTACACTGCGACATCTTCTTCGAGGCTGATGAGGGTTTTGGTGGGATCTCCAGTGAGTATAAGATATAACAAACCGATCAAGGATGCTACTATTTGACTACGTGAGGATTTCACGTGGCACGTTCTATTTTCAGATACGATCGACTCATCGGGTGGAAAGCACCAATCAGAGAAGATCCTGCGCCGGACGTTGTCCAATGAGAGCGAGCCGTTTGATGGTTATGAAGAAAAGGAATTGGCTATGGACATCAGATCACAATCTTCGATCAGCAAGCTCTCCAGGACGATCTCCGACGAGTCCTTACCCCAGGAGATGTTCCTGGACGTAGAAGATTTCTTCGAGGAGAAACTAGCCAAGGATGTCCAGAACAAGATGACCAAGGATTCGGAAGATTCCACGGAGTCGAAGACCTCGAAGACACCGCCTCCTAGTCCAGAGCCAAAAATCAAGGCAGAAATTCAGGATAATGATCACTCGATCCTTCTGAAAGTCCTGAAAGAAGAGAAAACTGGCGAGGACAGTAATTTAAGCTCTATGACACCTAGTCTTACTGAATTGGAAGCAGCTCTGTCGGACATGCTTGAGAAGGAAGACAAACAAGCGGAAGTGGATGACGTGGAAGAACTCACGTGCCAATTATTACATTCCGAATCGCGTAAATCTGTCGAGCAACCAATCGAACCTGAAATTGTACCTGTGGAGAAGGATAAATATCCTGAGGGAATAAAAGACACCCTTGTGAAGGCTGCCGAGTCTACCTCAGAGTGGGATAAACAAAATACCTCAACGAAACGTCCAATATCTTTAGAGCAGATACTATCTGATTCGAAACAGGAAGTGACATCCTCTAATGGGGAAGAATCAAAAATGCTGGAGATTGACCTGACGAATGGTAATGTCTCGAAGATTAAGGATTCTGTCGAACAGTCAGAAATTCCTGAGAAGAAAGTAGCTACAAAGATACTCGAAAACATTATGAACAACACTCCTGGAAATCCATTTGAGGAAGCTGTACACATTTTGGAGAGCAATGACTCGACAGATTCTCAAATCAGTACAAATCCTTTCGACGAACCTCCAGAAAAACCAAGTAGACTTCACAAAGTGGATCTTGACGAGTCGCAGAATCAGAAAGTCAGTCTCCCCACTCCACCGAGAAGGAAGCACAGGAGTAATTCGAATGCGCGCAACGACGAGAAGGTACGAAGGACAGTGAATCTTAATCCATACCCGAACGACAGACTGATTTAAACGTCACGAATTCGGCGAATGTGAAAAAAAGTAGGTTCAGAGAATTTTTTGAAAAAGTTCGGCAACTTCACGTTAGCCATTAGGAACGTTCTAAGAAATAAGTACGCTGACGTAGAGAGTCGTCGAGAACTTTTAACGAAGGGTCCCGATGCTTTTGGCCTGGTCCTACGAATATTTTTAGATTCCGCCACCACAGTCAAATCTTTGTAACTCTGAACTACTGTGCATCAGGTACATATTCTCGCGTATTGCACAAGAGTAACCTAGGGAATTTTGTTTTAAAGATAAAATGAAAAGGCTTGTTAAAAAAATTTCGTTATATGAAAAAAAAAAATAACTAAATGCTGTAACATAGTGTATAGAGACGTAGATGGCGAATTTAATAGAGTTTACGTATGATAATAAGAGTGTAAGATTGAGGAATGAATGTGCATTAGTCACGAATATTGGTGCTCCAAGTACGGGATAGATTGCTCGTGTCGATATCTTATAAATACATGTAATATAATGTGGAATAAAGGAGCGAAACATGGAGATTCGAATTGTGTCAGGGGTTTCTGTAATTTGTATTTCTTTCATCCCCACCGTCAGCTCTTTTGCAACGCATACTCTGCGTAACAGGGCAACCTGGCAACCTAACCGTACTTTATTTTCGGTGAGCCGTCGGGGGTGGTTTCGGGTTACCCATTACTTTTTTAATTATCTCCTCCGCGGAACCTTCCGTCGTTATACGCTTAACGGGCCACCCTTAATCGCTTTAAGCACCCCTTTCCCCAGGCATCGTCAGTTCCATGCCAATGTCCTCAACTACCCCAGTCTGAGTGCCTTGTCTTCCGAGAAATCGGCTGAATAGAGTATGTCCTTTTTAGGTTACTCCCGGATTATATTTCAAAAGAATTAATGCTATAACATTTGCGTAATATCTTTTCTTCTCAAGGCACTCTACATCGACATTTCTTATAATATTTGCGATAGCCTGACTCTCGTTACACCTATTCTTAGGTATCTCCGACGTTTGGGAATTTATATTGAACTAATGAAAAATTTCTATACAATATATATGTATAATTGTGTAACACCGTATACAAAATATAGACTCTCCGTTGATTGTCGATTTTTTTTCAAAATTATACATAACGAATATTCTGTCAAAGAAAACAAATGTCATATTTTAAGTGATAATTTCGTTTCCGAGAAGAAGACTGGAATAAAAATAAATAAGTACCGGCGTTCCCACTTAGATGGCAGCAGAATCGCCTTTTCGATGATAACGACTTTTCTTCGTCAAGTCTCACTTGGATTATTAAAGTTTTCACTCCAGATATACAGTATAATAGAAGTAATAAGAGCTACTAATCTTTTAGAAACGAACTTCGATATCGATAATTTTAAAGTTCCTCGCCGCCGTACCGTATCCCTATTCATGAAAAGGCAAATCCACTGAACAGCGTGACGTAGTAACTGCACAGCGCTTGAATAAAGTATTATCTCGTTATTCCACTAGTTAAACGAGCGAGAGTCGGAAGAACAGAAAAAAAAAAATACTAATATACAAGAAGAACCCATTGAAAGAGCATCATCCAACCCCAAGTACAAGATTGAGAAGCCCATAGAGGAGTCTGCCCGCAAGTAAATTTTCTCGAAAATAAGTGTGAACGGATTATAAGGTTGCGCTGTCCGTGACGCCCCTATTCGTAAGCGAATAGCGGCCATGAATTTCTTTCTCATAACGTCTGGCATAACTTAGGCCGAGAGTACTTGGCCTTAACGTCGTAAGGTCCCTAACGCATTTTAAGATAATTAGTTTCTGTCCTTCGCCTAACGTTCGCTCATCGCTTTCAGCTAACAGACCTCACCTCCGTCCCTTATTTTTACCCTCTCTCCCTCACTCACATTCCTCATCCCCCCCACAACTAAGGAACCACTGTACGTAATCGCCACTTGGCCCTGCTTACTTATGTCAGTGCCCCTATCTAACGTCGAGTCTCAGCCCGTGGAAAAGTACCAGGACATTTCTTGCGCGAGTAACCGCCACCGTAAATACGGCCTCGTTCTAGCCCGACGCCGTTAGAGGCGCAGCGTCGCTGCGCACACGCAACGATACACACCACGCAACTCAGTCAATTGCTGAGATAAGACCAAGACAATGCGGTACTTTGTTGCAAGAGACTTAAGCTTAATCTTCGTGGAAGTAAGTCCGTCTTAAGTCGCTCTTACCCGTTTGCCTCCGCGGCTAAGGGTAGTTGATGCTTAGGGGTGGTAACGCCCGGCGGTAGTATCGTCTAGCGTTTGCAGTACCGCTCGCTGCTCTAGAGGGTGAAGATTGTGGTAGATACCGGTACGGTATACTGGGGTTGATACGGTATAGGTACAGGCTGAGCCAGTCGCCCGTAAGAATAACGTAGCCTTACTAAAGCGTCCACGTAAGGCGCGACATTTCCACCCCAGGGGCGAACCTAGTCAGGCGAAATTTTCCGAAATGACGAGCTCACAGTCGCTTTGGTCTCCTGGTCATTTAACGCGATGAAGACCGATCCACGGATACTTGAGGAATTTGAGCGTGATATAGGAGAAATGTACATATAACATGTATATATATATATATATACACGTATGTCTCTTTAAATGATTATCATACCGATAGACGTTGGATTATAGGTTTAAGAAGTTATACGAGGAGACCTTTGAATTATTATCATAGCCTCGCCAGAAACCCCGTCCCTGATTCTTAGACAGGTAACTGGTACTTTGGTACTGTACGTTTATCCTTTGAATTTATGGTAGGAACTATTTAGATAGGATGGGACGGTTTCCGTGCGATCCCGCACGTTAATGCGATTCCAGTTTTTGTTCTTGGATATGGACAGCTTGTAGAGGATGGAGAAGCTTTGGGTTCAACGGGTTCAAGCTAATTAGTTTTCGCCAGGGATAATCCAGCCTTCTTATGGAGAGTCTCGAATCCGCGGATGTTTATCTCGCTGTCTTGAAAAGGATACGGATATCTGTATATAGGTAGAAAGAGAGAGAGAGAGAGAGAGAGAGAGAGAGAGAGAGAGAGAGAGAGAGAGAGAGAGAGAGAGAGAGAGAGAGAGAGAAAGAGACAGGGGTGAGTGCGAGCCACCTAGGAAGTTTGCATTTCTTGCTATGTCGCAGCACCAGAGAGCTACGTACGTACATAGAGATAGTCTCATCCACGTGGACTCAGGCTACCCGAGAGATTAAGGCGATATTTAAACGAGACAGTTTGTTGCTTCTTCGCGCGCGGAGATTAATTTTATCGCGACGTAAATAAGGCGGCCAAAGGGAACAAGCCAAGAAGCTGCCACGGCTTAAATCTTCAGGGTTATAGGTATAGCCTAGCTACTCCTAATGAAAATATATCTGTATCATGTAATCGTAGGTACAGGAACGACGGACCTATTGAAATTAGCTGGACCCTGATTATCACCCTAAGGATCGTGATTCTTCCACTTGCCACCTTGTATCCATCTTGCTTCTAGACCGTTATCTTGTCTTCGAGAAGATTCGTAGCCGTGACCGGGAGAATGAGAAAGAGTAGGGCGAGAGGGGAAGGGTGGTGTGACGATGCGGTAGGTTAAAAGAAGGTAAGAGAGTGTCTTGAGAGGGCGCGGAGAGAAAGAAAAAGAGTAAAGGGAGAGAAAGAGAGAACGTTGAGCCAAAGCAAGAGAAGTCTGAAGCGTTAAGAAAAGCGGCGTGGCGTAACGACTTGTCGCGAAGCAGTGAGCGTTATGACATTTCTTTCCCTCTCTGTCTTTCTGTCTCTCTCTTACTCACTGAGAGGAACCAAACGCCGAGCCACTCCAGCGAGTTTCCTCCTATGCGAATACCGCATTAAGGGATGCACTCAAACTTTTATGAGGTCGCACGTCGTGTTTCTGAGATTCCAAAGGCCAACAAGTACATGTGGAACGGGAAGGGCTTCTCCATCGAAATCATCGTGTCAGGATTTAATTGGGACGGAAAGTTCAACGTCGAAGGGGATGTTGTTTCCGTTGGTGAGATAGCGCTAGTATCTTGGGAAACACGGTGAAATTTTCTCGGGACCAACCCACTCATCAGGCTTCTGTCTCCCCAGCATCCCTCTGGCAGGCAGTTTTACCTCCTTTCTCAATTACGGTAGCCACTGTGTAAACGTGCACGGGGGATTTACGCGCGGGGTGAGTGGTATCGATTTAAATGTAAAGCCAGAGAGGGTCTTGGGTGTACGTAGGGCTTGGTTTGAGGTATCTGAGAGAGAGAGAGAGAGAGAGAGAGAGAGAGAGAGAGAGAGAGAGAGAGAGAGAGAGAGAGAGAGAGAGAGAGAG
>JASANN010000260.1:1188786-1206776 GCA_031762395.1 Calameuta pygmaea
GAGAGAGAGAGAGAGAGAGAGAGAGAGAGAGAGAGAGAGAGAGAGAGTGGAAAAAGGGGGGGGGGTATGGATGCAGAGGGATAGGTACCGGTGATAACGGCACGCGGAAGTGACGGTTGAAATCCTGCAGCCTGGCTGTCGAAGTTGGAAAGGGCTATACGGGGTAAAATTAATCACCTCGTAATACGCACTTAGCGTCGGCTTTGGAACGCTCGATCAGTACGGATGAAAAATGGCACTGGGTACGTCACCCGCGAAATAGACCCTCGAATGGTAGCTTGCGAGCAACATCCCTTGGAAAAAAAAAAAATCCAAAAAGACCTCGGATTGGTGAGGGATGGAATTATCCAAACTGAGAGGAGTGAAAAGCAATGCTAAAGGTATGGGAAAACATGATAACCTTGACACTCTGTACATCGATGTACAGGCTAGATATACAGATTGTTTTTAAAATCTCCTGAGTGAAATGTAAGCTTAGAGAAATAGGAGAAAGGGAGGAAGATACTGTCAAAAATTCTATACGTAATAAAAATTTCTATTTCAAGGGACACCGGTCTCAGCTAAGCCTGCCACCCTTGTACCTATAGAGGTATATCTTCTACCGTGGGGATGGTTATATCACAGAGGGTTGGTGGATAGCGAACAGCATGGAAGGTGCCACCAGTTATCTGGCAGAAGTGCATTAGCTTTTGTTTGTTGCGAAACTAGGATGGGGTAAAGCGGAACTGGATCCCGTGTGTCGTGAATGGGGTTGTTCCATAGTCACCCTGCGTCTCTGCCCCTTTCTCGGTATCTATGCTGCTATAGGTGCACGCGTCCCGGTAACGTATCTATACATCGGTACAGTAGGTACCTACGTGTCCGGATGCATCCAAGTCTCCGTGGGCCGTTTACGTAGCACATCCACGAGACACGAGTGCGTAAGCCACTGTATAGTAACAATGAGCGTGGGAGTATCACGAGAACGAGGGTGCGAGAGAGAAGGACAGAGTGAGAGGGTAGAACGATGGAGCGAGAGAGAACTGGACTAGCTGTTACATGGGAAGGACTTCGGAATTCTATGCCTCCGTCGCATACTTGCCCCTAAGTTATGCCCTCATAAACTCACCGGGACATACCTACGTGTCCTGGCTCGTGTGTCGTACACGTAGGGGTGTCTGTAACCACCCTTACGTGTTGGATGCTCTTGTGAACCACGAGTCAGCACCTAGGACCCCAGCCATCTCTGGGTCATACAGTAGGCGAACCAGGTTACTCTTAGGGTCTAGGTAGTGCAGTCATGATGATTCTGAGCTTGCTCCTAATGCGCCGTGAACGTTGCTTTTTACGGTACCGCAATCATGGGTAACGGAGGGTCCAACACCCTCATCCCTTGGATGGGCAGGAATTACCAAGTCGGGGAGGAAAGTATGTCGCGGTATCGGGGAGTACCGAGCATGAAACCCCTTACTCGCCACCGTGCTATGAAATTATTGGCACGGCCTGAAGTTGACTGGATGTTAATTACTCTATCACCAATCCCCACGACACCCTTATCCTCCCATTTACTCATGGAGTCGAGGACTCACCCCTCGAGTAGTATTCTTACTCGGTTACCGACGGAAAGAGTAGGTACCACCCCCTCGCGACTCTTCTCCCTTGTGTAATTATGACAGGCAGGACTGGTAATAAGGTAATTTAAACGCATGACTTAGGGGTTGAAGAGGGTAGTGTCGACTGTATGGATCTTTCAGAACTTGTATGTGTCTGTCTGTCTGTCTTTCCGTTCGTCTAGTTACGTATCTAACTACGTTATATCAAAAGGGTAGGATTCACGTAACAGCGGGTGGTACGTCTTTGTAAATAGTTGTATCCCTGTTTCGTGTTGGGGTGCACTCGAGAAAATAATCATTTGGAGACGAGGGTTGTTGTTTCCGTAGGGTCCATGCGGCGGAGGATAATGTACTTTTATAACCCGAGTCATCGAGCAGGTCGGATTGAACGTAATCACGGCAAAGGAGAAGGACGGTGATGATGAGAAACTCAAAATTTCCTCAAGAGTCTAGGGGTTTCTGTCTTCGCCACTTTTACCACGGTAACACTGTTGGCCAAACTAATAAAAGCCAGCTTACAGCCGACTACGAACCCCTCTGTTCCAGGAGTTTCGGCCCGGGGGTAGAAAAAAAAAAGCACGGTCGAGAAACAAGATTGGCGGGAGTGAAGGAAGGGCGGAATTGAGGTGGATGCGAGGAGTGAAGGACCACACAAGGTGAATACTTATAACAGTTCACCCTCTGCTCTGCTATCGAATGATAACTCATAAGACAAGGGTGATTCGAGCAGAAGACTTTAGCCTGATAACTTCGTGCCGGCTTCCTTGGTCAAAATTAATTTTCCCTTCCTTCATTCCCTTTTTCCCCCTTTACGTTCAAATCGAATCTGTCGGTCACTATACGATATCGTGTTACCAACCCTTCCAAGGACGCTCGGCACCTCTCCAAGGAATACCAGTACTGTACGGGATACAAGTATACACTGATATGGGGTGATAAGGGGTGAGAGTCAGAAAGGGTTCAGGAGCGTATCCATCGTCGAGTTAATACGCGGGCATAAACTCGAGCGGCTTAACGGCTGGCAGACTCTGCGGATCTAATAAAAGTTGGTCAGCATGAAACCGCGGCTCTAACGAGACGCGATTCTATATAGAGACGACGCGAAAGGCTGCTGTTCCAGCTTATTAAAAGCGTAACAGCTTTAATAAACAAGTGGCGTAGAGATTCCTCGGCCAAAAGCCTAGCCAGTTTGAAAGGTTTGGTCCCCTTTGCGATTTCGAAAAAAACCGCGATCCCACATAGCATAGAGAACGAAAACAGGCTAAAAGGGCTGCGGGGACTAAATAACGTAAAAAAAAGGGTTATATGAAAAAAATATATATATACAAGCTGCATGCATGTAGCGTAAAATCAAACGCTCCCATTTACTTCGTAGGTTTATAAATGTAACACGTGTGTATACTATACTGTAGATATAGGTATAGGAAGTACCTACTCCCAGGACCAGCAATTTCGGTGCGGTACGTTTACCGGGATAAAGCATCGACTATCTCGTGATTGGTGAGAACGAATGGTCAATGTTGGTAGCAGCGAGTAGACCCGATAGGGCCCAGCTTTGGAAGTCCTTTTTTTTTAAATATACTCTTCTACCCCTATTTGAGGTTGTCTCTCCTTCACCCCCCTTTTTATCCCCCTTCGTTTCTCCTAAACTCCTATGTACCATCTCCCTATGGTATTTTGCCCCCAGGTTCGTTCCTCGCTGCTTTTCACCCTCTCGTCCTGATGGGCGTCGCGACGCTATAGCCGTCGCTGTACATATTTACCGATGAAGTAGCGGCGAGTGTTGGTGTAAATCGTGTCGGTATGGGTAGATATTATTTTTCGCCGGGGGCTAGAGGAGATAGTGGCGGCTCCGAAGCGAACGAAAGCATAACTCTTGCCTGATAAAAAGCTTTTATTACCGGCAATTAGGATAAGCTTTTTTTCCTCGGCCGGCATCCGGTTGAGATTTTTCGAAATGGCACCTCGTTTCTACGATTCCAGAAACTACCCCTGTATCCTCGGCCGACTCTCAATCCCTTATCCGTCGCTTTCCTTACAGCCTTTAATATTCCTTCGTTCAAGCAGTAATGGCATTTCTCTATCGTCCAATGGATATACCAAGGAAATTTCCATTGGGTAGATATCACCAGAAGAATAAGGAAGCTGCGAGAAGGATAATCTGAGAGCAGCAGTGCCGTAATAATAACGCCCTATCGCCCCGTGGTGGTTGCTACAGTGTACAGGAGGGGGCGGAGGCCCCCCTCCCTCCCCCCCTAAGAAAATTGCACTTAGCACTTCGCCAGTCGGTGGAATTGCAAGAAAGCAAGGTGACTCTTTTCTCTCTTAGAATCCCCTCATCTCTCTCTCTCTCTCTCTCTCTCTCTCTCTCTCTCTCTCGCTCTCTCTCTGACTCTCTCACTCCTCTCTTAGTTCTCTCGCCATTCTGGAAGACCTAGACGTTGTTATAGTCCGGGCTACATTATGGCCCCTGGAGTATGGGTAGGCTGGATGCCTACCATAGTCGTTCCGGAATAATATTTTTGGCCGTGTTCCCACCGTGCGACGACGACAGGGGTACGGACCGATATAGAAGCAGAGGATTGGAAGGGTTGAGAGTCCTGCTTCCTGGAAGGGCAGGTTATACGGAAATTTTGCGGGTGTCTCCGCTAAGTAGGCCTTACGAGGCCCATTATGCCAGCGCACGTGTAATGGGATACGTTACGTTACGTTACTCCCGTGTTAATGCGCCTAGCCTAGGTAGGCCTACTACTAGGCTGGCTCTGCTAGGTTGGTAGTTATCGTTTGGCAGGGGTGCCAACCGCATCGTGCCACTTTGCTGCGATGGCTGCACTGAACATTACGTCCTGTACCGGCCCGCGCGACACGTTTTCGACTTTGACTCTTTCACGGATTTCAGTAGCTCCTTAAGGCTACTTTCCATGGACGTTGATAATTCCTTCTCTGCGCTCTACATCGCTTCGATATTGCACGGTGTAATGCGCTGCTTTGAATTGTCGATACTAAAGCCTGTTTTGGATAGGACCTGTCGAGTGCCGTAGGCTACAGCCTTAAGACCAAGATGAGCAACCGACGACACAGAGGCATCCGTCGTTATGGCACAGCCTGGGTAAACCGCAGTCTCGTAACTTCATTTGCGCCTAATACCCAACAAACCAGCAACCCTTGCTGGCTCGAATGTGTATCCTACGTGACGTGCTGACTCCTAAGGGTGTTAGCTACTTAGGAATCGAACGATCAGCCTTCGAACAAGGGCATCCTTCATCGAATAGTTCATTATTCTTTTGTCCCTTGCGACGCAGGTTATTATTGTTCTCTACGATCAATTTTACCTACGGTCAGACTTGGTCTCGATAAAGAATTCTTGAATGGACCATTGCTCGTGAAGGGCGCCCCACTGCTCTCAGAGAAACCAGCCCTTCTTTATACTCGACAAAGTGAATTAGAAGAAGCGAGAGAGGGCTCTATATTTATTATGGTCTTAAGTCAATTAATAATCAATGAGACAGAGGAAAAATTGATAAGATTTAGAATCGCTTGGAGCACTATCTTTGTAACTAAGTGAATGTATATTTTATGTATCTCTTCGTCCGTTGCAGAAGATTAGTATAAAAGTAATTGATAAAGTATAGGAAAGTAGAAGGCGTAGAATGTATGGAGGAGCAGGATTAATATTTTTCACGTGGCTGCTATACTTGACAATTTCCAGTTCCATATCCCGGAGCAAAAATAGCTGAGCGGAAGTATCGTTGCTCGAGGAAGAGAGAAGAATGAATTCACTTCCTGATAGGTAACCTGGAAAACTTGTAGGATCCTTTAACACGGGATAGCGAAAACCAAGGAAGCTTTACGATTCGTGCTAGTAACGCTTCCATGCAGGAGGCAGTTGCTTGCGGGGTTCTGAGGTGTTTCCTTCCGGATCATAAATTCTGTAAAAAAGATTCTACTAGAGGAAGGATCAAAGACGAGGATGATGTAAGAAAAAAAAAAGAAAAGAAAGAAAATACTAGAGTAGGGAAGAAGAAATGAAAGTAACGAGCCGTCATGGCTTTGGGTATTCCGTTTTCGGGATTCGGCTTGAAAGCCGCTTCTTTTGGCCTCTCGATAAACAAAACGCTCGTAAAACACGGCCGTGGCTGTGTGGCGGAAGTGCGTGAGCTGCGTGCGATCCGCGGGTTGAGAAGTAGAGGGTGAGATTGGAGGGTGGTTCTTCAGGGGTTCAGGAGACTAGCCAGAGCTTTGGCAGAGAAACGGTGAGATTCAAGGCGCGAAGACCAATCGGCACTCGAGAGGGTAGTAAAACTCGGCAGTTTCATCCCTCTTCCGTCTTTCTTCTTTACTAGAAGGTTTCTTCTGGGTTTCAAATGAAAGGATGGCGATGCTGCTACTACTGCTACTGTTACTATTGCTCCTCATGCTGTTGCTGGTGGTGGTGGTGGTGGTGGTGGTGGTGGTGGTGGTGGTGGTGGTGGTGGTGGTGGTGGTATCGCCATTGGAAATCTCGCGGAATTGATTTATCTTACTCAAAGTCTTACTTCCTCCCGCGGCGTCCGGCGTCCTTCTGCTTCACGATGGAATCCTTGGGGCTTCGAAAGGTTGCTGGGATTACGGCGTCGCTTCACTCCTCTCCGTATCCCGGCGTCTATGTCGGTGACCTATCGACGAAAAAAATAATTACGTTAGTCTCGTGTTGGGTAAGACGTATCCGTGAGGATGGCGAAACTAAAGTGTAGGAAAAAGACAAAAGATGGTAGAACGAAGAAAAAAGATTAACCGATAAAGTAAAACAGTAGATACACAAAGAGATGATCTAGACGGTATAACCATACAGATTTTTTGGAAGAATTCCAAATCACGCCAGGACCATAACCTTCTCTACGATTACTAAAAAAGGACTTCGTAACCTTTCAGGACGTAGATTACGAGGAGCAATAGTTGAGAGCGTCGATAAATGATAAGGAGAAGGAAACAAAGAAGAGAGAGAGAGTTTATGAATTCACGAAGAAAATAGAGTGAAAGAGTGTGAGAGAGAGAGAGAGAGAGAGAGAGAGAGAGAGAGAGAGAGAGAGAGAGAGAGAGAGAGAGAGAGAGAGAGCACATAAAATCAATAGATATGGATTAGTGTGGAAATGAACCCTCATAATAAATTCCGATTTGATAAAATAACCAAGGCTACGTGGTTCATCCTTATTACCGCTTTTACTGTTTGAACATTGAACATCGATAAGGCGCCACCTGATATTATCCCCTATATAAAAAAAGCCGTATTACTATACCACACAGCTATAGGTACCTAAGAAGGTTCACAAGTTGATACTAGATCTTCCGGTGCCTTACAGCGTCTTAGGGAATCGTTGGCAGTAGGTATAAGATAAAAGCAAAGAAAGCCCAAGGAATAGACAGAGGCCGTTCAATCAGGGGTTGTTTGCGGAGTGGCAGAAAACCGTAGAGCCGAAGAAAAAGAGAGAAGGAGATAGTCACTCCCTTTTTCCACTGGCGCAATCTACCCCTATTCCGACCATCCCCTTTCATCCCTTTTCGCTTCTCTCGTATCCCTGGAATTTATACGCAAACTTAGACCCGCTTCCGACTATCCTTTCCAGGCCGCTTCGGTTACGTCGTTCCGCGCTATTCGTCGCGTTACCCTCTACTAAATCTATTCGGCAAAGCTCGTGCTTTTCGCTTATGCCTTTGCTGCGTAGTCGGTTCCTCCTGGCTCCGCCCGGAAAGAAGATACCCTCCTGACCATACACGGTTCTGTCCGCTCTGGACTTTCCTACGCACTAAAGAACCTCCGCACAACCCTTTATACCTCGTACATCTCCCAGTCTCTCCTCTTCTGTCCTCTCTCTATCCACCTCTCTCTCTCTCTCTCTCTCTGTTACTCACTCTCATCTCTCGGCAGTGTTACCCAACGCGGTTCTATGCTGGAAGCGTGACGTTGAGGCAATAAACGGCCGAACGATAAAAAGCAACCTTTTATTTAGCGATTGTATTTATTTTATCGTTCCCCCATCATGGAGCAGCGTACACAATTAAAGGGGGAAATGGCACTGAAGACATTACTGTAGGATTTTAGTTCTAGAGGATTGGTAAGAATGGAAGCTTGCGTGTTATACGTTCTGCTACAGGATATGGGGGGGGGGGGGGGAGTGAAAAGCAGAGAGAGACAGAGAAAGAGAGTAGAGTGTGTAGACGAAGGTGGAGTTGAGAATATGGGAAGAGGATCGCGGGAGGAAAAAAAAAGAATGAATGGAAAATGAGGGAATGGAAAGGGGATGAAGTACGGATAGGGGTGTGAGTACGCGATTGGAAACGATTCTCTCCTCGGGCAGTAAAACGGAAAGCGTACCGGATAAATTGATTGTCTACATTTCATTTCGCCATTGACGCTTATACCGGCGTAATTAACGAGGCAGATGTCAAATAAATGGCGAAGCGCGTTTATAACGCTCAGCGAAAGCTATTGGGACACGCTCCGTAATGGAGGATGGCTGACGTTGCCTGGCTCGATATATATAAGTAGAGGGTAGATAGGGAAACAAGGGTTGAGATAGCTCATTTTAATTCCTCTTGACGAGACCGACTGGGAAAAGCCGCGAGTAGTCCTCTTGCACCCTTATTTTATGTACCCCGTAGCGGGAGGATACCCTCTTGGTACATCCCTTATTCCACCTTCTTCCTATCGTAAGGGGAGCGTATCCAATTTTCGCGCATAAATTATTCTCAAAGATAATTTTTTCGTCACCAAAAGATCGGAGAAGGGTGGAAGGGACGTGGCGGCCTGGGGTAGACGGTAAAGATGTATAAGGATAAATATAATGATAAAGGGGATAAGAAGTAGAGGGGGGTGGGGGGTGGGGGGCGGGTGAAGAATTCGAAAAATGGAAAGACAGCGCGGATAAGCTCGAACGCCCTGTGAATATTTCCATCATTTTCACCCCTACTTGAACCATCCCAATTATAAAGATACCCTCGACCGATCTTATACAAAACCACCCTTTAAAAACCATGTCGCCAATGTAAAGCTATTACGAGGTCTTGTGCGCGCGCCTAACCATCGATCCTTATATGCGTGTTACGAGTTACTACCCTTCCTTGCTTACCAACCCCATCGGTCCTCCGAAAAATTCGTATCCTTTCCCCTGGGGGGAGGGGGAGGGGGGGAGGGGAGTCCCAAAGGAGCCACAAAGGTATCCGGTAAATCGAATACTTTCCGGTTTGTCATCGGGCGTAGAAAGAGATGGAAGACATAAGAAGGGGATGAATCCGGTGACAAGTCAGACGTACTTTTCTACGTTTATCTCCTTATCAAACTTATCTTAATCTTATCTGAATGTATCTAACGTCATAAAAAAATCATCGATTCCCACCAATATCTCTCAACCCCTCTACGTCGAACATCTTTACATCAACCAGACGCCGCATGGCGTATCGATTACCGATCAATTTATCTTCACCCTATCAATTTTCCCAGCTAACACCTTGCGCACACGTTTGCTAATTTGCTCGAGTCCCGTCGGCCGACAGATCGGTCAGGCTTGCTGGGGCAAAGGGGTTGGTGGAGCCCTGTAGGTACACGTAGTAGGCACCTAGTGAACCTCCTCGTCGCAAAGGTTTAGCCTGGGTTAGGTTAGGTTAGCTGAAGCTGCACGTATCTGCAGGTGTGTACACACGCAACTACAAGGTTTACTCATGCACCGCAGGGAACTCATACCAGCACTTGACACCTTCTGCACTCTGCGGAAACCGCAGAACCTACCAGCGCCACTGGAAATCTACGGTATCGCACTTGTGTGAGTTTCAGGTTTGTCAGATTCTAATGGGCAGTGCTGCCTCGGTCGAAGGTTTTTTTTTCACTCGGGAAACGTATGTCCGGGTTCTGGAGAGTTTCTATGACTACTGTGTCCATTATGTACGCATGACGTTCATCTATGTGCAAATATGCATGCTGGGTATAACGTTTCGAATTCCCTGGGCAATTGTATACAACTGCAAACTGATACTATGTCGGAAATGGATGATATGAAATGTCGGAAGATTTTGTCACGGAAGGTTTTTATCTTTTTGACAGCTTTTTGATGCCATATTTTAATCCGATTTACCGTTTTAATCAGCACTTTTTAATGGATCAAAGTGGATGAGTGATAGTAAGAGATATTTTTTTTAACTGTATTGAGAAGAACGCGCGCAAGTTGTGTGTTACATGTATTGATTGAATTAATCAGATTAAAATGATCTTTTTACACTTTGCTGGAAAGTCATAATTTTTTGTCGATTATTTAAGCTTTGAAAGGCTTTAAGTAACGATGCATGATAAATTTATATCCACTAGAATTGAACGAGATAATTTTGTTCCGCGAGATCTCTTACTCGTGATAATATTATTATTATTATTATTATTATCAGAAATTTCTGGAATTTCTACGTGAAACCTGGTTTAAGGTATTCGTTCAATTAAAGGATGATTGTTGAACGATATTAAAATGGAACACCCTGTATACTCGTGAAGGGGAGACAGTGTAGCTCCAGTGGCGTACAAGAGGGGTTGAATTCGTATAGACATGCGCAAAGGGTATCTCGCGAAGAGGGAGGGTGGGAATCGGTGCGAGGGTGCGAGCAAGGGTGACACCCTGCAGTCTGCCGCGGGACTTCGACCCCTGTGCGGCGGTCCTGGGTTCGAAACCAGGAATTTCAACTTTAAGGGCGCAACTCGGAAGTCTTTTGCTCAGTTGCAGCACCGCGTTCGTAAGGGAGGGTCGTAAGGTTAAGGGAAAGCGACTACCTCGTGATACTCGAACTCCAATCGGCATCGCGACCAATTCCATCGTAGTCGACAAGGGTACGTTCATCCCTTAAGAGGAGTGCACGAATTTGTACATTTCGCCGTGCTGCATCCCCCAACAAGGGGATGCAGCTAGTATCCGTCTGGCATCCCAATTATTGCAAGGAGGTTTTCGAGACGTTAACCCTTATAAAAATAATTCCCATCCCTAATTGGACGAGAACTGATCAAGGGATGAAAATCCATCGTCCCACGATCGTCGGGTCCCTCGACGAAGGAAATCAAAAAAGGAAAAAAAAGAGACAAGAAATTTATCGAGGGCGATTTCTTGTCGTGTATATCGAAATGATTCTGTCGATACATATCTTTTCTCTTTCTCTCTTTGATAAAAATCTTTTTTTTCTTCCTACTCTTCCGATACTCCCTGTAACCCTTATCGCAATCAGAATAGCCAAGAAGAACGTCAAATAAAGAGTGCCTGCGGTTGAGTATTCGCGAGTGCTTCAGAAGATATGAAAGAAGACGGAAAAAATCGTAAGAAAAAAAAAAGCTAACAAAAGAAAGAGAGGAATCAAGAGAGAAGAAAGAAAATCTAGTCTGCAGGGTAGAACAAGAGAATCACCAGCCACACCACTACACAGGGGTAAGTCGATTGCTTAGAGGATAGCGGGTGACGATCAAACATCCCTCTCGTTGCTCCCTTTGTTCTCGTAGACGCCATCGCGATTAATTTACTTGAAGCAAGCAAGAATAAAATTTTGCGAAAGAAAGAAACAAAGAAGAAGATTTGATCCCATCCATAACTCCGTATCGCTGTACTTAACCAAGAATAATGAAAGTAATAAAAAAAAAAAGTATACGGGGAAACTGGTTTTTTTTTGTACGAATAATTTTCAAGCAATCTATAACCAATATCTCATAAGGGGGTGGTTATGTGATATTTGTAAATGATAGGTTAAACATACTATAGGAGAAGCATCGATTCCCGCTAACGTTTACCGTACAGCTTGCTTACCCAAGGATTCTCCCATCTATGCTATAATGTATTAGCATTGGCGCCTACTCGAGCACATATATTGCAATAAAGGGATACAGGAATGAATACATTCGACCGGTCTGACCCTGACGGCCCAGTTCTACTTAAGAGAATTGGAGGCGCGCTTGATTTGATCACAATAAAATCACATTAGTTAGGGTTCCGTCTCATCGTTCCAACCCTATCTAGCATGCGTGGAGTGTCCTCACTAGAATGAAGATCCTTACCAATAGTTTTTATGGGCTTCGGCTGATCGAGGGGGGTTCGGTCAATTAGGGAAGGCGTAAATAAAAACCAATATATGTCGATTGCGAACTCGCGAAACCATTTACCCGTCCGCACGTTTCCCCCGTCCATTCCAATAATCCTGTTTGGTCTGCGAACCTATCTACGTGTACCACCCATTCTCTCTCGCTCCCTCTCTCTCTCTCTCGCCACCCTGTATATAGGCATTGCGTCCCTTCCCATCGCTCGCTCTCTAACGGAGCCACGAGGACAAAAAGCCTGCCGGTAGGTACGAGTGTGAAAATCAAGAGCCAAAAGAGAGCGAATCTCCGAAGAGTCTAAAGCAAAAGAGAAATTGAGAATTAGATAGGGAGGATAAAAAAAGATGGGGGTTGCAGACGGCAGAGCACCGGCGGCATCAGCATCCATAACAATGTAAAGTTGTTAAGCCCAGGGCCGGGCACCCCCGTCTTGTTCATTGGGTAGCTGTGTCAATCAATATATCCACTGGAGCCGTCCTTTAACCTCTCGGAGTTCGAGAGTCGATTAAAATAAAAAAATAGGAGTTGGCTATTGTTGTATTAAGAAGATAAGATCAATTCAGATAAAAAAGAAAATATACAGCATCGCAAAGAGATAAAGATGAAAATGATATTGATATAGAAGAAATTATTAACGAGTGTAAAATGTAGGTTATCAATTTTTATTGGTATCATAGGTACAAATAAAAGTGTACTATGGATGTCGTGGTTATTGTTGTTTTATTGGCCAAACTGCCGAGGGTGGTAAATAACACGTGTCATTATTATTTCAGTCTGCAGACATGGACGTCGTGTCTGTGTTTTGTGTATTGTATTGATTTATCAGAAAGATTTTATGTACTATATATATTTACATAGGTAAACTCGGTCATGCAAGATAGCTTTGGCTAGCCGTGGTAAAGGGCAAAAAAGAAAAGCCATTACTCCTGGCAATTATGACACCCTTTGAACTCCTTCCGCGTGTGCACCCCCCGACAACGGCACTGGGGTCTGTATAGCGACATACTGCAAGTAGGCGGCATGTATAACCTGCCGGAGTCTACAGAGGGTACTTGGCGTGGTTTGCCTGGATAGTAGAACGGAAGGGTAGGTAGGTACCTAGGTAGGTCCGAGAGGGTTCTAGTGAAGAACAGAGAAGACTAAGGGTGGTAAACCCGAGATGGAGAAGGGGCAAAAAAATGTTGAACGTAGAGAAAAATCTTCCTCCTTTTTACTCCATATATTCATTCCCTCCTCCCCCCTCCCTCCTCCCAATCTATTCCATCCATTTAATCGAAGTCTTTGTTCGAGAGGAAAATCAGACCAGATTTACTTTTTTTTTTCTACCCAATTTCAATTCGTCGAACGTTTCCTTCTGGCTGCGTGGGAATGAAACTTGACGTATTTACCGAAAGGTAAGGCTAAGAAAGAAGAACCAAAGGAATGAAGGGTGTTACGGAAAAAGAATTGAGGGTCTTTAAAAAATCTTGAAAATCCTTAACGCTTTAAATTTTTTAGCTGTAAAAACATGCAAGTCGTTAGTCCATCCCTTTAGCGACCTCTGATTATTAAAAACTGTTAAAAAGTATCTTCCGCCACGTCGATAATATTTAATTCGTGCGTTGCGAAAAATTCAGGGGGATAAAAGACAGAAACCACGACCCTCCTAAAAAGGTAGCCTCCTAATTTTTTTTTTTAGCAATTAAATTAAAATCTCATTCCAAAGGCTGCATCTCGTTCTCGTACCTAATCTCTGAGCATTGGAACCCCTTTAAAACGTAACGCCAACAGAAACAGGGCAAAGGTCAAAAGAACGTTCCTCCGTAAAGGGGATGAAAACCTGGAAAGAGAAGCGGAACACGAGACAGTACGAAAAAAGGAAGAGGGGAGGTTCCCTTCTCCAGACACTAAGAGCTCGCAGAGGATGATACCTGGAAAAGGGAAACCTCATGTTATTTGCATATTTTAATCTACTGACGTAAACTCCCACGACGTTAGTTTTCCCATTAGTTTGAAAAACGACACGTCGGATATTAACATGCATATCATCGGGTGTTACTTCGCGTAATATTCTACTGCTTGATCCAGTCTCGTATTATAGTATCAAATAACGATATATATATATATATATAACGTGGATACATATACTATACATGATATACGTATTCATTGTGGATCGACGAATGGGTAATTTCTATCTATTCCTTTTTCTCCATAGACATACGTATGCTAGGCATACACTCTCTCTCTCTCTCTCTCTTACACACACAAACACATGTGTTACGTCGATTGCCAAATCTAAATCCATTTTCCGCTGGAGCTGACAAATTTCCGTAGATCCGGAGAGTCCATTAATTGGGCAGCGTATATCACCGGGTGACTGGGAACGTCGTACCAACGTTGGAACATAATTTACGGAAATAACACCGGTTACAGTGCCCATAGGAACTGCCCTCTATCACGGAACTAAGTCCCGGTAATGCCCTGACATTCGTCTCCCTGACTTACTACGCATCCCGTGTTCTCCTTGCCTAGCTCCATTCCGATTTCGACCCTCCGGAAGCTGTTCCTACTGAGGTTTCTACTGGTACATACCAATGGTAGGAAAACGGTCTCCAGGGTGGACAAGGTTCCTCTCGCGGTTACGTAAGTGGTCGCGTAGAGCTAAGAAGCCACGAAGCTTTCGCCTAATGAAATTGAAGGTAGCGGAAGAGGCGGCTATTCCGAATTAAAAGTACCGACGCCTGGCATCGTTGGAGTTTAAATTTTCGTTATTTTAGCTTTCACGGCTGCTGCTTTTTCGGCGTGCGTTCGTATCTGTATATACATATATATTTCATATATACAGCGTTCTCGCTCCCTCATTTCCCGCTCGGCTGCCACTGCCGGGCTTCCACCCCTTCGCTCATTAAATCATTTGTTCTCCACTTCCCACTAGCAGCAGTGGTACCACCATCATCAAATACCGCAACCACCATCACCATGACCGTATCCAGTCGCTACAATTGCCCCATCCATACACCATTCCGAGTATCCTACAAATTTTCAAGCACGCCCGGTTCCCATGGTATAAAACCGCTTGGAACTGTCTATTCTTTTACGTTCTCTCTTTTGTTCCACAAAACCTGACCGAAAATTTCTACCCGATTGACACAGGCTATGTGTGTGTGTGTGTGTTTGCGCAGGAGCGTACCTACCGATAGGAATATACGTTGCTCGCTGTCGTTCGATTTATGGAAAATCAATATAACTCTTATCATTTTTTTGACCCCTTTCGGTTTCGCTATGTATATATTTTTTTATTCGCTATAGGATATATTCGCACTTGGAATAACTTTGTCAAAATCTGACAGACGTAGATTCGTCATGGTATACCTTTATGGACACCATATCGTTCGACATATCTCTGAACGATTATATGCATATATATATGTATATGCTGACCATTCATTATGAGTAAATACACGTCACGCGTTAAATCTCGATACCGCATACGGAGGGGCTGATATTATAGGTCGGCTAGCGGTAGTAGATACGGTAAGCAAAAGCAGGAGTAGCCAGACGGGCAGAAAAGCGAGAAGTATCCATGTTGTTGCTTCAATGCGTTAAAGCCTGGATTATCCTCGTGGCTTAAATTTTCTCTCGTCCTTTCACTTTCTCTCTCTCTCTCTCTCTCTCTCTCTCTCTCTCTTTAACACACGCACATATAAATACAGAGACATCCCATTCTCATAGGACCCATCACCCCCTATCGCAGCTTCCATTTTCCCATTTTAGTCCCTTTCGCTGCTTCCCATGAAGGACAAACGGACCGTCGGATTACAAGGCGCGCGCGTCTGTGTTAATGTTATTAAAAAGCAGCGCAAATGAAAATCCCTATGTTTGCATATGGCATGTGTGTTCCGACGCGTACCAATATTCGCCGTATGAATATACATGTATATACATACACGGTATAGGCACTGAGGGATTGTACAGAAAGGGATGGACGTATCATATATGTATATACACATATAGCATAATATCACCTCCTCCTAGTTAAGCATGTAAAACGCCATGGATACCTGGTGCGTGATGTAAATGGTAAAGCTTTTTTAATCAACGTTAGCCAGCGGTCATTATAACACTCGTTTAATGCCCCATAATTCTATTTGGCCGTTCCGCTCGTGGGACGTCCTATAAAAATTGCAAAGGCTCCTCCCGCGTTCGGGACCCGCGTCGTGGCAGTGGAGGATGGCGCGGAGGTGCGGAGGGATCCCACTCGTATATCAGGGCGTTAACGAGAGCCGTTTTGTCGACGATAAACTTCACACGGCGACAGTTACAATGGGCCATGGTATAACGTCGATGGTAGTAGACGTGCGCATGCGCAAATATGTAAATTAGAAAGTTTTAAAAATTATTAGACCGTGTGGCTTTTCTTTTGATTTTTATCCCAAGTCTTCCTTTATTTTTTATTTTTTTTTTTTAATTATTATATCCACTTTCTCAGGTCCATGCTCTGCTAGTCATCTCTCTCTCTCTCTTGCTCATGAGGTAGCCTTACGTGTTCTCCACCAATGAAAAGGACTCTGAAATGATATTATAATTTAATGAATACCAGGGGATTTGGTTAGCTCGAATCTTTTGCCGCGACTACGGCTACCCTCTATACCGGTCTACTACCGATATTGACTTTTCTAATTAGATGCCAAGCACTGGAACGAACGGCCAACTATCCAGACACGAGTTTGCTCAACTAAACTAAGAGTAAGGTGGAGAGAATCCCCTCTCGCGTTACAGGCACCCCAGGGAGACGACGGTTGCGTAATATGCAGAAGGAGTCGTTGTTTCTTTCCTTCTTTATTTTTTCTATACCATTTCATTCTCACTCGAGTACACTCTCTGACTCCTGATGCCTCTTGGGGCGAAGGAAAATATAAATGGAAACTGGGTCGAGCCAATCGGAGAGCACGACAGACACTTTGTATTCTTGCTATAGCTTTTTGAAAATGCGAGACATAAGGATAGCGCGCTGATAGAATGAGCAAAAGAAAATAGAGAGTTGAAACAGGGAGCTGTAGGTACTTCAGAGAAGTAGATTCGGTCTAGGTTACTTCAGTGTGTCTGTTTGGTGCGCAGGTTGATGATGGCTCCGTATAGTCAGGGTGTATCCAATTGAGCAATCTCCAAAAATCCAGTTCGCTTTCTCTGATTTGAGCAAAGCCAAGGATTCCAATCCCTCCGATCCTTCCACTTTCACTTGCCGCTTCAGGTGGTGCGGATAGAAAGGGCGACAGTCTAAAAGAGATTTCACTTTAAACAGCTAAGCCATGGATTATCTTGCAGCATAGGATTCGCTATATGTATATATATATCCTCGCCCTTGGGAGAGACTCTGCCATTTATTCGTACAGCAGCCTCCCCAATTCATTCGGGTCTGATCGTTAAGGGATCGTTACTACTGCTGCTTGGTCAGACAGGATAAAAGATTTCGTTGGAGTCTCCCTTAGTTCCGTGAGCCAGCGAAGTAGGTATAACCAAATAAATTTATACATCGTTACGTAATATACGTAAGTATATAAAATAGATATAAGTAATCATAGGAACGTGTATAATTTAAAGGTCTAATAGTTCGTCCTCGTTAAGGGTTAATCCTCAGGGTCTGATGCTGGCGTACGCTTTGAACGATTTCGGTACCTAAAACAACGTATTATCAGAGAGAAAGCAGGATTTCAATTTCATGTTAAAATACGATTACAGGTCACATGATTTGGTTCTGTTCTGAGGTCGCGCGTCTGGCTTAATGGAACGCTTAACATGGCGCATCAGGAACGTAATGACGTGTCTCGTAATAGGAGAAACGGATTTGAATTCAACACCGATGATATATTCGTTTCATTAGCCCGGCTTAGTTCCAACTTCCTACCGCCGTACCGTCCCGGGGAGAAATTCACGTACAGGGGGGACTACTGTGTGTTCCATGGTACAGAAGAACATAATTCAGAGAATAGGGACTGTACGGCCGAGTTCACTTTTCTAATACTAAAGTTGCATCCCTTGTTTCAGCTCACCAAAAATATCACCTTGTCGCACGATTTGCATTTATATCGTTTCCCGTTCATATATATAATACGTCCCTGGCCGAATTCTCCGTAGGCCTCAACTGTATAGGATGTACCGTAAAGTAGAACAGAAGGGTGGAACAGACGCTGTAGATTTCCCGTGATTGACGAAGACGACAGAAGTGGTGAGTGGGGGGGGGGGGGGGGGGGGGGGGGGTTAAAGGTCACTTGAAGGTGGTAGATCAATACCAAACCCACATACCTACCATCCCCATCTGGCCAATAGGT
>JASANN010000260.1:1206876-1227369 GCA_031762395.1 Calameuta pygmaea
CAAGGTTGGCCCTCATTCACCTATTAAGCTGAGATGCCAAACTGATGCTTTGAGGCTTTGGTCTACTTAAGCAGGGGAGGAAATGTTCTGGCTATAATCTTAGCTTTGAAGGGACTGTCTATCTTCATTGTGATTTGACTGCGATCTGAAACAGAAGTTAGCAAACTATCAGGTTATGCGTCTCACAAGAAGCAGATTGTCAGAATTGTTGCTTAATGCAGAGTAAAAAGAATGAGAGGAAAACGATGTAATCGTTGAAGCGAAAGTAGGTAAGAGAGAGAGAGAGAGAAAAGGAAAAATAAAGGAGAAAAGAGAAGAAAAACAAAAAGAATAAAGACAAATAAAGTAAAATGATGGAGAGTAATGTAAAAGTGAGACGGTGGCAGCATTAGGGAAATTGAAACGGTTTTCTTTATCTGACTCTGGTACGAGGGTGGATAGGAGAGTAGCGTAAGGGTAGTATACAGAGGGTGGTTTTCAAGAAGCTTGTCTTCTGATACACGAAGGACCCCTTTCTCGTTGTATTGTACTATACCTACCAAGATACTATAGCTCAACGGTTAAAAAAGTAGGTACAATCTGTAAGGAGTCAGCCAGACAGCGTAGCGTTCTTCTATCTGCTAGTAGACACTGCCAGTACAGCACAGACAATTTCTCGATCTGTATTCTCAATGAGAATACAGGTAGGAGCGATTTGAAATTAATGCGTGGCAGCGCCTATGGATGCGCATGCGCACTCGAATACGTCACCTGTTTGGACAGTATATACAGTTAGAGGGCGGTTGGGGGGCGGGGAGGAGGGGGATGATGGAGACGAAGCTCGTAGACGTGGAAAATAAATACAGGCGACGCCGAGCGTCTGACTACACATAGGTACGTCTTATACGTGTATATATACATACATGTCTATTCACTTCGAAGAGTTCCAAGTCCCACCAGGTTCTACAGCTCGTTTCTCCTATCCATACTGAGCCATATCGGAGTTTCCGCATCCGCGGAAATTTTTCAGCGAATTTCTCACATGCGAATCCCGCGCGGCTTCGCGAGACGCTAGAGAAGAAAGTAACGATCCGGGAAGCTTGAGCTTCCTTCAGGAACTTTTCCGTAAACGACGTCCTCGGCCATTTCGTCGAGAGAAACGGCACGGAACGGACAGGAACGTGGAAACGGTCCGCGAGGTGAAATTCCTTTTCCCTATGACAAATATATATATATATATATCGATGCGTACAGTAATGCCGTATAGTCTTAACTTCCTTTTGCTTGCGTACGACCAGACTCTCTACAGGCTGTACATGAATCCTAGAAGCCTTAGTAGCATCGTGTAGGCAGTCAGCATCCCTTGGTACTTTCAGCAACTGTATACACTGTATATACATATATATATACAATATGTATATATACACGTATATCTGCCTACGTCCTTTTCAGAATGTCTATAGCTATACGGATATGATATACAGTCACGGTAAATCTCTCGGCTTCGGGGTTGCGGATCCGCTTTGGTATTCATGCTGACAGGTTGCCTTTATTGACTGTGGATAAACCGGAGTAGCTCTGGATACGTAGAGAGTCTCTATGGAGTAGAGAGCCGTGCGTGGATGCCGAAGAGAGACGATAGATCATACCTATGGAAAGAGAGACAGACGTATAGCATACAAGAGATACGGAATCACGTGAACGTTTGTGCACGCGTGTACGCACCGAGTACCCAACGTGGCCATGTAATATACCTATATAGAAAGTGTTTATATATTATTCTCATTCGAATTGGCATGCATCAACCGTCGACAAATATAACAAAGACAACTTTGGTTTTCCACCACGAGAATCAAAACGTGGCGATATTTCAGTTTCCGTCGTACGTGAGATACCGTCACAGACCGTTACCAATACACGAGTCTCCGTCGGGCACTAGTGATTTCCGAAACACCCGTTATTACTGTACAGTACAAGCGGACCATAGGTAACACCCACCGTTTGATATTCCGAGCCAGCGAACCTTCTATCCTGCAGGATAGCAATGGCGCTTCCATCGGCAGCAACAACACGATGCCTTCGAGCAATAGGAAAAAAATCACCGAATAGTCCTTTTTCCTAGAATCACGTATCTCATACATAAATATCCTAGATACCATGTTATATATGTATATACGTACATAGACGCGTTCGTTCGCCATTGAACAGCTGCTCTTCTTCTATATTCTTGTTCTGTCTTCATTCTTTATTTCTTTTTTTTTCCTCACCTATACCCGATCATCCACCTTGGTGCCGATGGCACTATTTCTCTTGGAATTTCCCATCGGCGCCTTTCATAATTAGTTTACTCGTTTCACCATTATTGATCTACGCCAACGTCCTTTATCCTCTGTTTGCCCTGCTCTCGGCCGTCCGTCACTGTAAATTGGAAATAATAAGGACCAAAGAGGTGGAGACTCTCGCGCTCATGGTATAGTAAGTACCAGACTGCTATTAAGGGTAGGTGGCCATCTTGATAGCCATACGGAAGCGAAGGCGGAGAAGGTAGCTGGCGCTTGGCATTTTGCGTGTAAGGTAGCTACGATAATGCCGTTAGTTTGAAAGTTACTAGGGAGGCTTGAGGGTCGGACAGAAAGGGAGTGAGAGGGAGTTAAGAGCTGGGTACAGAGAATTAAAAAAAAAGAAAGAGTGAGAGAGAGAGAGAGAGGGAAAAATAACGATGCAAGAAGCGTCGCTCTAACTTTCTCTTCAGACTTTCTTTCATTCCCTCTATAAACGTAGGAAGTCGCGCACGTGCCTCTACCGCGGGAACATTACCTGGGTCGATTTTTATTCCGCTGCCGGGTATTGCGTTAAGTGGCGCAATGAAATGTAAAATATGCTTGTTAACGCGGTGGCTGCCGAGCGCCGCCGCGACTGAGGGTGTGAGGGTAGTTTGTAGCCACTATAAGGGTGGCTCTGGCAAGATAGGTGGTTAGAACGCTCCTGCTATATAGAATAGCCTCGGTCTGCCACTTTTATTAGGCGAGAACCCAAGTCTCATACCTGACTACGTATATTATACATATATATATATATTAATACAAGGGCGTATCTAGCAACCCAGGTACCCCTGGTCTACAACGATGACACGTACCTCCTGGTGAATATGTGTATATATAATATATAATAAAGTATGTAATAGGTAAGAGCAGCCATAAGTACATCGGAGGCCGCTAACTGCTGCGTTAAGCATAAAATATACGAGCTTATATTTTTCGCACTCGCTTTACATGCAATTACAATTTGTATCGGCTCTTGTAATTCCACGAGTCTTGACAGACGTCGCGAGGATTTCAACGACTCGTGGAAGGAGGAGGTACCAAGAAAAAGGGACGGATAAAGGAAGGAGATCGTTCCGGACGTGTTTTCCAGCGGTTCTAATAAGTTCCCGTCGGGGCAACTCGTGCGAAGAATACAAACAATGCGTTTTAATTAGAGACCCTCGCGCGACGAATGCACAATTGCCAAGCTCTCGCACGACCCGTCCAACCCTCAAACAATTCCTTTCCGAAGAGCCCACACCCTTGAACTCGCGCCCTTAAACTCAACATCCTATAACCAAAAGGACGGGTAGACACAGTTACGAGTAGGAAGTAGTTATAATACCCTGCTGCATAGTAACTACTTGATGGAGGATGACTTTGTAAAGTAATAGGAAATACATTTCAGACCGAGATCGTATTCCATCAAGAACATCCAAACTTCTTGTACAGCACGGTTGTCTCGTTATAGACTCTCAATTCAAATGTCTCTATTTCCAGTGTTTCGTGAATATACATCAGGGTTTCCTATTTATTATACTTGGGAATATTTGAGGTTAATTCGACAGTTTTACCGTGGCGTGTAGAATATCTGGTATGTAAAATAGAGAAGGAGAACACAGTGTCCTGGTCTCGTAGGCAGGTACGTGGGTATTCCTGGCACGCATTCCTGTCAAAGGACTGAAAGCAACCGAGGCAAAGTATGGAGCACGCACAGGCAATAGGATAAAGAGGTGCACATAAACGTTTTGAGGAATTGATATTACAGCCCAGGTCGATTTGAATCCGCACCCCATAGTCATCAAATCGGAAGATCTTTCTGAAGGAAGGAGAGATAGGATAAGCATTGCCCTGATAATACCCAGGGGAGGCGAAAGTCGTGAGTTTAGAGGAAGTAGGAAGAAGGGTGGTACGAGGTCAAGGCGATGAAAATTCAGAATGAATTCCGACATGGTATACCAAACCCCTGGTTCCGTTTAAGAGTAACGTTCCTGGGCTTAGCGAGAGAAAGAAGAGTTAGAAAAGTCAAAAAAAAAAAAGGAGAACTCAGGACAGCCGGAGAATTAAATAATATAAATTTCACGTCGCCACCGTTTCCTCAACCCCCAGTTCAAGGGTGGGTTCACCCAAGTGGAAATTTTCCCTCGGACTCGGCAGAGACGTGCTTATCCAGGAGGTCGCGTTATGATTTCCGAGAGCAATTCCGGCCCGAGTAATTGCTAGGTGTACCGGCTGCTGGGCAAAGAGTACTCGAGGGTTCAGGATGCCATGGGGGATGGTGATGGTGAAAAAGGGTTGCTACCAAAGCGGTACGTTCGATCTTGCCTTGGCTTTTCCTATGGGTGGACCTGGTCCATTACTTTTAGCGACAGGTCCACCTGTCGCGTGAGAAAGAGACTTTCTTCTCTGCACTTTGGCTTGCGGAGTCCTTAAGGGTTCCCGAAGTTGGCGTATCCGAGTATAGGAACGACGTTCAGGGATTAGTTCTACCGATAGTGAATAGAGAGAGAGAGAGAGAGAGAGAGAGAATGGGATACTTTGAATACACGCACAGCTACCTACGTGGATCCCAGCAACAGCTAATATACCAAGAGAAACAAGAACGGGGAGTCGGTTAATTAACGAAACTCTCATGGGACTACTGTCCACTCTACTGGCAGAGTGTCACTGGAAACCTATAGCCAGGGCCAACCCCCTTCTTTGTCGTTCACCCCACCCAGCCGCGTACAAACACAGAAACGTGAGAGTAACGACTGACAGTAGTAGCGGTAGCGTCAGCAACCGGCATAGACACAGACAGGATCATGCATAAATAACTACATTAGCAACCAACGACACCAGCAGCAGGGACAGAGTCTGGTGTACATAAAGTGGTAGTCCTACTACTTAATTAAAGAAACACTTGTTTACTCAAGCGTCGACGGAACAGTTTCTGAACTAACGGAGTTCCCGAAAAATGTATTAATGTAAAGTCAGAGAGACAGCGACGTGAGTCATAGACACACGTTAAAACTACGGAGAATTGAGTCTCGCTGAGTTTCTCTGTACGGACGTTTAGAAATGTTTCAAAGAGATAGTACGTACACAGTATACAAGTAGGTACTGCTGAAGGTATAATCCTAGAAACAGATATAGAGATTCCATTCGGGGGTTAAATTCGATTCCACGGGGAACGGTGTCCCCGGGGATCCAATGCTGTCATGGCACCAAGGGGTTGAGGGAACGTTGCTGGTAAGGTGAAGGGTAGCTACGAAAATAAACAGTGTACTGTAGAGAGCTAGAGAGAGAGAGAGAGAGAGAGAGAGAGAGTGTATATAGACAGGCAGATAGACAGACAGCCAAGGGTGGGTGGCGCTGTCTAGAAGATGGACGCCGTTCAATTATACCAACACGCGTTCAGCTACTATAGACGTATGAGACGACGTACGAGGCAAATTCTCTCTAAACCTCCTGTTCGCGGGTCACCGTTAAACCCCCCCCCCCTTGCCCCTCTCTAATGGTTCCACTTCGTTTTACCTCTCTCATGGGTACTTCACCCGCGGGCACTTCCCGCAGTTACCTTCCCTAACCTCACTTCACGCTCAACTCTCGAACTTTCTGATCGGAAGAGAAAACGAAAAGTACAAGACACGTGTACAGCTGCCAGAACCCTGTTTCTACGTGCAAAAGTTCAGTTTAGGTTCTTCTGTGTTACTTTAACCTGTCTCAAATACCTGCTATCTACGTGCGCGTATGTACCAGACGTAGGTGGAGTATACAGGTATATTTACTGTAAAAGCACGTAATAGGTTACCGTGCGAACCGTGAGGTTGGCTAGTCTGCGGGAAGGTTGTGGAGGTCGCGAAGGTGAAGCACTTGAGCCAGAGTGAAGTGGAGACTCACTTCGGGAAGCTTAAACCGAAAACATAATCAAATCTCGCTGAGAGCGGCTGCGGTGCAAAGTTACTAATTGCTTAATTTCCCTCGGCCCGGTAGCGACAGCAGCGCCTCTCGCGGCTTCAGTCTTCCCTCTACTGCCTTCTCTGTGTACTATTCTCTCTGTCATTCTCTTTCACTCCATTGCCCTCTCTTCGTTCTTATACCTGTATACGTATCTCGCTCTCTTTTACTCGTCCACCTTCTTGGTACATCTACTCTACATTGACTTCGTCTCTCTCTCTCTCTCTCTCTCTCAGCATCCTCGTCGACTCTTCCTTGCTCTCGTTGTCTACTGTAACGCTAGAATGTAGACCTGTAGGAGTGTCTGGTACCAAGTACCACAACTAGAGTGCTCTGGCGTTGTCCTTTTCTCAGGAAGCTGCTTCTACCGCCATCACTGAGTGTTATTCTCTACCGAATCTTCACTGGGCTTTCTCTACTTCAGGCTTTCTATGCTCTTCCTTTTACTCAGGCTCGTTCTATCTCATCTTAGACCTTAAACTCTTCAACCTTTTCTTTCATATCGTTCTTCTTCCGCTGGATGCTTCCTAAAACATTATAGCTTTCTATATATACACACATATATATATATATATATGTATCTATTTCTATAGAAACAACTACTTACTCGGCTGGTTGTCTGCTTAGCTATTTCCGGCTCAACACGTATTCCGGTCGCACTTCAAAAGCGCCTGTCCTGGAAGACAATATCTACGAAACGAGTTAATTTTTACAAAATCACCGGTACGTTTCGGGGCATCCGCCATTGTTCAAGGGAAATTGCGAAGGCTCTTATCTCGGTCGTGAAGCTTCAATGAATTGAATTGTTTCGCCCAGTACATGTAACAATGCTTTGGAATGTTATCGCACCGTTACGTGTAACGCGATGAGTTTTACGGCCCGACGGATGAGGATAAAAAATAATAAAGCGAAAAGCAGTAATTTAGGTTTTTTTTTTTTTTAATATTTTTAGAATTAACACCCCACGACCTCCCGTTTTTTAAGTCTGTTTTCACGATATTATAACCTGTACTCTGTGTACTACCAAGCTGTAATCCTCCATTGGAAACAAGACACAATTTATACTGTCTCCAATAATGCAAGTACATATGTTAAGTATGTGTATGTATGTAGGACGCTTTGTTATCAGCTTACAAGATTTTTATTCTCGAATGGAATAGTTGAAAAATATTATTGTAAATTAAAAAAAAAAATCCTAGTAACATTTTACCTTTTATTGTATTGCAAAGAAAGGGAGTCATTTTATTTGATAATTTATTTTTTTCTCTCATGGTTATTTTTCTCGACTAAGGGCTCTCCTTTCGCCTACGGTCCCTTCTCGACTCCCGGATATCGTTCTGACTTATCGTAACAACCTCGACCCGTAGCTGCCCCCCCCCCCCCCCAAACCCTTGTCTATCGTTATTCCCTAGCGGCAGTGGAAACAGTGGTAACAGCGGTAGCATAGTCAGACCGTCAACTTCCATAATACATATTACATTTGAAAGGAACAGCATGGCAAAATAAGAAAAGCGATGAAAAGGTCATTGTTTATAACGGACTGAGGCACGACCCTCGTGTCAATTCTTATACCCTTAAAAAGGCACCCTCCTACCTTTCGCGCCCTCCTCATTCTGACTCCTAGCAGCGAACTGGCATTCGTTTTCATCCCTACGTCTTTCCCCCTTTCTCCAAGTACTCAGACGAACAAGGGACGAAGTCGCAGAAAGATCACGAAATTCCACAGGTAGCTGAGGACCCTTCCCAGGGGGATCTTCTCTTTGCAAAGGATTTAAGAGTCAAGTGCGTCAACTCTCAATTTTATTCAGCAAGAGTACACCTCCGCTTTATTTCATTTTCAAAAAAGCCATTCCTCCGGAATTTCAAAATCTCAATATCGCAAGAGAGACTGTACCAGCGTCGTGCAAACCTAACACCAATGCTCAACTATAGGTGCTCCCGCAGAATCGCAAGACCCACCCTTGAGCAAAGCTCAGTGCATAATTCAGTAGTAACGTACCAAGGCTAAGAAAGTCAGAGTATAAGCAGAAAAGGGTGGGTTAAGGTCTGGCCGGTTGGCGGGTCTTGTGCAAACATTCGCGGCTCACCCCTTGACGTGAGAACAGTTCTCATCGAGTCACCCCCACAAGCAGAGGGTTAGTATACGAGAATGGCGTAGGTGGGTATGAGGTATCCGACTCGGTATTGTCGCTACCTACTTAGGCTTTAACGTCGCGAACAATGCTCAGCTCCACGATCGTATAAACCCCATAGACGAGACATTTAATACAATTAGAGAATCCAACCTCTCCCGAAGCAGATAAAAATTGAAGGGTCGCACGATTGTTGTATTACGACATGAAGGTATATAATCACGTTAAGTCGAGACTACCAAGACGATTAATTTCAGTAGAAACGTTATACACGATAAGGAAAGGTTACCTCTATTAATAAAGAGGTTAAGTAGAAGACGATTGCTGTGACCTAGGCAGTACCCTATATACATATACGCCACAGCCAACCAACCAACCAACCAACCTACCCTAGTGCACACACCTGTCGGTACTCGCGGCTGAAATAACGGCCCGGGGGGAGCTTAAGGGCTTACTCTAATCGGCGCGCACCATCTGAAATTAAAGCTCCGTCGGCGTAATTAACGTGCGCGGTTTCCATACTCCTGTACGCAGCGAAATATGGATAATCGCCGTAAAATTGCTAAAGCTTACAGATTCCCTTAGATACAGGATGTTGATACGAGCATAGCAAAGCAATAGCAACGTGGTTAAGGATCCAATGAACGCAGCACTGGTTATGTACGTTAGAAACCAATGGCCAGTGGTTATAGTCACTGAGTGATCAGACAGGCCAGGCACAACCGGTAGATGTTAATAATACGTAATAACGTTGCCTATACAGCCTATCAAGGTTCATGACGTAGCAGCCCCATGCAGTTTCACAGTATCATGCATTAATAACACGTCACTGTAAGTACAGCATATGCATATCTCTTCTCCACCCTACTCGAACTTTAACTTATTGTTAGCCCCGATCCTAGAGCCTCTCCTACTAGAATTAGGTAGAGGAAAGGTTATGGCTTATGGCTTTACATTGCCTGGGCTACGTGGATTAGCGAACGGCTCGTGCAGCACTTGCGTTATAACCATGCAACAAAGCCACCGCGAAATCCCCGGCCGCCGTTTTGTGTGTTTGCGGCCGTCGGGGAGCGATGCTCTTTTGCGATCCTTTATACTACTACTATATTCTTGTTTCCTATAACCTTTCTCTGTCTTTCTCTTTGTACTGTTTTCTCCTCTGAGGTCTCATGCCTCCCCTCTCCCCCCTCTGTCTTCACCTTTCAGTGTATATCAACCATACACTTGCTCTCGCAACCCCTCTTCCTGCTTCTTCTTCTTCTTCTTCCCCACCATCCCCCTGCCGTTTCCTATCTCTCAGGACGATGGTTTAGCATAACAATGCTGTCGGGATCAGGATCAGCTTTGACTGCGAGCCAGCATCGCTCCCTGGCGATAAACCTTAGCCGCTCGCGCGCAAAGTTATTGCCGCGATATGAAAATGCTACCTAACCTAACCTAATCCTCACCTTCTTCTTACTTTTCCTCGTCGACGCACATCTCGCGTCCTTCTTGTATTTCTAACAAACCGTCTCGACGACCTCTCACTCCCTTACTGCCACTTCCTAGTTCTCGCCATCATCGTCGGCACTATCGCGAACCTTGAAATCGTCCCGCTATGCCGTATACGGTTTCTCGTAAAATTATCCAAACGATTCAGGCAGCCAGAGTGTAATTTTTCTATGGAGCATAAAGACGAACGTCGACGTCAAAGTATTTCGAGAATTGACAAAAATAACGTAGGAAACTTTTATGTATTTTTCATTCAAAAATACCGCTATGACTTTACACTAAATATTACATTTCACTAGAACTACGTTCGCGTTTGCCTTGAAGCGTTATCACAGCTCTGATAAGGATATGGTGGAACGATCAAAGTTTGTTCGATATCTATGTTAAAATTGACATACCGTTTAAGAGCCAGAAACGTCTGTATTTTTGTCCTAGGTATATTTTTTTTTTTTCGTCTATTATTATTTTTTTCCCTAGCTGTTATACGAGGGAAAAACGATCGACCGATACGATCGGATGCATTCGCTCCCCCGTGAAACAGCGTTAAGCAATAACCAGTGGGGTGTGCAGGCGCGGGGAGGGTTTGTTACACGTCGAATGTCATCCGGCCGTAATACAGAACGGGGCTGTATCGATCCGCCGATAAATTACGGTAGAAAAAGGCCCTCCTATAACGCACTACGGATATTTGCGACTAGTCACCAGGATCGTGCCATTTTGTGTTACGTTGCGCGTACATTTTATACTTAGCGGCTGTTTCCATGTAATTCAACTGTACAAACATTCCTTCCTCTAACGCCTCCATGACTTCTAATAATCAAAATCAGGATACGGCTACTGATAGCAATATTACCGCTGCCGGCTCCAGGTATTGCTCGGTCGAAATTACGCTCTGCTGTCTCCTCGTAAATCGCAATGGCGACGTGTAAAAAAAAATTGATGAAAAAAAAAGAGTCTAAGAGAAATGGGACCAAATAACAGTACGCGCGTTACCTTATCAAAGTAGACAAGAAGTACTTGAAGCGTACTGTATTTATACAGTGTATATATATACACACATATATAGTAGATTTAACACGAGAGTTACGCACTGTTTCTCACTGTACGTTGTGTGGAAACGGAGGGTCCGTGGTTGATATGAAGTGCCTGAGCAGGGCGAGCAGACGGTTCACGTAATAGGGGCAATAGCTTATCCAGATTACTTTAAAATCCATGTGGATACTTTCTGTCATTCGTCTAAAGGTCTTCGGGTATAATGGGGAGGATTAAGGTGCCCTTATCAAGTTCTTCACTTATCATGGGTAATTCCTCACCTACAGATATCAGGTGTATGTCCTCCATTTACTGTGTTTGATGGTACTCTTGGAGGGGGACTGAGCGAAAGTGAGTAAGAGAGAAAGAGAGAGAGAGAGAGAGAGAGAGAGAGAGAATATAATCCTTCACTATCACAGAATGAGTGGGAAATCCAAGGGCGGATCGTAAGGGTAGTGACAGTTGACTGATGAAACCTCTCGACAACGTTCACCACTCGGTTCGTCCTGTAACCAGGACCCTGGCCTTCGATCAAACGCAATCCCTACGTTTCCTTTACGCGATATATATATATACATATATATTTTATATATATGCACGCGCTATACAGATAGGCATATAGATAGAGTATTCACTAGAGGGTACAACTGTACACGTGTATAACTATACACAGCATCCCCTAGCGACAAGAAGGGATCTCGAAGGAAGCTCTTGGGAATCTCTTGAGAATCGAATAGATTCGGTAGCATCGCGACGACTGAAAATCCAAAATCGAATCGACGGCTTAAAAGGGTGGAAGTCGTAGCTGAAGCTTCTAGAACGAACTTGTCACCGACCTTCGCCCTTTGGCCTGTACTCACTTTTAAGGGTAGTGAAACCATGATAGCGTATATATATATATATATATATATCAGGGAAGGCAGAGAGATGGAAATACACGAGTACAGGGGGTATGACATTGTCACGGGAAGATGGCGTCGGGACAACCTGTATACCTGAAGGCTGGATAGAAGCGTTGCAGATGGGTTTCGAAAACGTTAACGGACGTCAGGATATAACGGGAGCTGGTCCAGGATCCAATTATAGAATTTTCATCGGGACTCGTTTAGCCGTCGCTGGAGCCAATTCGCGTAGTAACGTTAAGATAAGCTCCCCCGGGGCTTATTTCCGCGAATGACATTAGCGTGTAGAAATATACACGATTTCACGTAAAACCTGTGTGGTACTACCTACCTAGCTACGTAGGAACTTCCCTGGTACATTGGGTAGGTACAGATTCCGTGCAATGGGGCTTATAACGTAAGGGTGTCCCATGCCGTGGGTGGCAGCACGCGGCGATGCCACCGTTGCCCGGGTACATTGCGAAGGATGAAAGAAGCCAAGGGATCGTAGCTAGCCACACCCATATTCAATTTGCATTTAAATATTCAGGGGCTGAGATTTTCTACGTAGAATGTATACGAACTTATATGTAATATATATATATATACTATATATATATACTATATATATATATACTATATATATATACTATATATATATACTATATATATATATATAAGGGTTGTTCCACGGTATAGATATATACATAGTCATATACTATATAACCGTAGACAGTATGGATACAGCATCTCCTGGACCAAGCTCGAGGGAGAAACGAGAATCTGCTCGCAGCTTGAAACTTCGAAGGAGATTCGATTTGGCTCGTGCAACCGAAAATTGAATCTCTTTGAGCTGCCGCAAAATTCCCATGAACTGTCAGGATCTATGGGGATGAATAGCACTGTATAAATGAGATGGTAGACGGTACCTAGAATCATGATCTTCGTAAATAATTCCAGGAAGCAGCAGAGAATAAATGATCGTCCAATTCAAATGGACATATATGTCGATTATACAGTCTATATTATATACAAGCTTGTATTAGCTACATGCAAAAAGAGGTGGCGTCATACCCATAGGGCTGTGACTGTGGGCTCTAGTAATAGTCCCACTATATAACCAGACTCGATAGTAACGGTTTTGGGGATAAAACCGGGTAACGTGAATCCAGGATCGGATGGCAATTTCACGGTTCGACGCTCAGCCGACTAACAGACCGACCACTGGATGTACATTCCGAGGCGTACGTTCTATATGCAGTAGGTTCATGGGTAACCGTATAATAGTATCTACTATAATTTACCAACTATACTGCTAGAGTAGGTATAGTTAACCATCATAAGAGATATAAGGGTTAATTATGAAAATCACGTAGCAGTGGTAGCTCGTAAATAGTTTCGTTGAATATTATATATATATATATATAAAACGTATAATTCACATTATCAAATTATTAATCACAGACCCGGTAGGTAATAGTAGATATCTACTATGTACACGGAACAGTAAGTTACAGGCGTGTCGCGATAAACGATGGCAAAGTGGACGACTTCGAAGTGGACATGTTGCCTATCGAGTCTGCAAGTCGCGTTGGTATCCGTAGTGACCCGATAAGCCTGGGGTTATTGGAAACGATACCGGGCAATTGGATCGGATCGAATAATAGCCAATTGGAAGGTAGATCCTCGTCGAGCGATGAATGATGTTTGACAGCGTCGCGACGCTGGAAACCGAAACGTGATTATAAAGCTCGAAGGATCGGGCATCCGTCATAGAAGATGAAGTATGGAAAACGAGATAGGACTTTGCCAAAGGGCTGGTAAAGGGTGTGGAATAGGGGCAGATTGGCACGAAAGCACTTCTCTCGGTACCAGATTCGTACATATGTGATTACATAGGCGAATGCGAGTGGGGACCATTTATCTGAGAACAGTTCATTGGAAAATGATCGGATGTCACGTTTGTCAATAGCAAATCGATATCGATTAAGTTTGACCTTTGACTGTGCTTACGTTGAATTTTACGGTGGAAATCTCCGTGGCTGTGTCGAGGATCACTTTCCCCTCGGGATATTTCGGGATTGCTGTGTATATATATGTATATAAACTTGTCAAAGGGTAGTGAGGAGGACGCGTGGCGTTCACAACGGCAAACGAATGTGTCTTTTTTTTTTAAACTAAACCTTGGGACATGTGCCGCTCTAGTTCTAATCTACTCTAATCTGTCGTGGCCATTTCTTAGCCCATCGCAATTCCGTCTGTCACGCATCAGAATTTTTTTCGAAAATTCGGTGTGTGTGTGCCGCTTTATGGTCCTTGACAGTATACCTCAAGCATGCAAATGTTATCAGGCCCGTCCTGGTAAACACCAAGTGACTTCGTAACTGTCAATACCTAAGGCAAAAAGTCCTGAAAAATACCCTTCTTAAAATATATACATATATATATATATATATTTGTGTATACGGTTATAGGGACGTCGTATGTATACCTATGCGAAAATAGGTGTATAGATGGATATACATATATATATATATATGCATCTATATATATATATATAGACACACATCATCCATATGGATAGAGAGTATGTGCTAATTGGGATGCGTGAGGTTCCGGGAAAGCCTGGGTGTTCCCACGATATAAAAAACCAATTCAGTGTAAAATACATAGGTATAGTCAGACGCTAGTGTGAGCTCACTTGATATTCCCGTAATACATTGTGCCTATATGCTAGAAGATATAATGTATATAGGTATATACAGTCGAGAGTACACTTGTCCTTTTTTTGTGTGGTTCTCTCGCGGTATTACAACAGAGCAGTTAGGTGCGTGATATCAGAAAATGGCTTTTGTACTTTTCTCCAGTTTTAAAGGGTAACCGGATCCACCGTGCTGAAATGGAATTACGTAAAGGCGGTCGGACGTAAAAGAATTTTAAATGCAGTATTGCGGTGTTAAATATATTCCTCGATAAAAATTCTATGGCCAGAGTATATATAGGGTGTTACCATATATACAGTCTAACGTTCTATCGGTGCTCTCCTGGTGGCTTGGTTAATCCGGTTAATTAGACTGGAAGCCGCCTAATTATCTCGTGGACCATTGTTCAAAGCATATCACTCGTTCTCCGATATACAACCGTGATTCATCGTTCGCACATAAATCCCATGATCGCTATTGGGTTTGTCGTTCTTTCCGATTCGCGACTCTGAGTCGATTGTGAATAATTTAAAATCGGCCAATATGGCGCATCCGGTACAGTAGCCTTGCGATCATGATAAATCGCCAGTGTCAATCATAGTTTCATATCTCGAGACAGGGGCAGATGTAAGACTTTTGATATGGCGGGGGATGCCAGATAGCCACCCTATAGTGCTAGTAGTCTATGGGTAGTTTTCAGAACGTGACCAAAGCAATAAGAAGAAGGGCAGACGAGGGTGGGAGTGGGAGGAAGACAAGAAGGAGGAAAAAATAATGTGGAAAAATAGGAAAAGATAAAGAAAAAGTAGAATGACGAATGTATATATGAGCGAGCGTAGAAAACGTAAGACGTACACGAGAGACATAGGAGGGAAAGAATGAGAGAAAAAAGGAAGGGAGAAATAAGGAGAAATAGGAAAAAGAGATAGAAGAGGGTACGTGAAACAGTAGGAAAAAGTATGGCTACCGATCGATCGACCAACCGACTATCCAGTATCCAGCTAGGGGTGCGACGAATCGAGGCACCCCTTGGCTACGGCCACGTACGAGCCCCGTCGCAGGACAGCTTGATGGATGATACCTTTATGTCTCCGCCGTATATCTCGCCGCGGGATGCAGACACGTTGAGCGCGTAATGCATTTGCTCCTGCAGATTTGAGCTAGTGCATTTGAGAGACCTGCTAGTTCACTACACGGTATATAGATATATAAGGAATGTAATATGTACTTATGGGATACATCGAAAATTTTCAGCTACACTCTACACCCACCTCTGGATGCCATTTTGAATTTAAGAATTTCAGTCCGCACGCGTTATACGATTCGAAATTTTGTTTCTTTGCTGTGTCTCGAGACTGTCCTTAATATCACGAATGTGCCTCGACAGTCTTTCAGTGACTCGATCGTACCTCGAGGTTCTTGAGGATTTCAATTTTAACATATTTTGAACGTCTATGTCCTGCTACAATCTGTGTTACTGTGTCGTGACTTACTGAAAGGTTGAAAATAAATTGAAAAACTTCTTTATGAAATAATTTTTTTAAGTTACACATACACACGTATTTACGTATTACCATTTGCTTTCATTTTCAAGCTTGAAAAGTACCTAATATGAGCTTATACATTTTGAATGACTGCTTGAAGTTAACATGAAAGAATTTATTGCGGATCATGAGAAACGTGTTTCCTTTTTTTTTGATTTAAGACTTTTTTACGGGACTCCCACGAGGTCCTCTTTCGAATCTCAAAATCGAAGATGTGAAAATACGTGCCATGTATAAGGCCCAAGTAAGATCCCCAATTGCATGTAAATATATCCACACTAGCGCCTTCCAAAATCCTATAGAACGTAGGACATCGAGGCACCACGAAGAAACAAAATTTCGAGCCGGGTATGACATATCCAACATCGTAAAGGATACAGATACAGCGTATCTTCGTCGACCCGATCCACAGTTATACCGATAGCTAGCGATACCCTTAAAGCCTCAAAGATAGGAAGGTGACTGGGACAGAGAGAACGATTTCGGTCCCGTTCACCAGAACGTCGTATCGGTAGTCCAAGTCGTAAGAGAGAGGTCTGCCCTATCGGTGCTGTTAACCTTCGAGAAAAGCTTCTATCCAGAGTATAGGGTTTCCTATACTTGGTGGTGGTACTATTCTCCCCGACGATTTTCCCCGATAAGGCCATTATCCTGGGATACCGATGCCGCGGATAGGTTAAACTTCGGAAGTCTTCGACGGCACCGAGGGACGTTGAGTGCGGAAGTGGAGGGAGCTGTTTGGGGCGGTCTCGTGCGGGCTGGGTATCCTTAGTGGCAAGGAGAGAGAAATAAGAGAGGGAGTCACGGGTTAAGGATAAAGGTGTATTCTGGAAGGATAGTGGCCGTAAGAGGAGGGCACCTACCGGAAGGGGTGGGATAGAATTTTGTGCGGAGCATTAAAAGTTGCCAAAGTGCAAAGTTTCTTGGGATGATCCCGGCAACGGTCGTACATACAGTAGTAGCACGCTTAATCCCGTTACCTGCACAGCCAATTTTTCTACCCTCTCCCGTGACCCCCTGCCCGCCCTCCCCCCTATACACCCTGCCCTTTACCAGTGTCTATCACAAGAACGACCCTGGGCTTCTTCTGTACCCAGACTATGGAAGACCATCGACTTTCCTTCATCCCCGATATCCTTCCGCCACTTGGCATCCACCCCCCTCCCCCCCCACAACCACTTCCGCAATTTGATATCCACCCCCCACCACTTACGGCACTTGGTAGCCACCCCCTTGCACGAAGCATACATATTTATCGTAGTCAATGTAGTTTCTCGTTGACGGGTAGACTGAGGAAATCCTGTACGGGTCTCGGGACGTTCGATGGGGGTCGATGTTACTCATGGCCAACCAAGAGAATTCAGAGGGTTGGTTTTCATTCCGTGATCCCGGTAACCAGGTACGGGTCACGTTTTGCAGTTGGCATACAGTCCGGTATCCACAGCAAATAATAACAGGTCACACCTCGTGATATTGAAATAAACAGCGACGTCGTTTTCAGGACGACGTTAACGCTCGTTGATCTGTAAGGGAGAAAAATAAAAGGGTTACAAGCTGGCAGCAGCTGGAGAGACATCTAATTAAGGTATACAACAACGGGCGTTCTCTCTTTCTGACATCTTATTTAGTTTCCCCTAGGTAAATGATTAAGGAAAAAAAAAAGAAAAAAAAAGAAAGTTAGAGGGTGTAAGTCGAACATCAGAAAAAGTAACAAGGGTCGTAACTAATTGTAAGAACCCCTAAGGTTCTAGGTGGTAACGCGCGATACTTAGGACGCCAGCACGTAGGTCCAGATTATGCCATCGGGTAATTCGTATAGGGAGAGCTTGGGAGGTTAGCAGGGGATGGCGCGTCGAGATGGAGTTCGAGAATATTAGATACCGTGATATCAGACTACAAGGGGTGGCCTCTCTACGGCTAAGCAAGTAAACTGGATTAGTTAGTGTTTCGAGTTAGGCAGAGTTCGCTGCACACTTTGATACATAATTATTACTCGTTGTTCCTCGCTGAGCTGTGATGATAGAAGCGACCAGTCAGAGAATAAGAGTATAAGAGAGTACACGCTATGTCTACCTAACGGCAGGTAAAGTTCTAATGGATACCTGATAAGCAAGAGAATATGACTCTGGTGTACTAAAGAGTCGATATAACGAGGATGTGCCTTAAGATATACACAGGGAAGAAGAAAAGGAACAAGAGAGAGTAAGTCAGTAGCTAAGTAGGTACTACGAAGTAAAAGGAAGGCCCAATCAGCGAGCCCGTGTAATTTAAAAAGTTTCGTCTCGCGCTCAAATTGATAAATCGCGAAAGAGCACTTTTTTGCCAGGAGGCGCAATCAGCGATAATCCAGTTTCACGGGGACGGTAATAACGATAATAGCGCTGGCTCGCGAAAACACCAGGCATTCTATTCCGACGACTTTCCCGCTGCTGCCGCCACTACTTTTACACGGCAGGGGTGAAGTCGAATTTGTCGAGGGATTGGATGTTTTTTTTTTCCTACCCTTAAGAGAGTCCACGTTCTGGTGCGTCAGAGTTGCACGCACTATATCCACAGGCAGGTGCCTAATGCATGATATAGAAGGGTGCAGGGATAAGGGCTCGAAGACGGTTCGGGTATTAACGTCATCCCTTGCTGAAGATTGATGGAGCTATCATGACAGGAGCACCCCTTCGTCCTGTTTGTATCCCTGGATTCCTGCCGCCCACTCTCCTCGACTACTTCCATCCCTTGCTGGGAGCTGCTTTGGCCCTTCTAAAAGCTACCCCCTCGTGGCACCCTCGCGGATCGCTAAAAAACCACCGTCGCCCGTATAAATGGTTATAGGTAGTCGCAATATTTATCACTAGCCAGTGCCGGCTTCTGGTCCAGCTTCGCCCTTCGCTTATTGGGACGCTTGGGGTTCCTGCTGCCATTGCTACCGGCTACTATCGCCTCCCGTGCATCAGGCTAGCATCGGTGCTCGGGAGGATCCGTTTGTGGTAACGGGTTGTTTGGAAAAATAAAAAAATTAGAGCACGGAAATGCACTACCCATTAATTTCCGGAGGATCGAACGGAGCTCACAGGAAAGCCATGACTCCCCGAGGAGCGGCGCTTTATCGGGTTCGGTAATAATCGATTGGTTTTCACTAATTTCAAAGTAATTGGGAGGAACATTTTGTGGGTAACTTCGGAAATTAGGGAAAAAATATTTTTATTCTTTTACGCAGTTTACACGATATCCGGTGTCTCCTTACATATACCTATATAGGGGACATTGTTAATTAACGAAATTTTAGTAAAGAATTTAAACTCGCTACCGTTCGATCCATTCGAAGAAATACTAGGTGCCCTTGAGAATTTAGGCCTAGTCTATCCTTGGTACGTTATCGCCAAGAACAAAGGATTCATTTCAAATTCACGTGGCGCAAAATCTCCCAAAATTTGTATCTACGGTAAACAAGGTACAATCCAGTGTGACTTAGTCTCCTCTGTGGTCCCGCGTTTGTGTATACATATATATATGTATATATATATATATATATGTATTCTAACAGCATCATCCCCTATGTGCTGAATTCATCCACTTACTTCTCATTCTCCATATATCTTCCTATACACCTTTACATTCTTACACCCTCGTAGCCAAATCCACTATATATAGTGTAATAATACCTTGACATAGGGATGATAACCGGCTGGGCAAATACCGCAAACAGGTTAATAGGATCCCTGGAAACAAGAGCCGAGGCAGCTTTCACCCTGATTCACTCTATGGGGACCAGCATGAGCACTTATGTTCAGGAAGGGCAAAACAAAATGGACCAAGACGGGTCTCCGTTTGATTAGGAACAGAATATCTTGGATGGATAGGTCCACGATCAAGGACATGATATTTTAAGGATGAGAAACCAAGCAGTTTTTAATGGCAAGAAAACGTAGTCAAACATGAGAGTATGGAGTAAAAGTATCGGTTTGTTTGCCTTCGTTCAGTATTTCCTTCGATCACTCGTTTAACCACATTTTTCTGTAAGGAAATCGAAACGGTATTATGTCTATTAGAAAAGAAAGTTCACGATAGAATAAGTGAATTATATAGAAAGGAATTAGAGATGAAGTATAAGAAAAAAGTCTGTTGATGATTTAAGTGCGACAATGAGAGAGAGAATTGCAGAGAAGAAAGGCGAGAGAGAGAGAGAGAAAGTAAGATATAGAAAGTGATTGAGTGAAAGAGCAATGGCAGGAAGGCATGGAATTTATCATTTTAGAGTTGAAGTGCCGTAACGGCGACAAGGCTGAAATTGCAGTATTTGGGAGTCGAGTGGCGGCTCGAGAGGAGAGGAATGGAGTGGAGATTGGAGAGTCGTGAGAGAGTGGGGGGAGAGAGAGAGAGAGAGTGTAGAAGGAGAAGGATCAGGGAGTGAGTAAGATAGAAAAGGGAGTACAGAGTACGAGCTCTATAGTGGGAGATACTGTGGTAAAAGGGAGAGCGTCAAAGAGATATAAATA
>JASANN010000260.1:1227391-1266048 GCA_031762395.1 Calameuta pygmaea
GAGAGAGAGAGAGAGAGAGAGAGAGAGACAGAGAGAGTAATGGAGAGTAAGAGAAGGAGAGACAAAGAGATAGCTCCGATCGCAATGGACGATTCGTGGTAGCCACTCACGCTCCTATTGCTGACAGTAGTCCTGTTCCGTTCCTAGTCAGCCAGCCTTCCTGACTACAGCTCTACCTACACTCTACCGCACTGCGACAATTCGATAGCTGGATCCCACCGGTCCTCAACCCCGTCTTTACCAAAATCCTTCTACGACCCTCCTTCTTCTAGACCTAAACGTGCCCACGCATACGTTTCCCGTACTCCTGATCAATCCTCCAAGGCCTTTTTTCCCTCTCTTCCATCCTGCCTCTCATACACAGAGTCTTGCCTAGAGGACTTTACACAGTCAAATCGTTCGAAAAGTTAGCATGTAACGATATCAGCTTAGCTTAGCTACTAAGGTATGTACATACATACGTGAAGGATGAGAAGCAACGGCGATGAGATTGAGGGAACAAATTCTCAGAGTTAGAGAAACGAAGGTACCTCCTCAAGGCTTCCTGGAAAGTCTAAAACAAGAGAAGTTCAGCTGTACCTGACGTAGAGGTACGTTTTGCCCTTGTACTCTAGACAAAGAGAAACTCTAGGTCGCTTAATGCAACAGGAGTGAAACACTATCCGACCCTGTGATTGCTATACGGCAGACTCTTCGCCAGTACCCGTATGTATGGTATATCTCTACTCGTCTTTAGTGGAGTACCTATAACTTAGTGGTTATCAAAAGGATCGTAACAACCTTCAACCATTCCCCACTGTCACCTTCTGAAATCTCATCTACGTGCGTGCGTGCAGGGAGTACGGGAGAGCACGGTAGCACCAGAGTGTACACAAACGAGGAGAAGGACAAAAAGGACGAGGACGTCGTAGGCATCGTGACGCCCGCTGACAGCATCCATTAGAAGTAGTTTACTCTCGTCCTTGGGGGGCCGCTATCCGCTACTTACGTTACCCAGGATCCACTCCTATTCTGTCATCCCTGGTACTTTGGGAGCTTGGAAACTTTTTCCCAGGACAATTACACCGAGCCAAATCCTTCTCAGGAACTGGCCATTCGTATCCAGTCTACATGGTAACAAGGGTAGGTACACCCTGACAACGTTACTCAGGAACTAGGTGGATGTACCCTTAAAAAGTTTAGGTCGAGAAGTGTTTTGAACTCCTGTGGTAGCGTCCACGATTTACCTGTGACATGCAGACGGAGCTTCTTCAGCCGCGGAGTAGTGACATATGTGTAGCAGGATGCTTGGGTGTACCCAGGAGAAGTCAGAGTGTGCCGGCACTTCCGCCGACGTAGACGTGTACGTCGTCTACGACGGTGACTATTTAGCTTGGCCGCGTTGAGCCAAATCCTTTAAGCCAATTTACGCACCTAACTCGGCGCCCTTATCCCTCCGACGATAGTAATGACGAAAGAACGCTGCTGACACTAAGCGCCCGGACTCATCGCTTCTGCAAGATCCTTTCACCCCCCGACTTCATCCTCGGCCTCCTTCACCGGTCTATATTCCTTATCCCCAAACCCTACCCGACACTCTCATACCATATTCCTTCGGTGAGAAAACCCTTTTTTTTTCCTCTTTTCTTCGTCATTCCCTGCCACTTGTCCTTTTTCCATCCGGGACTTCCTCCGTGTCTTCTAGAATATCTTGGGCTATTAAGAAAAACCAGGAAGGGGCGACAGGGGTACGTCGCGAGATCCTCTATTAATCTTCCACGTCGTCCCCGAGTCTGGTTGACGGGTTTCCCAGGATCGCGAAGAAGTGACAGAAAGATGAGAGAGGGTGAGAGACAAAAGCAAGGGTGGAAAGGGTGTCGTGGGCATATGCACGGGGAAAGTTTTACAGAAAAAAATGTTTCCAGTCATTCGAAAGAAATTTCGAAAATCTCCAAAAACCTCGTGCAATTTATTCCTAGGCTTAAGTCTGATCTCCCCCTAGTAGCACAGAATCTCCCAGTCTTCCCTACAGCCATAAGGGTTTTCGTTTAAATTATTAAGGGCTCCTTACAGCCGCAAGTATTCCACTAAAGCGCAAACTGGATAGACCGGAAGTTTCGTAGTATCGTGACCAATAGCTACTCGGGACTATATACATAAAGGGTCATGTGTACATAGTCTATAGGAGCCAGCATCGGTAAACCGTAAACACCCCTTAAACGGCCTATTAATCCTCCCTCTTGAACTGGCATAGCATCGCTCTATGCTTCGCTCTGCCTTCAATAATTCGCATCTCAAGCATCCAAAATAACTTTGATACCGAATGCATCCGTCTGACGCTGCACGCGTATACGCAACTTAAATCGATCCCCAGAGAAAGAACAACCGTCCGAACGTAGGACGCACATAAATTCCCTGGAAATACGTAAATGCTAGAGCCAGCTGAAACAGTAGAATATAGGGAATAGAGAGATCATAGTCAGAGGGAAACCGGTGCCGTCCTAACCAGCCGACTGCATATCAATTTCCATGGGCGGCTGACGAGTAGCACGCGCATAATGCAGCATAACGAGGCGTAACGTGCAGCCAAGTCACATGTTCAGGACGGGTGTTCGGTTAACCGAACCCCATAACAACAAGCGGTATACTATGTGAGAGAGCGAAGGGAAAGAGAATAAGAGAGAGAGAGAGAGAGAGAGAGAGAGAGAGAGAGAGAGAGAGAGAGAGAGAATTATATCTGGATGTGAGAGAGTAAGAGACAAAGAGAGGAACGGAGATAGAGTAATGGCTGAGCGAGGGAGAGAGTCATGCCTCTCGGTATGGTAACTTCGTAACTTCTAGCAGTAGTACACGGGGCAGGCCATGTGCTGGCTGGCTCCGTACAGCCGTCAGTGAAGGCGTCGGTACGCGGGGCGTCGCGCCAACCCGAGCAACACACCACACCCTCGGAAGGGCTGCGGATCGATAGGCAACCCTCTGCGAAACTCGGCGAGAGCGCGAGCTCGAGGTATAGGAGGAGACGAGTAGTAGGTATACCAGAGGATGAGGTGGAGGTGGAAGTGAAGGTGGAAGTAGAAGGCGCAGGGTACGCGGATGATGTAAGAGCTGAAGGAGGGAGAGACAAATTGCCCGAGATCTCCCGTCGCTGAGGAGGAGCTGCCGCTACTGCTTTTACTTCTGGTTCTGATCCTGGTTCTTCTCCACTGGTTCTCCTCTCCTTCTGCTTCCTCGGCTTTCTACCTGCCACTGACAAGCGCACGGCATTTTTTACAACTGACAATTTGAGGATTTCTCCGATCCCCACTCGAGTCCAACCCTCGGCCTCTGGTTCTCTTTGCTCGGTTTTTTTTTTATTATTTTTTACAATTGCTTCTTCGAATCCTGGCTTTCTCTTGATTTCTTCCTCTTTTTCGTACGGCAAGAGTGTAAATATATTTTTTATCCAACATCATCTTTGCTCCTTGTGACACAATAAATTTAATCTAGTCGAAGCGAAGCGACACGTGGCTCGCCAGTATGTGTCATTACCACGTGTATATTATATACATAAATTTTATACGGTATCCGTACGTGGTATACGTGAAATGAACTTTTTTTATGTCAGTATTACGTAGCAACGTAAATCTGACTACTTAGCTATATTCAGATTCCCTTTTGCCAGGATTTTAAACCGTATCAGGAGAACTGCCGACTGGGATTTTAATCTCCAACGCGAAATATACAGAACGAACGATTGAGGTGCGTCACTACAGTATCGTTAAATGTACCTGGTTGGCTTCAATGGGCGTCGCTGAAAATATACTCTTTGAATTTTCAAACGGGACTAGGGGACCGAGCGATTCTCTACACGATAAGCAGCGAGTAGAAAAACGGTGGGAGCAAAGGGGATGAAAGGTGAAAAGGGGAGGAGTATACGTGCCATTCAAAAAGATTACGCACCTCCAAAACCATTTAATTTCGTACCCTCTCGTTTACGAGGTAGAGTTTCGCCCGTAGAAGGCGACGCAGGAGAAAGTGGTGTCGTGAGAGAGCAACGAAGAGAGGAAACGACAAGAGAATGCTGAGTGAGAGCGAGAGGGAATAAAACTCAAAACACACGAGTTCCTGCCGTGGAGTTGGCAGACGCGGGTTGCGACTTCAGATAGGAGAGCAGAATAGGAAAGCGCGTGCAACTCTATGGCTCCCTGGAGCCGCGTATCTCTGCGGATATATCCCGTGGGACGAATCTCGGACCGACCTGACCCCAACGAGTCCCGCCACTACGCGCCAGGTAGTACCAGGGGTATTTCCGGGAGGTAGAACAGTCCTGAAGAGGAGCAAGGGTGTCGGAGTCATTTTGACGCAGGGAACCAAGTCGCTCGAGGGGCAGCGCTAGGGGTGGTTTTTCGCGAAATCTAAGAAAAGATAGAATTTTGACCTGGGGAAGAAGCTCCTGAGGGATGACAGGAGGTCGCTAGGTAAAGTCAGGAACAGCAAACGGGAGGCTGTGGATTGAATCACAGGAAAGCATTAGGTCCGGGAGCAATCAATTAACTGGGATTTATATTTTTGATTTCAGAGAGAAGCTTCCTTTCCGGAAGGGTTGAACGCCATCGGCTACAAGGGATTGACTTCGGTAGCACTTGGAAACGTGCGCGGATCGCAAAATCGGCAAGCTACCCTCGATGGTGAGTTAAACCCTATCCGTAAAGCCTACCCGACCCTGTGATCAATTCGTTTGGACGAAAGCGCAGCTTTCGAATGCCTAATTAAAATCTACGCCCCTGGTCCTTCAGTCTTCCTTGCTCCTTGAAAAACGAAGAGCTGCTTACTTCCCTTCGTTTCGACTTATCGAAGCCGCTCTACGTTTCACGATTATCCACGCATCCGCTTAGCTGTTGGGAAATGCTGGATCAACTCGATGGTTATTATCGTTATTGAAAACAAGACCAGCCGAGTATTTAAATAATACTCAAAATTTCATACGTAACACGATACTTAGGAGTGACGCGTATCGCGTAATGAACAGCCATGTGGTAATTGTTGGAAGGTCCAGTTATCGCGTGTGTAATCTGCCAGCGAAATCAGGATAGAGTATTTTCGTTAGACCGACTGTCAGTCCATCGGAGTTTCGTGGCAGGGCTAGAACAAAAATAAAATAATAAAAAGAAATTGAAGTCAGAAATAGCCAATTGAGAAGGTTCTTTTATTTTTATTCTCACCACTAAATTGCAATTTTCTTTCACACGAGATTTTTACTTTGATACATAGTTCTGGACTATACAAGGTACATATACGTCACAACCACAATCTTCCCCTCCACTAGCCCGAAAAAAATAATGAAATTGAAAGTCTCCCTCGTATCAGGTTTTAAAAGGTCCTTGTAAAACTTTATTAAAAAAAAAGAAAGAAAATCTTCATACCCCACATACCTACGGGCCTTAAAAAAAGGGCTTGTTATCCCAATCGATTCTCGTAAGGCAGGAGAACGTCGAGTTACAAAACACCTAAATTGCCCCAGGCTGAAGGACGATATCAAAAAGGTTCGATGAGTTACAGCCAGAGTTGCTCCCGGATATTTTCGATCCGTCTTTGAAAAATCGAAGGATCCATCATTCTTTGCGGAAGTAGCGTACTCGTTTCGTGCAGGTCTGAAGTGTCGTATATCAGCCAGAAATACAGTGATGCCTATGCCCGAGTTTGAGAGCTCATGTACGTTCTCGCATTCGTGAGATTCTGCCAGAGTTTTCTCAACGGAGAATGTGTATACAATGGAAGAGAAAAGCGAACCGGAAACAGGATAGATAAAGCGACAGGTAGACAGAGTCATCCAAGAAGCAAGAAATACGTATTCAAATGTACATATATATATATATATATATATATATATATATATATACACCTGTACTACAAATACTGTATAGCAATGCTGTAGAATGCATCAGTGGATAACATTATCAGGAAGTCGTGGCATGTATTAGCATCAACTTTGTTTACGGATCAAAGAGAGACACCAGCAACTCATCCATAGTCATAGGTCGGAAAGAATTACTGGAGGGGAGGATCGTAATACGTAAAAGGGGTGGACGACGGTACGAGTGAAAAAGAAGTAGGAATTCCGAGGGTCGCGAGAGGGTGATTCATTCGTGACGCGTGGGATCGGACTTTTGCAGGTTGTAGCAATTTGTAAGCATTTTGTCCTGCACCGGAAGTGATCCGTGTAACCCCACCGGGATATTATGTATAACTGGCGAGCATAGTAGATTCGCCCGTAGGCAAGAGTATGAACGAGATAGAGGGAATATATATATACATATACATATATACACACCTATGTAGGTTCACATAGGAGAGGGGGGTAACGCTAGAGCGTCGCTGCTGATGGTGTCGGTCGACGAAGAGGTTCGAAGAGGGATAAAGGGAGTTTGGTGGGAAAGAGATATAGATAGTGGTGGTTCGGATAGAAGGGAGGGATGTGGAGGGTGGTGGAATGGTTCGAATGCCACGTGATGGATTGCCCGGCAAACGAGGCCCAACCGTATGAAATTGACCAGTGAGCTAGAATCATTCGATTCTGCTTTTTTTCCTGCCCAATGCTCCCTGCACTTATTTTTTTCATTTTTTTTCTAGCCACCCCCTAAATTCACCCCTAAAAATCATACTCGGCTCAGTCAGTTCTGCGTTACCCATATACACAATAATCGTTCGGTTGTTATCTTTATTTATGGAACGTTCCCCGCTTATCCATCTTCTCACTCATACCCGGTCAGACCATAAGGGACAGCCCGTGAGAGAGAGAAGGACGGAGATAGGACGCTAGTATCTATGGGATCCATGTGCCGATATCGCCAAGGGATTCCTAGCGTATCTGGCGCGCTTATACCCGGCAAAATTCCTCTGAGAGAGATTGACAGTGCTCGGACACTCCGTAGGATTCCCCGGTAGCCGACGTGTCCGTTTGTTGCCCGCAAGGATTTCATTTCCGTGCCTTTGTCCGGGAGCCACGCGTTTTGTGAAGCTTTGCTCTCCGGAACGTTTCTTTTTTTTTTTTTTTACGGTGATATGGATTTCCGGGTTCGCGTGTCACTTCCATTCTCTTCGTTTCCTTGTGCGGCTTCTATTAAGATCGTAAGCATACAGAGAGCCGTGCGAGTGGAGAGACATCTGGTGTTTACGTTTAGAAACTAGACTGTGAGATGGTAGAGATTTATTTTAGCAGGTAGTTGGTGCAGGTAGGTGTCTGGTTTATGCCGGGTCGATATCCTGGGTATTTCATTGCTGCACCTACGGGGAAGGCCTAGCTGGTCTAGACGAGCTGTGAGAGAAGCAAGAAGGTTTGACCGAACGAGAAACAAGGACGTCGTCTATGTAGCAGCGCGATAACAGTCTGCTGAAGTTTACAACGGGTGTAAAGTTAGTAAGCTTGAAACGGAAGCGAATGGAGGCTCTAGAGAGAGAGAGCAGTAATGGATGCTGGTATGAGATAGCGAGAGAGTAAGTAGTATCCGGAGGAGCTAAGAAAAGAGTTTGACAGTGAGAGGATGATGATGGTAAAAAAAAAGTAAAAAAAGTACAGCAGTGAATACTTATCAATGCGAGGAAGAATTTCGCGGCAGGACGTTCTCGTAAAATAAAATCGGAATTGACTCCAGTGATAAGGTATACCTACTGCGGAAGTGGTTGCAGTTCGCCTTATGTTCCCGGTAATTGACATTCTCTTGAGGAATCGAGGAGTCGGCACGTATAAGGGATGACTAGGATGGTAAGGGATGAAATCGCGGGATTCTCATTCCGAGCGTGTTAGCGAACCTGCCGGAGACAGGGGATGCTTAACCAACCGGGACACACTGTGGGGAAGGGTACAGCGGGATAGGGTGGTAGACATGGGGGATGAGGAGGTTCAGGACGCCCGGGATCTTCAATAGGACATTCTGTACAATCCATTTGGAACGTAGTAGGCCCGACTAAGAAAACCCGCGAAAAGATAATGGCGGGTAATTTAAACCGCAAAATAATTAGATCAGATTGCACGTGGTTGAATCCAAGCGCGGCAAAACAGGCAATCCCTCGAACGGGGTCACGAGTGAAAGGGATGAAAGAAAGGGCAGATTGGTGGAGGTGGGGAAAAAAAAAGTAATGGAAGTAAAAAGGGTAGGGGAATCTTATGGGATCGCGTGGAGAAAGGGTGAGTCGCAAGAAAAGCCAAGCTTGGGAAAAATATAAGAGAACCAACAGGGAAGGGATGGCGAGAGTATCTCGCATCCCTTTATCTCGAGGGCTGTTTCTTTTCCGCGTCTTACCTTCTTCACGAGCACCAGCGCACTGAGCGGCCATCTTTAATTACACCCACTTAAGTCGAGCCTGTGCTATCTCTGCGAACCCGCCTGGCGGTAGCGGCGTGCCGTCTAAGGGCTGCCAGGACCGGGAATTCACGGTCAGGGTCTCCAAAGTGGGTTGCGAGCATCTCAATCCAACTGGAAGCTCCTAAAGGGAGTTCTGCGGCTGGTATAAGGGAAGAGCGAGAATAAAAAAAAGGGAGGAAGAAAGGGTCGAAGGTCTGCAGAGAGAACGAGAAGAAAGAGATTCCAGTAGTGGCGCGAAGGGCAGCGACGCTAATTGTAACCGTCGGTGGGTTTGCTTAAAAAGCCCAGAGCGGCTGTTCCGCGATTACGCTCTGCCATTTTTTTTTTTACCAACCCTTACCACCATCAGACCCTTCCGACTACCTAGGAACCAGAAGCCGAATTACCTCTCGTCCGACCTCTTACTAGTTTTCTCTTCATTCTACCTACTTTTCTACTTACGCAACTCTCTCCCTCGCCCTTACCCGTCATCCCTTACGAGCCCACCCTCCTATCACCCTTGTCCCTAGCAATGCCCCTAACGAGGGCTCGTTTACTCATCGGCTCGCCATGACGATCTCCAGAGCACCAGGATCCGTGCCGACTACCAATCTAATTCCTAACTAATTTCGTTATCACACAACATCACCCTCGTTCTCCTGGCAACCAATCGGACTCAGGCTACTCCCGGGAATTTCAGGGATAAGTACCAATAGTCCAAGGACGTCTTCGAATATATATCCATTTTTCCAAAGGACTTTCAAATGACAAGAAGCTATTACAAAATGATTCTGAAACTGGAGATATAAGCATGCGAGGAAAGGTGACCCGAAGATGAGGTTAGGTGCGACATAGTAGGTGAGTGGATGGCGGCGGCGTTTATGGGGTTGCCTATAGCAGTAAACCGTACGATTTGATGGGAGCCAATACATTTGAGCTTATCACCTTATCGCCAATGGGTATACCCAGCTAGCTATCCTCCATCCCCTCAACCCCCGAGTCATCCCTTCTCTCGACGCCGCCATAAAATACAGAATAAACCCTCACCATCCCCTCTGCCAGATCCAGCACCCTCTTCTCTCATCCCTCTCTCTCTCTCTCTCTCTCACCCCCTTCAAAACCCATGCCACACATTGAACACGCATGCACACTGTATTACGCATATACATATATATTCATACTCCATATGCAAGTGCACATATCGATATACACATGATTCTCTACGTCACGCACGTAAACACGTGACTTCCTACGTCGACGGCCACACGTGAATACCTACACACGTTGCACGCGTGACCACATATTTAACACGGACTCTCCCGCTCGCGCGAGCACGCTGCTATTTACAATTGGCTGCTCCGCAAATATAAATATAAATATTTAACGAGGTTATCCGAATGCAAATAAAATTCACTAATTTATTGCCGGGTGGACGCTGCTGAATGGGATGCAAATTGTAAAACGTTGATTGGCTGCGGTGCGCATCCTTCCGCCATGGACAGTAGACTTTTAGTTATTATACACGTTTCTACTGGTACGGATACGTATACACCGGTGTCGTGTGTCAAGTATGTTATCGATATTTATTTTATTTTTAAATTCCACAATTTTTTATTATCCGAGAGAACGGGGTCACGTTACATCGCGCAAGGCAATAACGATTCCTGGAAAAAAATTTCGAGATCAACGGTAAGAAGGAGACATTTGCCCGGAATTTATCTTGAGCGAAAATGGATTTTCCAAACGGTACAGTTCATGGGGATGATACTCATACAGTGGAAACGGAAACGATTTCAGAGAAGAGATCTTCCAAGTAAGAAAAATCGAAGGGAATTTCATCGTCTCCGATTGACAGGGCGTCGAGTACCCCGAGTGTTTACACGCCCTTGGGGATGACTGAGAGTATCATGGCTTGAAAGTCACCCTCCCCTACCCCCCCCTCGATCCCTTGAAATCATCCAGGATTGAACCACCCTCCATCCTTCTGTCCCCCTCCCCCCTCCCATCCTAACCAACTATCCTACCCTTCAGTTTATCCCATCGACACTCGCTACCCCATATCCTTACTAGCAACCTCATCAACCTCCTAGCTCTTTCCTCTATGTCGAAGATATTGTTTTAAAGTGGAGACTTCTCCCCTGTGTACAGTATAAAGGTGGGACATTGAGATTTCGCGAAAATTGCCAGACGCCGTTTACACCGAGCGACTTGAAGAGTAAAAGAGACAGAGATATAGCATATACAGACATATAACACCCAGGTGTGAAATTTCCAACCCTTAGAGCGAGAGTACAAAATTTGGAGCTCATTCCCCTGGGTAATATTAGATACTCATAAATCAGGATTTATAATACTGAGATACAATTGAGTGGTTTACTTTCTACGGGTATTATGGGCGACAGTATTGTTCCTTGTGGGGCTTGAAAAAATGGGACGTACGTCGGTCCGTGTGTGTTTATATATGTATATATATATATATATATAGAGACAAGTCGTCCCGGCGAATAGGATACTCGTAGAAGGTGCTTTCCTCCAGAGTCCCATAGAAATCCTCGTCATCGTTATGACTCTTTTTGTTAGGATGCCACCAGTTGTTATTGTGGGTTTTAACGGAGGCAAACTCTCCGCGAGAATATCATCCGCCCCGTGCAGGAGTCCCGTGTCACACTTATGCGTATTCGCCGAGCACGTATATACCTACGTCAAACGCCTCGCGTATTCCTGAAAACCTATGGGAAATCTCCTGGCATCCAGGACACGTGAGTCTCATTTATCCTGGTCGGAGACCCGTGACTATTATTCTCCGACCAATCGGCCCCGTTTTATCCTTCGCCGCCATTTTCCCACAAATTTCCATGTCAAACAAGATAGCCGAAAAAAAGCCGGCAAAGATCTTTTAATCTGACACGTTCGAAAATTTCTTATCCTTGTCAGGAATATAAATCTGGATATTTAGCATTACGAAGTAGATGCCGGTACATGGGTTGTCCATATATTTTTCTTTAATGCACCCACTGTAATATACGGGCGATTCGCTGAATATCCTATTACGCGAACAAGAAGAGACGGGGTAGCTATTAGTCGATGCTGTAAAGCCAAGATGTCTATTTATTAGAGCCGTGGACGAGGAAGGGGACGAACGTTGTCGCAGCATTAACAAACCGTTGTTTCGCGATGTTTTTTTTTAACGGCAGATTCCCCCCACTCTGAAAACTTTCGTCGCGTAGCCGTGACTCTGCATCTTTTCCTCCCGCCTTAATCCCGAGTCCACATTATTTTCCATTTTCTTTCATCCCTTCACGACGTCGCTACTCCCTGGGGTGGCTTCCACTCCCAGGGTGGCTCTTTCACGTGAAAAAGCTCCAGTAGACGAGCTCTCGACATCTCAAGCGTAGGATTCGAATCTTTCAATATTTTTCTTATTTATTTCTTCTTTTCATCCCCTGGTCCCGCAACCCCTAACCACCCCTCTGCCCATACATCCTATCATACACTTCCTCTTTAGCTCTTACGTGTACGTCCCCGTTGATTTTCAAGAGTCCCCAAGACTTTGGACTTTGATGAACCCTTAGCATCTTCACAACAGCATCCATTATTGGTCCAGCATCTCGAAACTCAGGGACCTATGATCGAATGTAGTTATTAATATTCCAAGGTTGTATGAGACGAAGGGCGTATAGAAAGGCATAATAGTCTCAATACCAGATATCTAGGATCTCTATGGCGTATAAGGTTTTCTTTTCACGAACGAACTAATCCCGTGCCATCACCCGGAGGTTATTCCAAAATCAAATCTTTTCGGGCAGAACGAGAAACGGAATGGCCTCTAAAAAAGTTTTAAGAGTAAACCGCCGCGCCTCAGGGCTGAGCCAGCTACGAAGTCGAGTCCGATCACGTAGACTCATCTCGGTCATAAAACAACCCTCTACTAGCTCCTCGCTATGTACAACTCTCGCTATATACATACAGGCGCACGTGAGCTATATAGACACAATAGGGGGATGAAAATGTACAGTCACTGCGTAACGTACTAAGAGCATCCCCTATACACTCTGGTATCCTCGTACGGGACGATCCTGCGAATTTCTTAGATAATCCTGAGCTCTTGAGGGAGATTCCAAGGGACATGATATCTACTTTGTCCATGAGGGATGATAGAAATGGCTGCTTTTATTATAACAAAAGAGAATAGCAAGGACCACCTGGCAGCAAACTCGAGTTCCTGTTCGTATGCGAATCCGATCGCGAGCACGCGAAGCTAAACTTAGGCTAGGTATATAAAGGTAGCGACAGATAGGAAATATGGCTTTCGGATGGTACAGGGTTGGTGTAAAGGGGTTGAAGTAGCACAGTAGAGAGTATAAATCTACTGGCCGAGAACTCGGTAAGACAGTGGCATTAGAGGGAACCTTAGTAACCAGCAAGCATAGTAGATAGTTTGGTATTTAAATGTTAGGACACCCCTTCGTTCTGCCACAGCAAATGAACTCGAAGAGAAAGCAAGAGAGAGAGAGAGAGAGAGAGAGAGAGAGAGAGAGAGAGAGAGATCTATAAAACACAACCCGTATACCATAGGCATTGCAGAGATAGGAGTAACGTCAGTGTTAAAGCTTAGGACAAGTAGAGAATAGATAGAAAATGGAAATAAGGGATGGTCGAGTTGGAAAGTACTTTCCAGCAGTCTCCTAAATATAAGAGCCTACCAGCAGCAATGTCACGACCCGTGACGGTGGTAGGACTGCAAAACCCCTCTAGTCCTGGTATTTAAGGGAAACAAGAGAATTTGTAGACGCAATGGTTACCCTACTAAAAGGCTCAAAAAGATCCAAAGAGTATTATCTGGTTAGACTAGGTGACAAAGACAAAGTAGAAACCTACCCTACAGGTCAGCCACGCTTAGGGGTAAAAAATCATATTTTTTGTCTACGTTGCATCAAGGGTCCCTAACCTCTTAGATCGTATATCAACCAAGAATACTCTGCAGTGGTAGCATTCTTATTCTCTAGGTCGCTTCTACCCTTATCAAAAGTTCACCCCTGGAAGTCCTGTTTGGCGATAAAGACGCGGCCGCTTTAACCACCCCAATGGTACTACTGGGATCCTGTACCACTGTACTACCGTAGTCCTGTATAGCCCAGCCCTGTACAGGATAGGTATCTTACCTATCCCGTGGCTCGTTGCACGATGTAGACATTTTTCGGCTCGTTTCATTCTAATAGTCCTTTCGCTTAGCGTGCCCGGTTCTTCGCTCGATACACACCCTCTATCTATATATACCCCTTAGCTAGCCCAGTGCAAGGGTTTCTGGAGAGTGAGGTACCAACGCAAAGAGTGTACACGTACATATATACATATACATGTGCAATACATCCTAACGTATATAGACATAGTGAAAGGAGGTAAAACCTCATAGGGGTTGGAAAACCTTCAGGATGTTCAAACCAAGCACAGATATGGATATGCATGTCCGGCATCCTAAAGCTCCCAGCTTAATTTATAGGCTCTCACGAAGCTTTTCAGCCATAATCTTTTAGAAGGGCCTACTATATATCCTTTTAACTTTGGATGGCCGCGTCGCGCGCTCACATACCGTACCTGTATGTATTACGCTGGCTGTTACGGATAAAAGTCGAATTCGCGTCACTTCCTCCTCCGTGCAAGGATCGATCCACGGTGATACGTAGGCCGGGTGTCCACGTATTTCCAGCATTGTCAGCAAACAATGAAACGGTTACGGGGCGTGTTAACGGCGTCTATTGTCTCGCCATCGTGACAGGGCAAAACGTTGGCGGACAATGCGCCTCCGTACGGTAGACTGGAGTAAAGTCGTATGGTCCCTATATACTAGTTACGACCTCAGCACCCTCTTTTCAAACCCCACCATCCACTTCTTCGTCGAATACTTTCTGCGTCTTTTTTTTTTTTCTTCTTTCCGGACTCGCTTTCTCTTCTCACGTCTTTTTCCAACATCTCCTCACGTGTCAGTTATCGTTATACGTAATTCGCGCTGGATATGCCGGAGGACCTAGACACGTATGTTCCACCCTGTAAAATAACTACTGTGAAATGAAAAACTATCTTGCTTCTCTCTCGCTCTGTATGGTCAGACAGAAAGCTGATGTCGCGCGGAAAACTTTTCTACCGGAAATAAATCTATCTCAAACTCAGCGCGACAGGAGTTTTAGCTCGTGAATAAAGAAACATTTTAAATTCGATAATTAGCAGCCCCTCCGGGAAGGCAGACAGCTTGTGGTGGATAATGGGGATTTTTGCATTGAGAGAAAAAAAAATTCGAGAGTTTATAATACACGGTATGTATATTTATATATAATAAAAATTTACTTACCCACTTGCTCGTCGCATCAGACGAACACATTGGCGATTATCGATCGAGTAGTTTTGTTTTCTCACTGAATTGTTTTTTTTTTCAATTCCTCCCATCGTTTTATCGCTCTATTTTTTTTCCCCTGAAATTTTACAAAGTTTTACGTTTTTCATAGTCGCCATCATTTCTATATGTTTTACTCTCGCGAAACCGCTACCACCGACTGTCTCTTTGACTTAGTCTCCCACTCCCGTGTTACCCTCGTTCCCTCCTCATAAAGCGGAGGTTGTAAAGCCGCCAGTTTCGCGAGTTCCGCCATTCCTCGCCGGAGACACGTATTTGTTTGTTTGCCTGCTTAAGTTTCGAAGCAATCAAGCGCCAGCGCGACGAGCGTCCTTACGTTCCATTCGTGGTTGTAAGATTTCAGGGAAAGCTCGAGAGCCGCGACGGAATTGAGTTGCTTGGAAGGAAACCCTACCTGTTTCTGGAGAAGCGAATCGCGACTTTACGAAACCTCCGTTGCAATTTCGCACCGCGTGACCGAACCCTTTAATACGTCGCGTTCTGCAAATTGCTTCGTCTCTCTTGCCTGACAAATCCTACCTTAATTGATACACACTGCGCTACAATTTGTCGGAGCGCAACAAATGCTCCCGGTATTCTCGCCCCTTTTGATCTGCCGCGTCTCTGGATACATACACGAATTAATTTAGATGATCAAATACAAATATTATACGCGATACTTATCAGCCTTGTAAGTAACAATGAAAATATATATTTATTATACAATTTTACAAAAATCAGTAGAAATTTAACTGGGCAAGCAAATACTTTTTCATACTACAATGACTCTGAGGATTCCTGAAATTTAATAATTTTTGGATCGTTAATACTGATTACCAATATCTACAGTGTCATCGATCAATGACCGTCAATGAAATTCGCTGCTTTCAAGGGAATAAAAAATTAAATATTAAGAATCAATATAGAGCATATATCAATAAGCCCAATTTAATTAATCACCTGAAAGCTATACGGTTAGAATAGGCAGCTCTAAGTATGGGTAATCAGTATAGATCGAAAGGTCGTATCAGGTGTAGAAGCCTTTTCCATGCGTGCAGCATCCACAATGGACCGTATCAGCACATGATAAAATTTCTAGAAAAGTATATCAGGTGAGAGGGTTGAAGTACTTTGGGATATGGATATGTCAGTTTATTTATGCGTATTTGTCGATATATGGTCGGATTAACGTTATTGGGAAAATGGCCGATGTCTCTGGTCGGGACGGAGGGAGTGAAACAAAATATATTGCGATTGCGGTCGGCGTGAGTCTCGCTTGGCCCCGATCTGTCACACAAATCACCCTGGTCTTCCATACCACCATGAACCAAGCTGCCTACCTCTGGTGTTTCGCTCCTTTCCAGTTTCCATATGATACCCAGCTACATACCCTCGATCCACCCTTACCCACATACCCATACACCACGGCGTATATCCCAGATGGTCCGACTATTTTATATCGTACCTACCTCACCAAGGTAAGGTGTAACTATGTTCCTAGCCTAGGCTTGGTATTCGGACTGGTTGATGGGGTGAAATCGCATCGCGCGAAAACGTCGTCTATGGGGTACGGAAACTAAGTCAGTGAAGTAATTAACCTATACGAGCACAGAGAATCTCCTCGTAAAGTCAAGGGACGGAGGATCGAGAGGGTGAGGACTCGCCTATAGCCGCTTGGTTAAATCTCTCCAATACTCCATCAGCCAAGTAGTATACCATAGTACGTAGTATAGATACTCATTGGATCGATACTATATTTTCCAGTAACACGATCCAGAGCGACGAGGATGAGAACCGTATAAAATTGAGTGGAGTATATTCCTGGGGTGAGGTTAGGAATCCATTGTGCTCGACACGACGTACATGAATCCGCGTTCGTCGGCGTCTTTTCCGCCATTAGGCCAACGCGTGCGTGAAAGCCAGTGGAAGTCGGTGAAAGGCGAGATGAAACGTAGAAAAGTATATACTAGCGCATAGTATACGTATTTGTAACAGATGAATAAAGAAGCGAGGGTAAAGAGCAGAAAAGAGTAAGAGGGACAAAGAATGAGGAAAAGTTATAGCGAGCGCGAAGAAGAAAGGGATTTTCTGCCAGGAACCCACAGCGCCGAATGGAGATTCCCCTGAAGCTTTCTAATTTTGCAGTATCCGAGAGAGCGATACTTTGGGAAACCAATCGACCAGCCTCGTGATCCTGGCTCTCGAGTCTTCGAGTCTGGATATAAATCTTGTGGATTCACCTTCTGGATAACGTTTCGCGGAGGAGATGCTCCAGATACACTGGATGACTTTTATTGCATAGGAATATTAAAGCATCGCCGACGACTTCGAGCCCGCTGCCACCCTCCAGCCACCAGCTTCTTTCTATTGAAGCAATAACGCGCAATTTACGGGGTCAACAGTTTGGCTTCGCATAAGGTACGACAGAGCCAAACTGGTACGAGAGAGGGAGAGAGTGAGAGAGAGAGAGAGCAGATACTTGGCGGCCATTTTTCAATCTTAAACGGCAACGAAGCCTCTGCCTATTGTCGAAGTATCCTCCTGGCTTTGCTTCTTTTCCATCCTTATCCACTATACTGTCTCAATCCTTCGACTAGTATATAGTTATAGGGATCTTGCGTCCTTCTCGCTCTAGCCGTAAGCAACGCGTGCCAGTATCTAAGTTTCTCTTTCACTCTTACTGGCTCTTCGTCCCTCTTCGTGGAGCACGTGTTCGTTCCATGGGCAGTCGGCCAAGGTATTGATTATCGTGCTTTCCATTGGCAGTATTGTACATCAAAGCATTGCGTAATCCGGCAATAACTGGGAGCGAGCGAAGCAGCAAAGGCGGTAGAAAGTGATGAGGCTGGAAGTAAAAGTGGAATGGAATGACAAGACAAAGCATAAGTTTCCACTGTTAGCTACGTGGTTACACGCGAGGCGCAAAGGGAAGTTATGCCGAGTCGAATTGGGAAGTAATTTATGTACCGCAGGACGTCGGGACGCCTGAAAGCACCAGAAGGCAAAGGGAGGATGCGACGCCGAGGAAGAGAAAACGCGGCAGGATCGACTCTAGCTATTTCTCTTTCTTCTTACTCTCGACGTCCTTTTACTTTTCTTTATAAGTCACTCGCCACGAAACGGCCGGGTAAAATTGTCACTGACGATAATTGGATTAAACGAAACGACAAAGGGTAGGCGTGGCGACGGCTACGTCGATTTTCAGAATTTCGTCTTACCGCTGTCCACGATTTCCTTTTCCTGTGAATTTGCTGAACTTTTCTATGGCGCGGGCGAGCGATCGACGACGAAGAAGAAAATGGGTCGACGAACGGATTCCGAAGAGTGCGTTTGAGGCTGGACGAAGGGCGTCGTTGAAATCAGAACGAGAAATAAGGGAGGGACGGGGAATGAGAGGCTGAGAAGTTCCCGTTATGGCTGGACCTAGCGAACAAAAGAACGATGATGAATCGTGGTTTGATGACAGCAAGAAACTACTAACGCAGCAGGTTTGCAGCTACCCGGTAAATTCTCTTACCTTGGTAGACCCGACGGATGGCCGCCGTTCCTGCTAGCTAAAGAAAAGGGGATGAAGTTAAGATTCTTTCAGGGGAGTTTAAAAATTGCGAAGCTATAACTCTAGAAAAACATACCGCGCTCGAATGCACCAGTATAATTTACAAGTCGTATTTTACATTTTTAATCCGAAAATTGCTAGTTACAAACATTTTTCACATTGCGAAACGTCAAAAGGGAAACGCGCTAATGAATCATTTGGATGTCTAAAATATTTGCAAAGTTTCAATATCATTAATAATAAAGGGTACTAAATAATTCATTCTACAGAGCCCGGGTCTAGTTACTTTTATTCGGACTAGCATTATGTCTCTGTCTCTTTCTTATCCATATAAAGTCACATAAGTTCGTCTCTCTTGCACTCACATGAGGCATAGCTATTTCGAAAATGTCCAATTTTACACCTGTGACTGAGACTATTTTGATACGCTTCTCCCAATTGTTGGTTGCCGCGTGACGTGTCAAAGAGTATGGGAATACGTCACATTCTTCTAACTCTACAGCGCATAATCAACTTCCACATGACAGCTGTCAAATCGCACGGGCACAATTGAACTGTACAACCCTGTATATGCCTAGGTACGTTATTAGCCGTCCAAAGAGAATTGCTTGCGTTCCACGTGGAACAGTTTGAAAGTTAAAGTAAATCCTGTAGAGTATTTGTCGAGGTATACAAGTAAAAGGGCACACCCTGTATATACGTATATGCAGTCTATTCGATGATAAATTCATTTATCCGTCCCCTTGAGCGTCGGTTCGCTCTCACTTTTACTCGACGCCAACGCAAAGAGAGAAACGTTTCCATTTAACCGAAGCTTTTCAATTATAAAGTATTTCCCTCTAGTCCTCGGTTAAAGCGGCCGCCCTTGATTTTCCTCCTCCTCCCCCCCCCCCCTTTATCCAAGAGCTGCTACCACCACCTTTACCAATGCCAACCGCCAACCACCAACCACCATTACCACCTTCCGTCTCCTTCAACTCCATTTTCAAGTGGCGCTCTGAGAAGCGTCTAGGACGCCGGTGAAGTCACTGCAATGTTCTCACTTCCGGGTAAAAGCGTGCGCAAATCCCAACCAGTGAGGCCTCCGCGACGTCGTAAAATCGTGGAATTTCAAATCGATTGGGAACTTCCTGAGAGACTGGATATTCAACTAACCACTTGTCGTTCCAAGGAAGCCGACGGAACAGAACCAAACCGGACGCCCTGGAGTGTCCTCCGGGATCTTGCAGACGTTGAAAATTTCAACCCCAAACATATACATATATATATGTACTACGGATGCCAGTATATAGGATCGCATCCATTACGTGTCTATCGTTCCTTGGTCTTCTAGGGGATGGTTTCACTGTAGCTACCTATAGAGAAGAGGGCCCGTCCTGAAAGTGGCTCGCGATCAATGCGAGAGCGAGCAACCCCTTTCGTTGCGACGCGCTCTACCTACCCTCTTGCGCTCCCTTTACTTATACTGGTTTACTTATCTATTTTTCCGGGGGGGGGGGGGGGTTGCTGTCTGTCTTCACGGGGACATAGGAAACTTCTTTACTATCCTGCTACCTCTTGCTTTGGACTTTCTTCACTTTTCTGCTGTCATTCCTTACGGTACTTCCTCGTACGAGACATTCCCTATACAACCAAGCAGGGACTGAACGAGGGTGCAAAAAGATGGCAGAAGGGTAGGTACTCCTACCGAGAGGTTGACTCCTACTAAGGACGTATAAGGTATCAACCACACTCTTCATCGAATTCCCATGAGACGCCTGGTCGCTGGTTGCTGTGTCTGATGTTCTTTCTCGCGAAACCAGGAAGCAATCCTATTTAGAAGGTGACTACAGCGAGGATGAACATTTTAAAAGTCCATGCCACGAGCCTCCATCGGCACTCTTAATTCCAGAGATTCCCAGTGGGCCGCTTCGCACCTGGCCACCGTTTCACCGTTTCATGGCAGTACCGGAAGTTTGTTAAAAATCAAGAAACAGAGATAAAACCAAAAATATAAGCTCACCTCGCGCAGACAATAGTCCCTCTTTTCCGTCTCTGATCCACAAGAGTGCAGACCGTTTGTATTGGTCCATTCGGTGATAAACGAAATTACATCAGAAACGGTTCACCCAATCATCCCATCATCCCTTACTATAGATACTTCACCCCGAAGCACCCATTTTCTACCTTCAGCACAGGATCCCATCTAGATACCACTTCGTTCCACGTCCAATTGCCGATCTTGTTATTTTTCCCAGAAATGAACCGCAGGATCCCTGTTGGAAAATTGTGCCGATAAATGTTCCAGGTAACGTTGCGTGGCCATCTTGGTACGATTAAGAACGCCGCTCTCAACCGGAAGGTATAAGGACACGTGGTTATATCGAAGAAAGTTGCAATTTTGCAAATTCTTACCAACCCCCAGGGTACCAGCGTCAGACGTCGATACTCTCAAGAGCCAAGGCGGACGGTATCCACAAAGTAGGGTAAGTACGTCGTCATATGAGGCTGAGCTGTGGTAAGCTGAGGTAAGTAATCCAGCAAAGAAAACGTCTTTGGTCTCTCGTTTGAAGCTTCGAGACTTTGCCGTGTGTCGTTGCCGTCGTTTCTACTGTACCAGATAGTCCTCCGATACCGACAACATACAGGGACACTTTATCCATATATTAACCCGAAGGAAGAATCTGAAAGACGAAGAGAATCATTCTTATAGCTGGACACACAAGCATAGCATTAAGAGAAGAACAGGACGAGGAAGAAGAAAAATCCCCAAGGCCACATAAGGGATAAAGGCTGCTTCAGTGTCCCAGGCTATGATTGTCCAAACGCAATTCTTGTCTGAACGATACAAAATCAAGAATTGTGTAGGGACATCAGCGCTTGGGGCGGGAATCAACGAAATCCGGTGATCCTGCAATCTTCGCGAAGGGAAATGAAATATGAGAAAAATAAAGGACGCGTGGACAATAGAGAAAAATGGATCCGTTTTAGAATCGTAACTTGTAAATATAAAGGAAATCTTGCGCAGTTTGTGATTTCCTACGAGACTCTTTACTATCCGTAGCCATGATTATCATCGTATACATATATATATACATATATAACAGTAGAGATACAGAGATTCTCAGTATACCCTAAGCAATAAAAGAAACTATCTTTATTCGAGAAATACAAAACTGCATCAAAATATTCTCATGAATTTTCTTTCGTAAGAATACCTATGTATCCTCAGTTATACTGGTAATGTCTGCATCACATGCATATACCTACTTACACATACATCACCATATGTACTACGTAAAATAAGCGAGGAAACAGGGAAAAGGAGGAAAGATAAAAAAAGAAAGGAGGAAGAAAAACGTTAAAAAAAATTGTAAAGAACAAATGGCGTGGTCAGCAGGATCTTTCTGCCATGAACGGAATCAGAAGCCATTCTTCCCGTGTCCGCTCTCTCAATCCCCATCGATACAGCTCCACCCCAATCTGCCTCCGGTGGACCGATAAAACGAAAGAAAAGCAGAAGAATGAATGAACTCGGTTAGAGAGAGAGAGAGAGAGAGAGAGAGAGAGAGAGGAAAAGAAAACGAAGACACGAATCGCTGAAAAATGACTGTCCGGACATTACCGGATTTCAATATCCTGGAACAGTGAGGTTAGGTACAAGACGTGGTATAATATTGGTGCATTACTTAAATGCTAAGAGGAAAAGGGATAGGCGAAGTGGTGAAACCTGAAGGAAGGATGGCTGGTTGGAAGGTAGACATTTTTCGTTAGCGTGAATAGAGGTAAAGATATATGAAAAAATAAAAAAAAAGAGAAGGAAAAAAGTAGATACAGGCATAGAGCATGTGTTGGGGGAATAAAATGGAGTAAGACTAGCGAAAGTAGCAGGAGGGTTAAGATGGAGGTTGCATTAGCAAGCTGAAGGGTGGATATGGATACGTATGTGCTTATAGGTACAATAGGTACGTGTGTACGTGGCATAGATACACCGGATACATTATGCATCCTGGATTTTATACGATATAATGTACTTGTTAGCTGCTACCTATGCATATACGCAGGAGCGAGCTCCGGGTGAAGTGTCCCGAGAAAAATTGCTCGCCCAAGGGGCTCGTAGGAGGTCGGGCTTAGGGTGTTATAGGTAGAAGAAGGATCGCAACAGGAGAGTGAGTCGTCTAGAAGAGAGGAAAGAGGAGGTTACGGATTTTGAGGGATCTTACTTGGTGCGCCAGGAGACTTCGGTTCGCGTATCGTGATCCGTTACGTGACCCGGAAAGATCGACCTCAAAGTTTCCACGATTATGGCTCCTGCTATTTCTCCTAGTAGCATCCTGAGATGGTATTTGGATTCGTATCTATTTTAACCTACCAGTTGCTTCCTATGAAAATACGCGTTTCAAGTGGATGCCCTATCTGGATCATGTCTTTTGTGTATTTCAATTGTACTTCTTTAACGAACGATTCTTGATGGAATTATCAGAAGAGATCGAGTGACAGATACCAGACGCCATTGCCGTGTTGATTAAAGTGATTGCAAAAGTTAATGAAAATTTCAGCTAATGAAATTAGTCACTCAAATACCAGTCTGCAATTAGATCTCACTAATCGAGTTAAAGGTCAGACAATTAGCCCAAACGATAGTCTCTACCAGCTCAGACGGAGCCGCTTATTTTCTACGTACAATTATAATGCCCTGGCACGTTTTCTTTTTGTCGTTATTTCAGGTTAACCGAAATTTTTAATGCTGATGTCAAAAGAAATACAGTAGAGGCTCTCGTAGCTTCTTTAATACGAAAACATGTTAGCTAAGCGAAATACGAAATGTATTCAAAAGGGACCTGGCGGTTTCCCTTCTCTCGAATCCGTGATCAGTGAGAATGTTCAGGTGTCCCAATCCCCGGTCTTCCGTAAGTTAAGACAATGTAAGCTCTGAGGACTCCATTGTGATCTTGAACAGGGGCTGAGCTAAAAATAGATAATTTAATAAATTCGTTACTTCGGCTACGTATGTGCCTGTTTTCTCTTTTGTCGGTACTTCGAGAGAATACATAAGTAAGGATATGTAAGTAGCTTTAAAAGCAGAAAGGGAGGTTAGAAACGCGGTGGAAAAGAAGGTTAGCATTAAAAATCAGGGTTCAAACGAATCGTGGTATTGGGAAAAGTGCAGAGCAAGAGTTTCTGCTGAGCAAGAAGAGGAGGTCTGAAAGGAGAGGATGAGGCTCGATTCCAGGCACTTAGAGGTCTGCTCGTCAGACACGATGATGATGTATGGCTCTCAGCGATGGAGGGCGGTATAGCGCTTCTAGCAGGCGCCGAGTACGCTGGTCTTACCCTGAGGTTATCTCCATCCTGGTCTTTCCCTTTCTCGAGCTCGCTTCGTCATCTCTCTCTCTAATTCCTCGACGTACCTATATTTGTTTTCCGTCAGTAAACCGGCAGACATTTTTTACATCACTTCCTGGGCATACATCTTCCTGGAAGATAAGACCAATATTCGTTACAATAACCAGCACTCACTTCGGGTATATAATCTCGCGCTACTCTCCCATCCGGTATAGGTACTGCCGATGAATGAAGATTAAAGCATTTTTTAAATTTTCAAAGAAATACACCGAAGGGATCATACGAGTAGAGAATAAGGATCAAATAGCACCGAGAACGACGTAAGAATATTACATAGAGTATATCCTTCCTGCGAGTAAGGATGATAAGGTAAGCCGTGTCTACGCCATAGTATAATAATACTTTGCCCTTGTTCTAATATAGATCCAAGCGAAGGTCCGAGCAATATGCGAGATATTGTGGACACTGGTCCCACGTTCCCTTATATAGAGCCGTGTCGAAAGTCATAGCTACAGTACCCTGAAATCCTGGTGTTTGTCTAAGGACATAAGAGCAAGAAGGACTTGTGTATACTTTTCTCTCATTTTTTTCCCATCTCTATCTCTTTCCCACAACTTAATCCTATCCTACACTGTACGTCACTTGGTGAGTCAAGGCTAACCCCTCAGAACAGCTTTCCCTTGCAAGGAAGAATACTTATTTCATATCTGAAGCGCAAGGAAGCACATATGCGGAGAATGGGAGTCAGGGTGTCCTGGCGTTACGTGTGCAGAGAGCGAAATAAGCGTATAATACTGAGAAGGGCTTTCCTGCGATTGTCCGAAAATGGCAGCGACATCAGAGCCAATGGCGGAGGCGCAAACTGCCCGAATATTGGCAGTGTGCCAGAGGAATCGTCGAGGATTTCCAAAGGAGATCAGTAGATGAACGAGAAAGCCCCAAGAAGCAGATTCAATTAAAGAGTCCTGCATTAATTTCCAAATGATAATACACATATATATAGATATATACAGATCTTCTAAGAAATAGAAAGAATTAAAAAATATATATTGTACCTTCTTTTACCTAGCGTTTGTCTGTATCCTCATTCACTGCTGGCTTGTAACGCTTTTATAAGCCCCGAATACCTACGCCCTTTCGACGCATCTACGACTATGCGCACTGGGCAATTTTCGTTTCCGACTGCCCGCATTACATGCGCTCGATGAATGCCGGATGATAGGACAGGGCTCAGTCGGGTTAGCTGGAACAGAATGGAATAGGATAAGCTCGAGCGAGGAGAATGCGATTGGCCCGTGATATTCCACCTGCTTATCTGTACGCTATACGAAATATCAATATAGCTATTCGCTTGTGTACTAAATGCATAAGTACACAGACGGACGAAGAGGACTGGTCACAATTACATACGTACTAATTAATTCCCAAGCATCGTCCATCCGCATGCATTGAAACAAGCTGGGTTTCTGATTTGCCAATGATCCTCATACGTGTCCCCCTGGAGTTCTATGGGAGGATCTCGTCCATAGACAGTGGCGTCGTATTAGAGGAGCATTCACGAAGCGCCATTTCAGTCGGAAGTTTTCTGCTGGGTGGCCAGGTGTTGAGACACGGACTGTAAGCGATATAGATTGTCAAAGTTCGGTGAAACTGTTAGCCACAGGAACGGAGTTTCCGAGGGTAACTTTCATCCCTCTCGTACTCACCAGCACCATCCCCGTTGCTACCACATTGACAGTGGCCCTACTATCCACTGGTACTAACACCATCGTGGAATGTGGCGCAGCCCTTTTCCCGATGGAAGTTATCGGTGCCAGGTTTCTCTACCCGACGTCGCTACTCAAGTCCAATGGAAGATCCTGTTCACATGTATAGGTTAAAGTGTCCCGCGCAGCATTGCTCTGAAGGAAACAGCCCTAAACGGGCGAGTATGCTTTATTTTAACGACCTCATAGACGTTGAAGCGATTTATCAATTCATCTCGCAAGGCTAACGCGATTCCCCGTGGGATAAAGGTCAACGACGTGACGTCGCGTCGTCTAATGTCCCTCGAGAGGGACGAAAACGGATATTCGTATCGCATAGTTTACAGAACGATAAAAATCCACGTAAAACGACCGTAAAGTTATCCCCGCAGGAGTTATGGCTCTATATACGGGTTATCGGAGGATAGACACAGGTGCGGACGGATCGTAATGCCATTTTGCAATGCCATGCTACGAGGGACAGAACTGACTCAGCCGCCTGGCGGCTGATATGTGAAACAACCGTGTAAGCCTGTGGCGTAAGAGCGTGATTCTTGAGGGTCCCATTCTTTTTCGGCCAACTAAGATCGAGGATACGAGGAGAGGATTGTGCAAATACATAAAAGGGAGAAAATATTGTGCGTAGGAGAGAGGCGAGGACGACTTCGAGGATCAGAGGGAGGAAAAAAAAGAAGAAGAGTGGATTGAGGAAAAGAGCCTGGATACTTTTGGAACGAAAGGAGGCTGAAGGGTCCATCTTTATTCTTTATTAGATCCCACCCTTTTTTTTTCCTGCTCCCCTATCCCTCGGGCTAGGAGGGCTTTGCAAGGGCGATAGAGGCTACGAATAGACGGTGCAAGGTAACTGAGAGAAGAGGAACCATAGAGAAAGAGGAAGATCGTGGAGGCGAGAAGACGAGTAGAATGCTTCTGCATTTTTGTATAAGCGCGTTATGCCGCGAATGTGCCATGGGTTTGGTCCATTTCTGGCAAATGGACATCCAGGATCTAATAAAGAAACTTGGGGACATCTAGCAGCCCTTGCTTTACACCCTCGCTGTCCTTCGACCTTCCGAACCGCGTCTCGTGCTTCATGCTTCCTGCCACGGCACCCACTACCGAGGAAAAGACCCTGAAAGGGACACTTATATAACCGTAGAACGCAGTAGGGAATGTTAGATAGTGGAACGAAAGGCGTTTAGCGTCGTTCGAGATCCTTCGGTATTAGATTTCAGCCTGTTGGCAAATGGAGCGTTCGGTCCTTGAAATGAAAAAAAAAAGGTACAAGAAAGAAAAGAACCAAGAAGAATTTTAGAAAGCTTCAGAAGGAACTATTTAAAGGTTCATTACTACCCGTTCGAAAGTTCACTTAATTCATGAATGCGAAACAAAGGATTTTCCCTAAAGAATTCAATGAAAAGCTGGCAAAGGTTCATAGTTTCGCCAAAGTCGCGTGTCGCTTTCCAAGAGCAGGAGAGACGAAATAAGTTTGTGAATTCTGGAAGGACGAAAGTCTCGAAGGAGCGCGGAGTAGATAACTGCTAGTGTAGGTTGGGCAAAGGAGTCTAGAGTAAGAAGACGTTGGAGATGAGGACGTGAGAAAAGAGAGCGAGCTTTGGAGGGGGATCAAAAGAAGGAGTTCTAGGTCCGTCTGATGACTGGCTGGTTTCTGAATCCTGGCTGGTTAGCTCGCTGGCTTCCCTACTAGATATCCCGGCTCGTTGGCTGGCTGGCTGGCTGGCTGGCTGGCTGGCTGGCAGACAAATTGTGAGAATTTCAATGCGGCACGGCGACATACGCCGAGCGAACAAATGAAGAAATAAAAGCAGCCCCGTTTCGCTCAGACACAGGGAATAACGTGAGCGCAACAGCGACACGCTACTATATATGTATATATTCCTCGGAAGCGAGCGGACTCTGCTTATGGGAAATAAAAAATATTTCCCAGCAGAGTAGCATAGAGGCAGCAAACACGGATGGAAAATAGAGACGAATACCATGAGCTCTCGGCGATATGACTGTAGGTACGTATGTTGTGCTGTAAAATGTCGAGGAGGAGAGAGAAACTAGAAGGAAATCAGAAAGGATTGGCAGAAAGCGAGAGAGCAGTGTGTTAGGTACGAGCTTAATAAAGAGGGAAACGGGAGAGATCCGTAAGCGACTCTACGCAGGGCGAGAAGTCTGGCTAGGGTGGAAAGGTATAGGGAAAAAGTATAAGGCAGTGAAAAAGGGAGAGTATAGGAAGTTGGGTTGGCAGTACTGGTGTCTACGTAGGAAGCTGGGGGTACCTACTGTATTTCCGGGAATAAGTTTCGTTCGAGTGGCGAATTCGTGCACGGGTCGTCGAGGAGACGTGAATAAGAGCTGGATGGGATCATAGAGTGGAGTAAGGGATGCGGGAGCATAGGGCAGAAGGAAAAAGGAGTGGCTGGATAAAGTAAGAGAGAAGTAAGTATGGGTGCCGGCGGTTGAACGAGGGAACGATGGTACGGGGTCGTGGATGCTGAGGGGTTACGAAGTTTTGCAGATATTGAATATCTCGGACCATCAATCATCCCGGCGCAGCAATATCCGAAAGTATTGCCTTATACTCGTAGGTATAGCAGGACCGATTTATAGGTAGAACCTGTCCTGTGCTCGGCACACGTTCTTCCTTTGATCCTGATCCGTCACCGATCCTCTTCATCCTGAACTCAGCTACGTAGCGAGGATCTTATTCCACCTTAACCAAAATGTCTCATAAAACACGCCTACCATCTTGGTGGTGCTCGAAGTACGTTTTTTCTCTCTTGTTTTTCTTCTTCTTTCTTCTACCTTTTTCTCCTATCCTTCATTCCTCCCTGGTCGACACCGGGGTAACGAGTGCCTGGCAGAGAGATTCAGCAATTGTTTTTTCAAGCAAGACTAGCACGATCCCCTCTGGAGCTATTAGGCTCGACGAGGGTTCTGAGTTCTTCACACTTCGCCGGAGTGGGAAAACGCACGGGAGGAATAAACGGGAGAGAGAGCAGAGAAGTGTAAAAGGCGTGTAGAAGGATGGAAGTGCCAAGTGAGATGACGAGGAGGAAGCAACGTCCAAAGAGGGAAGAAGGATCCCCTTATGATGATTACGATAGGCTTTCCATCCCATCCCAGCATCCCAGTTTCTCGAGTATCATCATCTCTAGAGTCTTCTAGCTACGAACTGCGGGTTCACGGCTTTACAGACCAACCCTATAACACCGTTATCTCCTCAACACCCCAACCTGAGCGAAGTTGACACCCTTATATTTTTAAGCGGTATTCGTCAAAGGCCCGGTGAGTGAGAGTTTACTACTTGGAGGGAACGACTAGTCCTTTTACTTTCCTAGGAGACAGACTACCCCGAAAAGCACTGGTCAACTCCCGGTGCCTGACCACTCCTTGGGGAGCTTTCGGAAGTAATTTCCCGGCTCCCAAAATTACTCCGGAGCATCCCACCAAGTATATTACACTAGAGGCGGTCGAGCTTACCTTTTCCCTGCACCCCTTCAAACCCATTTTCCTCTTTGACTTCGGTCACCCTTTATGGACTGTCTCCTCTGTATTACGACATTAGCGCAGCGTCTCGTAGACAAGGCAGTAAAGGTGAACAGTTCTGGCTTGATATCGGGTGTCCGCGTTCAAATCTGAAACAATATTGATTCTTCTAATGAAGGAATTAATTAATTTTCTAAGACTTGGTAATTTCAACGGAAGCCAAAGTACAGAGTATTGGTTAGGTTAGTTTCCAGGGGTGGGTTGTTAGGATGGTATTATGAAAGGGAGAGGCCCAGAGTAAGAGCGACTCTGCGCCCATGTGGCCGGATGAAGTCGTTAACTCGAGTATGTACCCACTCGCTGCGGAATTGGAAGGGCCAGGCATCAAAATGAAAATTACACCGATAGTACCCATGCATCGAGAGTCTGGCGGTAGTAAGTTGCTATCTATATTTCATATATAGTCCACAAATTTAATATCTCTTTATTCCACAGCCTATTATGGGGCTAATAGAACCTGGATCCGATAACGAAACAATAACCAGTAACTTTTCATCGAGCACTCCAGTGGTTAATCATAACTGTTAACAAAAATGTTACAAGTTAGGTTAGTCACTTGATTCCTGGAGGAAGGAGGGTTCTGGAATTTCACAAGATAGACCATCTTGTCTCGGGTCACCGTGGTAAACCGAGTATATCGATCCTTACAGTAAAGGAGGGACCGGATCACGAATCGATAGGATCAATGATCTATCCAGGGGCTTTTGGCAAGCGTTGCTAACCGTTAACGTACGTAACCTAACTTGGATAGCTATATTGATAGCCACGGACGATGGAGTCACGTGGCTGGGCTCGATGGCTGCTCTCTGCTGGATGATGACTGGCTGGCTAGCAAGCAAGTAGGTAGAATAGCGATATACACGAACCAATGCGTTATACGCCTCCTGCCGCAACATGCGGTCGCATTAAAACAACCTGTTACCCAGCACGCGCTCTACCGTTAGCTCGTAAGTTAGGGAAGACGGATGCTGGATAGAAAACCGCAGGAAACTCGGTAATCGCATAGATTCGATCCTCTCCAGAGAGTGTGAGCCGACGAGAAAGGATGCTGAGGGAAAAAAGAAACAAATATAGTAGCAACCTATCTACTGGTAGGAGCCGGGATGATATAGAGAACAGGGAGAGTATCAGGTCTTTGTAAGGATTCGGCTAATAAAAGGGCGTTGGAGCATAAACGATGGGAATCCCCGTTGAAAAGAGGAACTTTTAGGGAAACCGCGTGTAAATGTAAAGTGAGGAATTCACCCTTTCACCCTTTCCTGGTGAAAGGGTGAACGGTTCCTGGTACGTATAGGTTTCAATGCTAAGGAGACAAAGGGTAGTTAAAGTCCCGCCCGGTTTTATTGGTTAAGGTACGCTCGACTAGCCAAAAGTATAGACCTGATCCTCATAGAACTAGTAGCCTAGCAACACCCTTGGTCTTCTTACCACCTTCTACTTACTCATGCACCGCCCATCCCCATCACCTCCTTAGGTTTCAATTTGCCTTATCTTTGGTATCTGCGTTACTCTCTACCTCAGCCACTGTGATACATCTTCTCTCCCTTAATAGGTGTCTTGGCTAGGATGCGAAACCTGAGGGATAACCCGGGAGAACCAGAAGGTCGTCCACAACGTGATCGATCCTTCGCCGAAAGGACTCTCTTCGGCCCCTTGGACAAGAGAACAATTCTCAATTCATCTCAAACTCGCAACCCACCCACCGCCCTATCAAGACCTTTTGTTACTTTCTACCCGCACCCCTGCAAACTTGTCTAGTCTGCCTGGTCCTTTTTTTCATGTCTTCTGCAACACTACTCAGACAAAATGCAATAGAGGCTAATAGAGGCCAGGAACGTAAGTGGCTACGGGGAAAGAAACAGGCCGCCCGCGGTGGGATTGTCGGTGCAGGCAAAAAGGAAACAACATCTACGGGGTGCCCTTACGCCGACGGAGAAGATGCTTAGGTAGGGTGGCTCGCCTGGCTTTATAATAAAGTCTAAATATTGTCCCAGGCATTCTTGGCTCCAGGGTCTGCCTGTTGTCAAGGCAGGAGAGTTAATATCCAAGATTAGCATTATTTATTGCCCTCTTGCCGAATGTCTTTCCTTTTTGTCATTCTCTCGCTCTTTTACTCCCCCTTCTTCGTCTTTTCAGAAGTTTTCATTCCTTCTTTTGTATCTCATGTACTCCCCCCCCCCCCTTAAATTCCTTCTCTTCAAGACGCCTCATACCTCCCATGGACTTTCTTACTGGAACGGAGTTACATTACGGTCCTTCGATATTGACGCCCCAGGCCACCTTTCGATACTCCATCGACATCTTGAATTCGCGTGCATCTGCGACGCATTTTCTGAGAATAAAATGACTTGCTGCGACCCTTCTCTGATTCTGGCACAGCTACCTATAGGTAGATTGAACTCGTACCTATTTCCGAACCCCGTGAGATATCGAGCTCGTGACTCGAACCATTCGTTTCCTCACGTTAATTTACGTGCTTCTGGACGATGAAAAAGTGGCAGGAAATTGCGAAATTGATGGCGTGCGAAATTTTCACCATTTTTCGCCCACTTTGCACAGCTTCGCCGACAATGCCATTGTGATAATATCAAGAATTCGAAAGGAAGAAAAGCGAGGTAAAAAATCATTCCGAGTAATTATATTTCATTAATTTTAGTAAATAATTCAAGCGTAACTCACTTTTTTAAATCAAAGACGATTTTCGAGCAGAAGCACGTTTTTAATAATAAAAAAAAAACGTATGAATTTCACCTTGAGTAAGAAATTCTCATGAAAGTCCATGGTTATAGAGAAGCAGGAAAAGATAGGGTAACACCAAGCCCTTTTAAAACGACCCTCCTAAATTGTCCTTCAGGGTTCACTTTTCCTCATTCAACCAATCAACATCCTAGTCGTTGGGATCCCAAAATGTGCCACAGCGATTTCTGAAAATTGTACAAAGAGACAAGAGCGTTTTGGATTTTCCAAGGGCCTGAGTAGGGTAGTGACACAACACCAGCTCAAAACGATAATATTTACCTCGTCGACTATGGCGCCTCAACCCCAGTTTGATATACGGCGCCCAAGGCAACCCCACGTCAAATTCTACGTGACGTTCGACGAAAGACAAAAAGCCCTCTATTCCCACGGGAGTCATAAGCTTTTCGAAAATGTGTTTCCTGATTCGCACGTACCGATTAGTGAGAGAAACAAAATTGACGGATAGGAAAGAGAAAGAAATGAATATAAAAAGGTGTTCACGACAAAGAGCCAAGCTGTACTTGGCAAAAGTTACCTTTGGCGCGAAATTCAAAGTGTTGAATGGTAGACAGCATTAAATAAATAAAGAAAAAAAAAAATGAAAACAAAGAAAGATTCTCTAATGGCTATCTAATGCTTCGGACAGTTTATAACGTAAGTCATGTCGGCTTGCGGTTTATTATAATGAGGCCACAGGGTAGCTTTACACGGGACTCTGGCACAGAGCCTGGCGATATAACTAGTTTTCGTTTCGCAGCCCGTATCTCTTTCAGGAGTACGCATTCTCCGGGTTCAATTAGTTGGCCATGACTAACTCCAAGGGTTGCGTGGGTGCAGGATATTCCTAAAGAAATCCGCCAAACTTACCTGTAATGAAAAAGGACATTAATTTATTAGAGTATTTCAAAATGAAGTATAATTGATGACATTCAATTCACATGCCCATTAAAAGTGTATAAGAATCTCCCCACGTAGTAGGTTTCCGAGATTTTGGCAACAAATTAATTGCTAGGGCTGGTGCCAGCCATGGTAATGGCATCCGATCAAAGGGATCGAATGGTTCCTTACCTAGAGACTATGTGCATCCCTACGGCAAATTCACTGACTGAATATACATAGACGTAATAGGTATATGGATCCATATACATATCTGCGTAGCCGAATGCAGTAAGGGCTGTAGTGCGCGCGAAATGGATTCGATGTGGCACGTTAATTAAACTTAAAGTTACTTGCCGGTCGATCCCCGTCCACGTAGGTAGCGGCAGCTGCCAAAAGTATTATAGAAACTCGGCGCGTTCTAAATACACACAGCTGCAAAAGTTCCTCAGGACTTGGTTGGTATCTGCAGTAGTATTGGCGGTATGGCTGTACGACAGACTCGTCTTTCTTCTGCGTGTCACAGTGATAGTAGTAGTAGTAGTAGTAGTAGTAGTAGTGGTAGTGGTATGCCAGAGACAGACCACCCCCTCTAACGTACCTAACTACCCTCCATTTCCTTGTCCTCCAACCACTCTGCCCTATACGTAAAATCTCCCTCCATGGATACACTCCACGCATTACAGCTAGTGAGCACTTGAGTTATAAGATTTCCATGGACACTTGCCAGGGTAATATCAAACTGTAAAGCCCACCCTTAGATTCGGCGATTCCCTGCATGTAACACATACGAACATGTACGTAAGGGTAGGTTCTACGTCAGTTCACTTACAGTTAACCAACGGCGGGACCTTTCACGTTTTCTCAAAAATTACTCTCTCTCGATTCATTCCCTGTTACTAGAGAACATCGTGATGGAGAATCTAGACTTTCTACAGGGGGGGAGAGGGGGGGGGAGTCGCGAGCGCTCCTTACGAATCCTTGCAGGGTCAATTTCCAAGGATCTTACATTAGATTCGACTCACGGAGAAGGTGCTCGCTGAGGGTGTAAATGAGATTGGAAAGAGATGAAGAGGATAGAGAGGGAGGGAGGGAGGGAGGGAGAGAGAGAGAGAGAGAGAGAGGGACTCGGGAACGCGTGATTACGATAATTCAATCGAGGATCTTCGTCGTCCTGTCGCGGGTCGTGTCGATCCTAGGCGGTGCGAGCCTTAAGGGGAAAGTTTGCTTATTCTGGTCACAATGTGAGTCACCCCTTCCAACGGCGTTGCATCTCTCGCCGACCTGACGCTAATGCATATTCAATGTTACACTCATGCCCAGAATTTCGAGATCGGGACAACCCCCACCATCGTGCCGTTTTCCATCCTCTCCTAACCTAACTACCGCCCCCCCCCCCTGCCATCTCGAAGCATCCAGTACCTTGCTAAGATCTCTCTGCGATCTTCCTTAGCGCTAACCCATCCACCCAAAAACTCCGTTCTCGCGAAAAAATCGCAATTTTTTCTCGATCGTTAAATCCATCCGAAAACGATCGGCACACCCTGCTAGATCTTTTCGTGCTTTCCTCGGACGCACTTTCCTTTCTCGATGGGAACTCATAACCATACCTACAGAGATTCGATAGAAAGAATCAGAGCCGTAGGTGGGGCTAGGAGCGAGCGCGTGTGTGTGTAAGAGAGAGAGAGAGGATATAGGTAGGGGGAGACGTCGTTAAACCCCTGCGAATCGCATACGAGGCTCGGACGTTCCAATGTAGGCGGTTTTGGCTCGTTTTACGCGCATCTTCGGGCAATTTTCCTGACTGCTCGCATTCTGCGGGAAAGCTAGCGTATCGCGGCGGGGCATAAATACGACGAAAAATAAATAAGAAACGCAATAAAGATCCGGAATGGCAGCAGGGCCGTTACTCAGACGCGTATACGCCGTTAAGCCGTTACTCGTGCCAAAAGTACCGCTGACAATTGTTAACCCCGGCCAATATCGTCATTAATATCTAATACCGTCCGTTCACCCCTAATATTATAGCAAACTTTCGTTTCTTAATGATCCTGTGGACTGGCATCAAATCCTTGTTAGATTTGAACCAAGAACAAAGGAATTCACGTAGGGGATGCCTTCCCGACAAGTCTTGAAAAACCGAAGAGACAGGAAGAACAGGGTAACGTTCGATGGTCACGCGATTCCCTGTACCTTTTAGTCTCTGCCTTTCCTAATATATTTCATTGTCCCGTTTAACGGCAGCCATGCCAGATTCTCGTAATGACTCCACTCGATTGATCTCGTCGACTGGTAACGACCTAAGGCAGACGAGAAAAAGAGTATAAAGAAATGTGAATAAACGAGAGCTGGTAATGTCACTATGAGAATTTAAGAGGAAAGAAAAAAAAATGCCAAATGCTTCCATCAAATTCTATCCGCATCTGCGATGAGTGCAGGTAACTCGCAGAGGGGAGATATCTTTCGCGTATAAATTATAATATGTAAATGTAGCCAGGACGTTGGGGGTTGTTATGCGTTAGAGGTAGATAGGTGGGCTTGCAATTACAGAGGCTTATTGTAGATACAAATTGCTTGGCCTCTTTAGTACCATTTACCATGATACCTACAATCCTCCGAATTTTCCTTCCTTTTCTCAGCCGCAGTTATACAAAACCAGCCACTGGAGAGGTATTACCAAAGTAAGAACTTGTCTTGATAGTCGACGATCTTACTCAACGTAAGGTTTTCGTCGGTTGGCCCCAGGAAAAGCAGCCCTTCTGTTATGCAAGAAAGACAGAATGGTTTCTTCACGTCGCCTTACTTTTTTTCTAGGTTTCTTCTACGTGCTCCTCTTCTTATCGCGTACTTCGATAATATTCTGTAAGTTTATTTATATACGGATTAGAGTATACGGTTAACTTACATTCCGTTTTGTGTTCCTCTCTAACAGCCTCTCACAAGATGACCGGGTAGGTGGAGCAAACGTAGAGGAGCTCGTCGGCCGGTTGCCCCATAGAGAGTAACTAAAATAGACATAGACACCTAGTTAAGATTCGGGTCAGCAGCGCAGGGTTGTCTGCCCCCAGAGACCCGGGGATACTGGACAAATTATCTACCGTTCCTTGAAGTCCTTGGACTCCCCTATCCTATCCTATCCTGTTCTATCTTCTCTATCTAGTCGTTCTGTAGGACTTTCTCCCCGCATCCCCACGTCCTAATAGTGACCTACGGGAACGCGACAGAACTCCCGATGGACTGGTGAAATCTCGTGCATTGTGCAACTGGACCCTGGAAAAAGACCTTCCAATTTGTCAGTTTATGCAGTTCGTGAATGCCAGAGAAATATCGAAATTCTCACGGGAGATTCGTGCAGATGACAGAGAGTCAACACGTTCCGCATTATCGCGAACACCATTTTTCCCCAACATCAGAGTACTGGATATACGGGAACGTCCACGTGGGAGATACGTAGAAAGATAGGCTATATATAATGCGTATGACAGTTTTCGTCGTATTGAAGGAATTTAAAATTGTGACTGGTGGTCGAGGATCGAATCCGAGTATGGACCTGGGAATAGAAAGGGGCCAGCGAGAAAGAGATATTTGCTTTTATGGATGGAATTAAGCCCAGCTTACGTGCGATGTGTCAAGATCCCTGTTTACGAGACCCAACAACCCATAAACCCTCATCAAATAATTCCCCATGATATTGTACGTGGAACGGTCGAATAGGTCGCTTCTGTCATTCCCTTTTTTCTCTCACTCTGAGTTTTTGTATGTTTTCCGATCTCCATTCGTCTCTACCTCTTCCTACATCAGCAAGCCAATACGAGAAATTGTTGTCAATATCGTACCCGGTTGACAATCGTACAGTACAAATCGACGTTGAAATAAAGAAAATTCAATTCCGGTGATCACAGGCAGTAGCTATTAGAAAACTCTAGAAGGAACAGAGAGCTTACTCGGCAAATCGTAGAAATCTTCTGCAGCCTGGCCAAAGGAGAAACACGATGTCGAGCATTTGAGAAAGATGTAAGGCGATGCCTCCCGCTCGCTACGCCTCGTAAAACGTCGCGTTTTATGCTGATGGTTCGCATCTCCAAGACATTGTCACGAACAAGGAAAAGAAAAAAAAGCCAGTCTAGAAGCTCAGGATAGGCCTGGCATCGTAGTCCAGTCAGGAACACAGCTCGGTACCATTGCAGCTATTCACTAGCTCCATCCTTCTTTCTTTCTTTGATATCGTGCCTTCATTTCAGATGATTTTGGCATCGGAGCCAAATGCAGACGGCAGGTGTTATTCGAATGAGATTCCTTCCTTTTCTACGGTAATACTCTTCGTTCTACCCTGAAGAATGAATTTCCTTCGATCACAGAACGATCCGCGCGGGACGTCGTTCAATCGTCGCGAAGTTTGCATTCAACGATGTAACTTTCTTGCCAAGGAAACTGAAGACGTATCAATATTGTCGTTGATGTTGCTCGCCAGGAGCACCAGCCGGTGAGAGCACGCCCTAATGACAGAGAAATAATATAAGCACGGTAAATGAGTAAGTTGGCTGCAGAGACTCAAATAAATACAAAAGGGCCTCAAACAAATACAGTGCCCGAATGCAAACCGTTTCAAGGATAATTACCATGAGTAACTGACTCATTAGTAACAGGAGGCTAGTGTACCGTGGCCATTTTTTTTAGCTTATGTTCATGGTAGTAGGTATCAGTATAGATGTATAGAAGTAGCCCTGGGAAAACTATTGGTAGAGAGAGGAGTGGAGCAGAGTTCAAAATGAGCTGCCAGTTATTATGGTAAGCGATAGGGAGCGTTTCGTTAATGCACTCGTCGATAATCTATGCTATAAGCATCTGTGGCCGTTTGATTATTAGAGCAGCTATGATTTTCCCTGGGAAGCTTTATTACCTTCATAGGAATCAAAATAGGGCATTGCTATGTCACTGGGACTCGAACACTGTTTGACACGTGAATGCAGATAGTCTCGCGAAAAAACCATGTGCCGTGCACGACGTGAACCGTTAAAAGTTGGAGACGCGTTAGCCAGGGAAACGGCCATGGCGTAATAGCCAAAGTTCCGAGGCAGCTTCCAGAAGGCTTTTATTATTTTATATTTCGGTGGCGCGACCTACGGCCCGTGAAGATAACAGAAATTATACGTACGTTTCAAAGTGAAACAACCGTTAGCGTTTCGCTAAAGTTTAATTCCGTCGCGAACACTCGCTGCTCGATTTCATCTGCGAGAATATCCGGAAGTCCTCCTCCTGGCTAATTCTTTTCTCATTGGAAAATTCGTAGGGAGGGTCCTAGTGCTCAGCATCGTAGGTCACTAGGAATAAGAAAATTGATTTAATTCGGTATCGCAGAGATACGTAACACACGTACAGTTTTACCTTTTGGATCTATATAATATGGTGAATCTGCATGTGCTGTGATGTAATCATGGGTGACACAATTAATCACCAAGCGATCCCGCCCCGCTAGGCCATTAGCGATTGGGTCCATACTCAGACTCCTGGCTATATAGAAGTATGCTAGCTCACACAGTAGTGGCACATACTCTTCCTCTTCTCCCGACCTACCTACCAACCTACTCCTGCACCCTCTTTTCCACCTACTACTACTCCTCCTCGTCCTTCTGCTAGCTCCCACGGACGCTCGTTAGACTCTTTTCATCGATTTTTCGCGCGACTCCCTCTATGATTAATTGGGGCCATTGTTCCTTCGAAATTATTCTCGTGGAAACCAGGACCGATCGGCTGTGACCAAAGATGGCGACCGATATATCGACAGTAACGTTATACTCGTTGGACTCTATGAACACCCAGAACGAATAACTGCCTGAAACAGGAAAGCATTCGAAGGGTACTCGTACATCCCTTTCCCTCAGAACACTCTGCTCGATTTACATTCGGCTGGGAAATGAATTCTTCCTGCAATAATTAACGAGCCAAGTTTTCGGCAATAAAGTACCGAGAGCAGTTCCGCGCAAAAGTGCGAAACTTTCAGCTCATGATGTTAATTGTAACGTAATATATGTAAAGCTGTACATGCCCGAGTCGTAAGAACTAAGTAACGCTCTACGGGATGAAGAGTAGGAAAGAGAGAGAGAGAGAGAGAGAGAGAGAGAGAGAGAGAGAGAGAGAGAGAGAGAGAGAGAGAGAGAGAGTGCGAGAGA
>JASANN010000260.1:1266148-1360829 GCA_031762395.1 Calameuta pygmaea
GAGAGAGAGAGAGCGAGAGAGAGAGAGAGAGAGAGAGAGAGAGAGAGAGAGAGAGAGAGAGAGAGAGAGTATCAGTGAAAAGGCTAAGGGGATGCTTTTGGTTGGTTCGTTGGTCGGTGGTATTGGTGTTGGTGATGGTGGTGGTGGTGACGGTAGAAGGGTTCGCCACCGAAGAAGAGGCTAAAGCAATAACACCGAAGACTTTTGGATTCTGGCCAAAGTGTCACCCGTTATATTATAGCTATTACATAGAACTTATCCCAGACGTACGTCGTACGGGTGAACATTTTATTCTCTCACCAAATATCCATTATACTTATTTTCACATATTCCAAAAAGGTCGATGTCTGTCCTTCCTTACATGATCTTCAGCCTTAACATATAAAACTAAAAATGCTTCTTTAAATGCATAAATTAACCACAGTTAAAGAGAAACATGAGATGGAATATAATCTAAGTAAAATGGCAATTTGATATTCCAAGAGAATTAGAGAATAGTCTTAGTTTCTATTGGTAGGTACAGTTTGTACCTGGCGCGCATTCCAATTGAATTAGCCTCCATGCAGAGTAGAGATGAAAAGAATCGTGTCCCCTTTTTGCAGCTTGTACTCTCCTTGTCCCTGAAACATGCGAATTCGTAAACCTTATTGGAGAATCAATTACGCGTCAAGTCGAATCACGGGTGATATAATATAGTCGAAAATGGGGCCGAATGCGAGCGTTGCCCTTCTTTTTAATTTACGAGCCAATGGGGGTATAAGGTGGTAGAGAGTAGGAAGCCGCGAAACTGACAGAGAGGGGAAGCTAAGAAGAGGAGTTGTGAAGCGGGGGGGGGGGGGGCAAGTAAGGGAAGAAAGTGAGAGAAGGGTGAGGCGTGCAAGAGAGCCTTCACGAAACGTAGGTATTATCATAATAATGGCTGAAGCCATCATCTTTCCCCTGTCTGGCTCTCACTCCGTCGCTCGACGCTTCAGAGCCCATATCCTAATAGCGGCTCCGGCTTGTACATTTACAAATTTAAAATGATAATTTTCTGGTGGGAGTGGCAAACTGAGGTCATTTGCGCCCTTTCACCATCTCCAGCATTTTTTTCATTCCTTCTCAACTCTCCAACTCCTGAAGCAGCGAAGAAGATGTAGAATGAGAAAGGAGGAAGAAAAGGAAGAGAAGAAAAGAGAGGGTCGCGTAACCGCCTTCGCAAAAAAAAATCCCATGCCGCCATTTCGGCAACGGACATTTCTCAGACGTCACTCGCACCTGTATTCCACGACTGTGCTTAAACTTCTCTTTTCTTAACAACGTACCCACCCGCGAACCTCCTACTGCCGCGTAACAAGTGCAAGCTAACGAATAGTACATTTGGGCACACAATTCTTACCAGCAGTTCCCAGTCAGCGTCGTTTACCAGCACTAGAATACCGGGTCGTCTGTAAATACAAAAGCATGTGAAAGATTAAGTGGGATCTTCATTAATTTTAAGAGCTTCCTTAATATCACTTTTATCTACAAACGGCTTTGTATCACCAATGATTTCCCTGTTCTATCGAGTTAAATATACGAAATAGATTGACCACTTGTAAACGCGGGGTCGTTAACTGAGAACTTGTGCGTGCTGCCATCTGTGAGTTTATTCAAGAACTATCTACCCGTGATGGAAAATTTCCTCGCACGCCAAGTTTTCAAGTGTTGCATATACTGTTTGCGCGCGTTCACACATAGAGATATATTATGGACTGCGCGTACCGTCGGAAAATTTGTCCGCATAGAAGAAAGAGACAGATACTAAAGTATCCTTCTATCCGTTGCTTTTTATCGGGTACAGCATCTTATCATTCAATGCCATGCTCATTTGAGAATAGGGTACAAAGATTTTCATAAAATTGCAGCGAATAGGAAACAAACTATGTGCATTTAATTTACGTCTCATTAAAAATTAACAATTGCATCACATCTTTACAAATAAACATGGTAATACTTGAAAGACATGACTAAAAGTGCCAGTCAACATTAAGCAATTTCGAGGGAGACTTTCAACAGTCATACGATCCTGGTTTAGGTACCATCTACCAATAGGATTCTTAGAAAGGGATAGAGAGTGGGGTACTTTTCGCTGTATCTCTGTCACTCCAGGGCAGACATTTTTTACAGGTAGTTTACGAATCACGCAGTCTATATTTTATGTCTATGGTTCACACGCAATATAAGTTTTCTCACCCGTTTCCGCCGATTAATGTATTACTTTAACGCGGGCATTTACAAAATATTCTAAAAATAGTTTTGCAAGAGATTACTTACACCGTGTCCCCTTGTAAAAAGAGTTCTGGCCGTTCCTTTAGGAGATTGTCCCTGATCCAGAAGAGGAGCAACCTTAACGTCCCTACGAAGAATTCGAATGGCGTATTAAAAATTCCTGAGACGTAAAAATCGCACTTACATTCTCGATCAGCAGGTAAATTCACCATGTGCCTCTTCTGTTTATCGAACAACAACTCGGCACCCCCTCTAGAATATAAAAACCAGTTGAACCTTGTTTAAAGTTGTTTGAGAGGTTAGGAAACGTTAGATTTTTACCCGAATTCAATTATTACGTGTAATCCATTATCACCTGAAGACATGCTACACTTTATAATATTTCTCGTTTAGAACTACCGTTTACCGATTCTAATATACTGATAAAATCTCTATTTATCTGTAGAATAATTGATTTTGACAATCGCATACAGAATCTGTTCGTTCTCTTGGCTCTTACTGTACAGGGAAGCGTCCCGAGCCGCAGAATTCCACGAGTCATCCATATTGAATACAAAGCGGGGTCGTTTCACTGGATTCTTGTTGAAATTAAAATTAATCCCTGTATTATTTTTTCTCTACAACAAATGCTTTTTCACACCCTAATAAGCGAAAGCTGTGCATGTATTCTCTTAGCATATTGAAAGAAGACAATGTCTTTGCTGGTAACGCTTATACGTTTCGACACCGTGCTTTCTATCGTTTCTACCCTTTGATCGGAGTACCAACCTTGTTTCTACGCGAAAATCGGCCGTGTAGGTAACTGTACATTGTTATTGCATTATACTGGTGCGATACAAACAAGAGGAAAACGCGGGCTGTGTTTATTCCAGTAAAATGAAAAGTACTTGATAGCTCTCAACCGAGACCCGAATGGGATTATTTTTTTAATAATGAGTCTGAGGAAATTGTTAAATTTTCAAGAATACCTTCAGAACTTTGAAAATATATATAAAAAAGAATTCTCGTTGGTAACGAACCGCCATTATGGCCGACAGTGGAACGAATAATGTGAAACAGTGCATTAGCCGATCAGTTCACAGAGAAACGAATACCGAATAAATAGTTTCGGATAACTGGTTATCGGGCATTATTCATTTGTTACGTCCTAGTGGAGAAGATGTCTGATCCGAACGATGCTGTCAGTGAGGATACCGAAAGAGAGGAGGAACAACCTGGGCGTAACGCGGTAATCGTACCACAACCGGAGAATGAGGTGACTGAGAATCAGCATGAGAATCAACCTGGAAATGAGACGACAATGGCGATGTTAGAAGACGAGGAGATGCCAACTTTTGTAACCGTATCTACTCCAAGTAGACAACCAAGTTCCAGTTCTACCGATGGTGGTCAACAGGAATCTGAATCTAGGGCAGATAATCGAAGCAGTAATTCTTGTCACAGTGATGAACAGGGTGAGCATAGTGTCTGCGTAATATCTTCTGGAGAAGAAAGCGATCATCCACCAAGTGATGAAGAGGATGATCGTGAAGAAGACTATGATGATTCCGATGGTAAGTATCTGTGCACAAAACTTATGGGTTGATTATCTGTTTTGTATATTTATGCTTCGTCCTTTGTAGCAGATATGGAAGAGGTAGATTTGGAGGATGACATTGAAGAAGAAGAGGAAGAGGATGAGGAAGATACTGATGGGGACTTAGAAATTGATTCTTACAAAAGATCATGTGACGATATGATATTAACATGTAATAATGGCATAGGAAGCCATCAAATAGGAAGAAGTTGCTCTCTTCAGGACATATCTGTCATGAATGAGCATTTAGAAGAGAGATTTCACAGAAAGAGACATAGTATGGATGCACTGATAGAAGATGAATCAAGTTTTCTACGCAATCCTGTGCTCCACTCTATAAATGAAGAACGTAGACGTTCTGTTCCAGGACGTATGAAATATCGTAATGTAGAAAGTAAAGTGAAACTATATATTAAAGGAATCAAAGAACAGAACCGGCAATCACAGGAGAGACGCTTGGAAAGAAAGAATCAGAACAATAATCCTTTGCCAAATGTTGAAGGTAATGAGGACAACACGAAATACGATGAAAATAATATAAAAATCTTTATTTTTTTCTTTCAGGTACCGTTCATAAACCTATTGATAATCAGAATATAGCGAATGTCAATATTAAGGACTATGCAGAGCGAGTTATAAAAGATTTAAAAAGAGAAGAGTTAAAAGGCAATACATTGTACAATCATAACCAGATAACAGAAAATGGAGAAGAGATTCCCAATGTAAAATCTATGAATAAAAAGAATATTGATGATGCAGATGTCGTGGATATGGATCACGAGCCCATGGAAAATCAAAAGAACCTAATAAATTGTGAAACAAAAACGGAAAAGCGTAATGGAACCGTAGAAAACAATTCCCATAATCTGCATATGGAAAATGGAGTTATCCTTAATGAACAAAACGTTGCTTGTTTCTTCAATGGTCAAGCTGATGTACCGGCACTGTTTAATCTGCGTACTTTGACTTATGAGGAATATATGAGTGCAGCTAATCCTGATGAAAAACCACAAATGAATATGGAACTGGTGGAATCTGAGGAATATGTTGAATCAGTATACAGTGAGAACAACATGGAGGAGCAAGAAATCGTAAACGATGATGATGAGCCATGTGCTCTTAAAATAGAATGCGTCAAGAGCATCCATATGAATACACCAGAAATTAAGGAGAATCAGAACGTTTCAAATTTTGCTGAAAAAGCGGAGCGATCAGCTGACCTTATAGATCAAGAGAATTCAAATATCTCTATACTTCAAGCACAGCTCAGACAAAAGTCTAGCCAGTTTAACGAGATGCAAGATATGTATGAAAAGACGCTTGCTGAGAAATACGAGCTCACACGACAATTAGAGGAATTCAAAAAAGTTGTATTGATGTACCAGAAGGAAAGTGAACGTCCTGAGACGAAAGCTGTAGCTGTACAAACTGATATTTTAGTGAATCCAATATCGAATTCGGCAACTAGCGAAACCAGACATTTGGCTGTTAAACTGTCAACCAGTAGTATAGGTTCTACTGTGAGTTCCAATGATCCCTGGGCGGATTACAGTCACAGTCCAGCTATTTCATTAAGGCCACCTAGTTTAACAGGTATTCTTACTTCGGATGAAAGTTCTGTTGCAATCGAAAGAACTCCAAGAAAAACTGTGCGCCCTTTGTCGCGTGCTTTCATTACATCGTCGAGGATACTCCAGACATTGTCGTCAATCACACAAAGAAAATTTAAACCGGACAGTCCGTTAGCAAATAATCTTAGAAATGATGTGCACGACGTTCTTAGAGATACGTCAAAAAACACGTCTGGTTTAGCACAGGCCACGTACGCGTCTTCAACGCCCCATCCTTCTTCTAAATCGAAAAAGAGGAAAGCCACGGAGATGCTAGGAACTTCTGCTGTTGTTCAGCCTTTCAAGATACCGTACACTGCAAGCGAGTCTAGAAGAAGTCTGAGTTCAGTTTCTGAAATGGATGGTGAGTTCAAACGGCCTGTAGATCATCAGAATTCCAACATAAGGACTAATTTGGGTACAGCACCAGAACGTACTAATGGTACGGATAACTCTGATCCTTCTCAAGAAACCGCGGAGAATACTGAGAAATCGAGTAAGAATAATGATGACGACGAAGATGATGGGAGCGAGAATGGTGTGAAGTGTATCATGTATCAGGAAGATGAAAATAGTAAAGATAGAAGTTTCTTGATACAGGCAGAGGAAAATGACAAGGCTGGAAATGCCAAAGGATTTGTACGGGAATGTGGTCCTTATTTATTAGGAAATGTAGAGGTTCGAATGTCAGAAATAAATGGAACGATAAATATTTGGGGAAAAGAAGTTAGTCAGGATTCTCCGCAGGATAGCGAGGAGGAAGAAAAAAATGAAGAAGAGGTTGACGTCTCAAAAAAATCAAACGATACCAAACCGTGCACTTGTTCGCAAAAAGTTTCACGCCCTCATTTGCTAAACCGCAGTCATTTAGCATATTGCGCCAATAAAAAACCTAAGGTGCCTGCAAGGTTTGGAGAACCTAGCTGTTCCAGGAATACACGATCACCTTCGATTCTTATTGATGCGGAAGAACGATATCGCACTAACTGCTCCACTAGTGCAAACGAAGCCACGAGTAATTGTGAAGATAATAATATTGAAAATCGGCTACCTTGGTCTAATAACAAACGGGTATCTACGTCCAGAAATAATCATTCACATTGTTCTCATTTATCAGAATGTTTGAATCCAGATACTGGTTTTATGCATACGCGAGAGAGATTGGATAATGATCGTCATACCTGTAGAAGGCATTCTTGTAACGTTCAAGAGGAACATAGATGCTCGTCTTCAAACGACCACAATATTAGTCATCATTGGAAGCATTCGTGTTCAATAAAAAATCATTTGCCTGATCCTATAAGTGAAAATACTTGTAAGCATCATACAACTTGTCACAGGGGTGTCATTTGCAGTGGAGAGGAAAAAGACTGCCAACATGGTGCGAAGCAGTATAATTCACATGAAAACACAGATCATTGTAGATCAGTAGAAAATCCTTGTCAATATAACTGCCATGGAAGTAATGAAAGTCCTTTTCATAGTCCTAATTCAGGAAATGATAACGAGGAGGATCCTTTACTTTCTAAAAGGTCCAGTGAAACTCCTGAGGTAACGTTGCATTTTTTTCTACAATTATTTTATCATCATTTATTATAGCTTATAAAATCATTAACTCTTCCCTCGTAGTCAAGACGTCGAAGACTCAGTGGAAAACGTGTAAGGGGTATACTCATGGACTTCTTTAAAGGATGTGGTGACTGTCGTAGTCCAAGTACTAGTAACAATAACAAGACAAATTGTCATCAAAGGGAATCTCACAATCCGCAGATTCGAATTACACCCTGTACACCTCCACAATCTATGTCCTTTGAGATGAAACAACCTCAAAAAAAGATTAACGGTTCTACGAGTAACAGGTAAGTTATCTTTATGTTATCACTTTTCTTTATAACATTCAAAAAATATATTGTTCTATCTTATTGTGCAGACATTGTCAATCGTGTAATCGTCGCGTAGAAATGACTGTTGAAATTGAAAGTCAACTGGAATGCTTCAGAGTTGAAATGGAAAGACTGCGCTCACGCTCGGATGCTGTGCTGGACATGCTCAACGTGCTATATTCAACAGACTTCAATTGAAAGGACTGACTCTAATCTAAGCAACTCTCGGATTTTCTGCTCTTGTACATAGTGATCTGGTTTAATTTAGATTTTCGACGAGTATCCTTATGATCATGCTCACAAAAACGAGTTATTCTATTTGATCTAGAACACCTCATGTTCTCTTTAGGTACTCCTTGTAAAGTTAAATCTATTTTCATTTTTTTTTACTGTGGTGATTCTTTTCTTTCAATATATTCTGTGCGATGCAAGTTATAATGTTAAAATGATTTTTATTCTGATGTGTTTAGTCTTTTTGTACTAATTGAGATTTCTGAGTCCAAATCATTACACTAAATTTGCGTACGTGCAACCGTAACGGAGAAAGCTAGTTTTCGTTGTTTGCGATTACACGCTACTTTAAAAGCTTTATCTACGCTCGTGAGCTTTCTTTTCATTTTAATAACCTGGGAATAGGAACATTCCATTAAAATATGCAGAAAAAGTGGACGCAGCAAATATAATTATGAAATACATAGTAGATTTATTAAATATAGTACGCATGTGGCTGTAATATAAACTTATACCGTATTCCACTCCTCGCATTACATGATGTGTCCCTGTGTAATTTTTCATTGTTCTATGTCGTAATTATTATTTTCTATTCTTTCTACGTAATTTTTTTCCAATCAAAACGCGAAACTACAATTGACAGAGACATGTAGACCGTATAAACCGAAAATTGGAGAATTTTTTAATTACAATGCACACCATTTGTAATACACGGACAGTCGTCATTGGAACTCCATAAATATAACAGTAACAGACATATCGTGATTCAATTTCGTTCGGCTTACTGGAATTTCGATTCCTCGTATTGAAACCCATAATCGATTGATTATAGTAGTTTGATGCTAATAATTACAGTCACAGGAGTCGTATCCTTGTCCTGAACTAGGAGGATCTCCAGTTACCATCGAGGTTGGAGATTCACCCTGACCTTGGCCGTTGAAAATATTGCTGTAAGAATTCTTCAAGTAATTTACGTGACCCTGTAATAATCTGATTCGTCCCTGGGCCTGTTCGAATGCCTCATTCAGGTTATTTATTTGACCCTGCATCTTCTGTCGAATCTATACAAGTAGAAAAATTATCATTAGTCCCTTGATAATAATTAAAGGCAAAGATTACCAACCTCATCTCTGTCTTTTTGCGCTGTTCTAGCAGTGGCTCTACATTGTGCAAGTTGTCTTTCCATTTCAGCAATTTGACCTTGCATAGTCCTTCTCACTGTTTCACACCTTTCCTTAGTTCTAGCGACCTGTCTTGCTGAATCTTCTCTGACTTGTTCCAGCATTGATGTCAATTGGGTGACCTCGTGCATTTTCTCATCTATACGTTTTTGCATTGCTGCAATATGCTCTTCGAACCGTGATATGGAGTTTTTCAATCTATCATTTTCATTCCTGAGCTCGCTGTTGTTCCTCTCTAGCTCGTCCCATCGACCATTAGATTGACCTCGCTCATCCTAATACAATAAGCCACATGGTATAATCACCATAAAGAATATAATGAAGTTTGGACTAACCTGAAGATTCTGATTTTCCTTAACCAAGATGTCCATTTGATTTTGTAGAGACTGAAGCTTCTCCTTAGAGTTTAATAATTCCCTTGAAAGATCATCACAATTTCTTTCCGCGAGTAAACGCATCTGCTGTGCTTCCTGGAGCTTCATCTGAGTCTGCTTCAACATATCAGGAAGTGGAGCAAGCTCAGCTAGCTTCTCCTGGAACTGGTTCTTCACTCGACCAATTTCGAGAGTAACATTCTCATTCATACGCGCGTTATCCATCTCCATAAGCTCCAGCTGTCGTCTTTGCTCCTCCACTTGTTCCTGCGCTTGCAGATATTTATTCCTATAATCCTCCAGCTGACTAGCCTGATCCTGGATAACGGAACGCAATTCCTCCAGTTCATCCTGAGCTTCTCGAAAACGCTGTTTGGTCACGAGTAAAGCCTGTTCCTGTTCCACTAGCTGTTCCTTGCTTCCTGTCATCCAAGATGATATAAAATATCACAATATAAAGATTAGAAACGGTGTATAATTACCAGTTAATTTATTTTTCTCATCTTCAACGATCTTTAATCGTTCTTGTAAATCTATCACTTTATTATCAGCCTTTTGCTTCTCTTCTTTAGCTTCTCTTGTCTCCTTTTTCATCTTCTCAGCATCTGCTCTCAAGCAGGATACTTCACAAAGCTTGCTCTTATAATCGTCCTGAAGACGTGCATACTGTTCACGGAGATCACGCAGCTGTTGCTGAGGGCAGGTACTGCCACCCTTATTATAGATTCACAATATACATTATTATTTATACAATTAGTAAGTATAACAAACCATTACTATGTACACATATGCCTACCATGGGTGCATTCGTGCATGGACCAGAGCAAGAGGGAACAGCTTGTTGAGGCTTCATCTGCGTGCGATCAAACGATCGTACGTATATACCTTATTATTAATTATAAAGCCTGCTATAGCATATGCTTACACTATACTGTACATAATACTTGAGATGTAATTGAAAATTGAACATGCAAAGTTAAAACTCAACGCAGAATTTCATATGAAATAATCATATCTTAGATTCGTACCATTGGGGTACGCGCGATGATATTACGTACAGAATAATGTCGCATTGACACAGGCAGCCATGCTGATATTATCAAACAGAGAAAAGTGCGATCTTTTTCTGTAAGAATATGTTTATTTCATACAAAGTTACTGTGCTGATAACGATAGGAAGTCTGAGAGATGGTGACTTCACGCAAGATGAAGTCTAATCTACGATGTACCAGTTGTTTTTATACACCCCACGACGGAAATCCTCGTTAACGAGTATTATCGTAACAATTATGATACCGATAACAATCGATCATCTCATCATAATGGTTTGATTGATTCACGTGATGCTTGATCAAATTATAATCATTGCCATCGAGAAATTGTTGGGATACCTTGGCGAGAGACATAGCTGCACCCTTAGGAGGAGATGATCCCTGGAGAGGATTTGTACTTGCAGTGCAGGGTACTAATTGCGGTTGTACTGAGGTAGAGGAAGATGGGGCTGGTGGACAGCAGGAGCAAGGTGCGCAAGGTCCTGTACATTTTAATAGTTTTCTCTGTTGTTCGAGTTGTTGTCTCTCTCGTTGTACATTCGCCAACTCCTTTTGCATGTTGCGTACTTCCGTTTCCATACTACCGAGTTGTTGTTCCTGAAAAGATTTTCATAAAGGACGCACAATCACAATGGAGATATATTTTACGTACTAATTGTTTCGTGTTGTTCCCATAGAGCGTTAGCTTATTCTCTAGCTCTGCAGGACATGCTCCTCGAGCTGGGGGTGCCGTTGATGCTTTAGAAGTTGCAGGACTTCTACAACACATGTCTGATTCTCGTTCAGAAACGTTTTGGTAACTTTCACGACGACAAGCACCGCCTGACAGTCTAGGTGATCCTGAAGATAACATTTTTTAACTTCTTATCAGAGCAGTTGTCACAGCAGTACGAGAACTTACCACAGACTGTGTAAGATTTCAATGAATCTGGATCCACTTTAATTATTAAATTATATTAAACATAATTTTTAAGATTAATATGAACCTAATTTCTATTGTTCATACCGCATAAGGTCGGCGGCTGCGATATTTGGCCGTCTCCTATCTGTTCCTGAAGACAACACTTGCACAGGCAGGAATTGTCTTCCTGGGAAAACGATTTGCTATGGTTAATTGTTGCCAGCGTTATTGGAGAAGGTGGTGCCTTTAAACTGGGAGGGGGTGGTTCGGCACTAATGGTATAACAGGCTGACGTTGTTACTCGTTCATTTAAAGATGCTATTTGTCGACTCAATTCTGTGTTTTCTTTGACAACTATTCGCATTTCCGCCTGCAAGCCGCATACCTTCCTCTGAAGACTGTCAACCGCGTTGTCCTTCTCCAGTAAAGCCTCCTCCAATTTGTATCTGCAAAGCGATCTTGAGATTCAAGTATAATCGATATAATTCCAGTACGTAGTTGAATTAGGAATTATACGATATTTCGTACTAGGAATTCTTGTAAGATGTTTCAAATGCTTCGAATTTTATGTCGAATTTTTTTTACCTGTCGCGATTTGAACGGTCTCCATTTACAAAACAGCGTCAATCTCCGGGGAGACCGATCGCTCTTCGATTTCTTAAGTTAAAGTTCAATTGTCTTTTTTTTTATATAACAATTAACAGTAATTTTTAAATAACCCTCAAACTTTTAATAGGCTTGAAACTTACTTGCCACCCTCCAATTGGGCATTTTCCTTTACCAGTCTTTCCTGCATGTTTAAAGACTCGTTTAATTTTCCTGTGAGATTTTGGAAACAACGTTTTTTTCCTTTTTTCTCGCTATCTCCTACTACGATTTTTGGAATTTTATCCTCTGTATATCCGCACACTATTACTCTTGGAAGTCTATTGAATTAAGAGAAAAAAAAAAAAACACCAAAACAGTACAAATGGTAGTGCAATGGTTTGAAATTAAAAAACTTACTTATCTTCTGGATATTCCATTTGAGGAATATCGAAACGATACTCGTTATCTTCTTCCATCTTTTTCTTTTCATCTTCTGTTTTCTTTTCTTTTTTCTTCTCTTCTTCGCTTAATTTCTCCTTTCCTTCGGGAATACTTTCCATGCCCTTAAATTATATATAAGAATTGCGGAGTTTTTCGCCGATAGAACTTATTTTTAGCAGACTTAACGTACAGTGCCTGATTTCCCAAAAGGATAAGGATGCATTTCAAACATTTTAGCGAACGTTTGACTAGATGGATCAGCCAGGCCTAATAAACGCTGTAATTTTCGTGTTATTTTTTCAAATTCTCCAAGCTTTGCCATTATACTTTCTTGTTTGTCTTTAATCTTCAACGTATCCTCTTGTGTAAGGTCTTCTTTCTGTAGCAAGACAAAATAATAGAAATTTATAAAACCATTATTAAACTATGTTTGAAATAAAGAAATCTAACATTAGTGAGTTCATTTAATTCTTTTTTAAGTTCTTCAATTTCTACTGCAATCACAGTACATCTCTCATCAGCCTCTTTCATTTCCTCCATAACTGCAGTATCCGTCAGTGGTATAGCACTCATTATAGAATCTTGTCGTCCCCCAGATTTCACAGGAATACCTTCAAAAATAAATTCTTCTGATACTTATCACATACTGAAAAAAAGAAAAATGAACTTGACCTTACCCTCGCCTAGACCAGATGGTATCGGATAAGGAGGTGGTCCCTGTTCTTCATCGTCTCCCTTTCCTTTATGTCCATTAGTTGCTGCATCTGGCTCTTTATCAATGTCCTGCATAGGAGTAAGAGTATCTTCTTCCTCTACAGGTGCATCAGCATTATTCACATCTTCTTCTTCTTCTTCTTCTGTATCGTCAGCTTCTTTTATTATTTTGCTTTCCTGTTTTAGATTCTCCTCCTCAGAGGCATCCATTTTATTAGATAGCTCAGAAGATTCTTGTGCTAAAATCTCTTCTTCTATTTCTCCCAATTGATTTATCTCTCTAGCATGCTCCTTTGGATCAGGATCACTCAAGTTTTCAGACTAAATAAAGGAATTTTATATAGAGCAAAAGTATTGCATTTATTTTATATTTAATTACTTGTAAATGTGCGTTAACTTCTTGGTTTTTTTCTGTTTCAAAAAACGGAAATAGCGAGGGTACTAGAGATCGTGGACTTCCGGGACTTCGCGAATCTGGACTGGAGTTCGGTGTATCACCTTCACCGTAGTACCTCCCACGTAGTAATTGTAGATCCGGTAAATTTATGGGTTTCTTCACGTCGAATAGAGATTCCAGGGAGCCGAACACTTCTTTCCTTACATCCTTTCTCTTGCCATTTTCACCACTCCTGCATTGTGATTTTGCATTGCTCCTCAGCAAACGTTTTTTTCTCGAATCGTGGAAACTTTTACTTCTAGTAAGTGTAGTTTCGTTTGCTCTTGATAGTGGTGATCTTATTGGCGATCGTGATTGATTGAATGTACACGGCCAACGCTTCTGCAAAAATCAATGAACATTCAAAAAATAATACGGATATGATTACTACTGCTTAATACACGAAAATCCTTGACGATTCTTTATTAATTAATTTTACCTTCATTCTTTTACCTTCGATACGACAACGTCCTTCGCCTGGTTCCTTCAAAATTCTCTTCAACCAAACGTTTCTAGAGGCTTCGCAGATCTTGGACGAAGGACGAGTCAATTTCAAATTGCGTTGGGCAATTTGATTTCTTTCGGAATCTTTTTTTGTGACGTTTTTTTCAAAAGGCTGTAAGGAAAGAGTACGAAATACATCTCGTAGAAAAAGCATAATTAAGACAAGTTTATAAGTACCCCTTGGATTATCTCACCTGAAAATTCTCCAATTTCTCAAAAGTACGAGCGCGATGCGAATGTCGATTTTTTTTTTGAAAATTTTTAACAATATAAACAGTGCGAATCGCCGTCGCTGTATCCATGGTTTTTCTATTACTTTCAATCGATCATTTGTACGTTACCGGTGGTCATCAATGGGGGACAATTTTATGTGGGACATATATATATATGCATAGAAATATATATATACATGATATGTGCAAAATAATTTATGTATTGACAAAAACGTTGAAATAAACACGAGATATCATTCTTCGCTATTTACACATGTATATCTCGCGCCTTTGGCAAAATAGTCTTCATTGTGCGATCTTATGTAAAAGTTTGTCTTTAACAGTACGTCATAAATAATTACATTAGTGCTGCATTCGCATGACACCGTTTTGTTCCATATACATTATATAGATAATGTTTTTACAAAATTCTAAGGTTTCTCTCAGATTTTCAATATCTGTACTAGATATAAATATAGTTGACGAGCTAAAGCACCGTCCAGGGGCATTCCTGACTTGTTCATATTCTATTTTCTAGCTAGAACTTTTTACACGAGAATTGCAAGCCTGCTTTCGCATTAATTTCAATTTTTTTTTGGCTTTGTACAGCTTGAATTCAATTAATCATACAATGTACAAATTTCTAAAAAAACTTCCCAATAAAATGCGTCTCCAAATACAAAAGTCATATTGGACAGATAGGAAGAATCTTAAAATGATAATTGCAGTAGAAACTTTCTTTGCGTGCTCCTACATGGCTATAAAAAAGAGGCTGAAAGATGTTGCGTATGGGAAGCCCCTGGAATAACGAAAGCACAAGGTTAAAGTTTCTTCTTTGTGCAATTGGCGTCGCTATTGTGGTTGCGTTGAGTCTTTTGGAAACAATTGCAGCTCCGCACGTAATTCCAGGCGTCTTTGCAGGTGCAAATTAAGTTGAAAATGATGGAGGAAGGTGACTCGTATTCATTTGGTACAATTCCGTCAACTGAAGATTCGAAGAAACTGAATAGTGGAAACCAAATTCTTGTTCTGTTCGAATCCCGCTGCATTAAGGCTTGATTATTTGCCAAGGTGTGATAATAGAGAAACAGCCTGGACGTGATGTAGAAAGCCACAAATACATCAATTGAGTAATGCTCGTGAGCAGCCAAAATGAAGAATATACCGAACATGTTCAGCATCCAAGTGAATGTGTGAAGGAAGTACAGCTGTCTTGAGGTATCTGTATAATTTTAATTCACAATAATAATTCCGATTAGTTTACCTACTTAAAATCTAAAGCAAAAAATAAATTTTATGCAGGAAATGGTGGTCGCTTACACTCCGTAATAAAGAAGTTCAGCATGGTAAGGGCCACAGTGTGACCACTGAACATGTAATCGCCACATGTTCGCACGCCTTGAATGGACATACCAGCTCCTCTCCATATAACATAAGCCATCGCAATTTTATTGTACAATTCCTTGTAAGCTGTACTGAAATTATTCGAATATCGTTTTCAGAAGTCATTAACATTAACCTTGGATTATTGAAGTTTCTGATCAGTAATTAAAAACAAATAGATTGGTACCCTGATGACCATTCTTCCGCTGGAACGTTTCGAGGTTGACACTGAAGGTGGGCACCTGGCACTGATAACGACGTGATGAGCATTGTTACACAGCGTAGTAAGAAAACTGTACCGGATAGCGCAAAGAACCGACGTAACAATATGAATCTGTAAAACCATAATTATAATTTATTTTCTATAATTTATTCAACTAGTTTACTGTCTGAACATTAATTGGCCACTTACCTATACTTGTGGAATATAAGTACAGTGAGCCATATAGCGAAGAGAATAGTACCAGTGACCTCACACATATCGAAGGCCCAGGGAATGTGTGGTACATTGTCAAGAAAAATGTCAGGCAACGGGGGATACTTCTTCATATCCGGAACTCGGTCGTGTACGATAACCATGACAAAAGCAGTGATCCAAGTAACGACGAATAGATATGCTAGACTGATGAATCCTTTCCATATTTCTGGAGGAAGGTGCGAAGCATGTCCATCTTCAGAAACTGATGTGGAGTAAAACTCATGCTCCACTGAACCCTCGTTATTAACCGTACCGCCGCTGCTTGGAATCTGCGGTCCCACACAAACACCATTCAATTTTCTTCCACCACAAGGATTCTGCATGCTACGATTATGTATTGCACTAACTTCGTGCCGTTGATGAGCATAAAAATTAGTTGATGGAAGAAGATCAATGTATCCCAGTTCATATAAGGCAGCAACATTCTCCCTTTGCAATTGTTTAATACTAATAGCAAGTCTCTTCAGATCTCCAATTTTTCTTATATTCACGGAATCGGATCTCAAGTCTTCTTCTCTCATAGTAAGAAGAACTTTTCCATCAATTGCATGAATGTCACAGAAGAGATATGTAAAATGGCCATTACCAGTTTCTCTTAACCATTCCCGGACATCATCGACTGTCCAATCTATTACACTCTTCACAGCCATTTTCTATTTGCTCTGTGAATGATGATATCTAAAGAAACACACTTCTTATAACTTCAAATAACGTTTTTACTGCATATTATATATACTGTTATAAAATAAGCACAACACTACCTATAGCATACAATTTTTGTTTGATGCACTGTTTATATGATAATACATATGCAACATGTAACTATGTTTTCTAATTCTCATTCTTGCATAACATGATAACGTTATTCAATAAACAACAAATCATGCTTACCAATTATTATTTAAACTTATCTTACCCATCCAAGAAATTGCATCAATTATAAATTATTTACACATAGAAATTGTAGAACATTTTTCCTTTATAAGTTACACTAAAAGAAAAGCGGTGAACTAAAAGAATCAACTACTGTATATACCCTACCGAACAAATAAATGTAAAGTAGGACATAACTGTAAGTTTGCCAAAAAAAAATGTACCTTCACTACAAAAGGTATAACTGCAGGCTATGGAGAAGTGATGCAAATTTCCACAAAGAAATAACTTATACAGTCTGCTTCGTTAAAATTGAAAATGACTAAAATATCAAATATTGAAGAATTATTTTATCTCATAATGGACTAAAAGCCCATCTAATCGTTTCGAAATTATCTAACTTTATTATGTGCATTAGATAAGGATTGATAGGTTTTAAACGTAACCTTAGTGTAAGGTATATAATACGTTTAAAAATTTACCGATAATTCGACATATGATATCAGCGGTTTATTATCAGAAGATTTTTCTAAACTTTCGACACATCATAAACTAGTTTTGTATTATGTGTTGTTGGGCACTACCAGTCAATGTAAACAAATTGCAATACACAAAGAGCACACAGCAGCTGATCAAAATATACGTGCTTATCAGTGCAATTCCAAGATTCCAAGTCGTCTCGAAAATTAGTCGTTCTTAAATCCACAACATATTTACCTAAAGTTATGCTCATATGTTAAACACCTCTTGCAATTTGTATGCATACAGATGTACGCGAAATAGAATTGACAATGTGCATAATAATCATTTAAAATTAAAAATAATATAACTGTCATAAACAAATCTGTCAAATTACATAAAATTCTTTGTCGTTATCCACATTGATAAACATTTTTTATAAATGAATGAATACTATTATTCTTCATTCCAACATTATTTTTCTGCTTCAAGAGAAACGTCAGTATAAACGCAGCGCAAATCATGAAAAACCAGGTATATTTTTGATTCAATTATAATAATTAATTTTCGCAGATCCGAGTTTTCAAAAAAAAAAACAAATTTATTTTTACAGGAAGATTTGCAATCAGATTTGATATCCTTAAAGCGACAACTCACTAGGACGCTTCGAGAAAAGCAACTATTCAAAGTAAACGTTCATAAACTTCAAAGTAGTATTTATGAAAAAGATAAAGAAATCGAGTATCTGGAGGGACTCAAGGTTTGGATCTATATATTTTAATCACGTATCATATAGTATTCCATTTAAAAAAATTAATGCATATGTCATTAATCCCAATAAAATATTATCTTTTCTATTAGAACAAAGAGATTGATAGTAAGCTTAACGATCGTGAAAGTGATACTATGTTAAAACTTTTAAAGCGTAACGAGGAACTTGAAGAAATATTCAGGCAAATGGAAATTCAAAAACCAAAACGTTACAACGAAATGAAAATGATGTGTCTTTATGGTCGGTCGAATTTCAAAGTATTTTATTCAGTTCTTTCCGGTATATTCTAATAATGCCTCTTAGACAATTGTTCTATATTTTAATAAAATAACGGCTTCCATTAACCCAGCGTAGAAGAAGAGCGAATTTTTATCAAAGGAAACAAGCTATGTGAACATGGAGGAGAAAAATAAATTGTACTCCCAAATCGAAAAACTTTCAACGGCACTTAAAGGATTAGAACAGGAACGAAAGCAAGATAAGCGGCAGATACGGTTAACAAAGTAAAGCTAACTAAAAATACTAACGGAATTGCATAAAAATGATTATTACTTTCAGTGCAGAAATTTTACATTTAAGAATGGAATTGAAAAAATCAAAGGAATTAAATAAACAAAAGGAGATTACACGTTCTGGATCATTAACTATCGAAAGTACATCTTCAAGTGTCCCGTTAAGTTTGAAAATGCTTATAATATATACTACACTATGGTATATACGACATATATACTAAAATTTAATAAATTTTAGAAAGCTTGAAGTTGCGGAGGAAAAATACGAAGATTCCGAGGTTAAATTATCTTCGGATATGATTAACAGAGAGTCAGTTGTATTACGAAGGAAAATGTATAAAATCGATATTTATGATTTATTGAAGTTTTTAAAATATTTTTTTAGACCACTGTTATCAGTGCCGTCCAATAAGACGAAAATTGAATATGTGTATGACTCGGAAGTCAGCTCGGACGGCGAGGATATATATCTTTCAGGTCATTTAAAAAGTTTTCCTAATGAGCGAGTCGTGATTGCAGTTTTCAGCGGAGCCGATGACGATTAGAAATAATAATTTATATGCATAGTTAAAGGGTATGTATAATTATGTTTTGTAATAATTCTTTTTACTGGGATCATGAGGCATAATCCAATTGATTGTTCTTGATTACCTTATAGTTTATTACTATTGATGGTACAGAGGGAAAACCTTGTAAAAAGTAACTTATATACACAAATTAATAAATATGAGATTGAAAAATTCACAGCATTGTGATATACACTGGTTTATTAGTAAATTTGCAATAAAATATCGCGCAGATCACTAAGTCATCATAAATTATTTAAAAATCACTAAATCTTAATTTTTAAATCATTAATAAACCAATCAAAGGATGTATCCGATATTTAAGAAATAGAAAATGAACCATTATTTATTGCTTGCAATGACGGCGATTTCTAAAAACAATATAAAATTTGTTTTCAATCAGTCTGATTTCCAATTAGTCGAAAGTATTTAACAAAAGCTTTCAACTTTCTATATTGATTGTTGTCATTCTCTGATGAATCTATAAAGAACTAAATAACTATTTGTGATCTCTTACATTCCATTAATACACTGAATACAATGCTGCGTGACTGACTATTGCTAATCAGCAAATAATTGTCATGATGAATATAATTAAGTACATTTCAAATTAATACTCTATACGTCATGCTACAGGAGTAGAATATATTTTAAAATTTTAAAAATAGTCTAAATTCACTTTAATGTTATACGGTTGTGTAACAACTACAATTTTCTTGTAGGACTAATGAGAAGCATAAAATTGAAATGTACGCCTTATTACTATGATTTCAAGTTACGTACTAAGTCAGTTCTTGCATTAAAACTTCTTTCATCAGCGGTATCCTCGGTGTACTTTTTTTTGTACTACTGAAATTTTTAAAATACAAGATACTCTTGCCACTCTATGAAATAGCTGGTAGATATCATAATTGAAATCATAATGTCACATGACTTTCAGGAAGCGAATACACAAGCGACATGCATTCGACAATAACACCGAGTGATTGTATTAATAATACGAGTATAAAATATAAGTACCAGTATTTCTAATAACTAGATATATATGTAAATATTCGCTTTAGACACTGGTATTTGGTAATCCGCTAAACTGTTTTGGTACCTCATTGGTAATTTTGTCAGTACATAAACGATTGTGAGTGCAAAAAGCGCACGCGAAAGAGAAACATCGAATGTGAAAATGGCGACAAAAAACGAAATTTATTAGGTGTCCGTTGCGCAGTGCAAACTTTAAACGTGACAAATATGACGATTAAGACTGCTTGCGGTGGGTCATGTAGTTGCAGAGAAATTTAATTGCCTTCTGCACTCTGCCTTTATGTCTCAGACCAGGCGTAAGCAATATGGCATTTACTGTGAAAAATACATGACGTTAATTTTATACTAAACGATCACTCATTTTAATATATTTATATTATTCTTACCAGCCATGTAAATAAGAAGCAGGTTGTTTATGGTATTTCCAATCCAGGCAAGTAATAGCAGGCACAATGTTATAGATCCATAATACTGGAAAGAAAAGTGTTAAGTCTAATGTTATGAGCGATATAAGTATTATTAATTTACATAGAATAAAAAAGGATCATATTAGAATATCTTTATACAATTTGCTAGTTATTGAGCCTACCAAATTTGGGCGATTATTACGAGCCTGCAATATCTTTCCCCAAACATTTTGCAATTGCAGTATGGTCACAGAAAGGTTTTGGCAAATATCGTCCAACTTCTTCTCTTTTTGCCCTGTCCAGCTATTTGTTGAAATGAATGCTGATGATAGGATTGGCACCAGATAGTCCACCAAAGCCAGTATCAACAGACAGATAGAGATCATTGTAAGTAATGCTGGCTCCAAAAACCAAATAAGCCTGAAGATAGGAATGTTATCAAATTGATTACAACAAAATTAGCATATTAATACCTGCAAAATATGCTATAGAATAATATTTCAATGGTCTAGTTATTACTGCAAAGTATATAAATACTAATCATTACATAAAGATGGATGTTGTGATTCCTAATATTAAACCAGGATGCCATGATCTCTCCCACAACAGAATTGAGTTTAGCGGTAAAATAATTTCTCTCCAACACTCCATCCTTCTTTTCAACTGCTTCGTATGCTTTTCCTGAAACAAATAATAAAAACAATTTCAAAATGTCCAACACAACCGAACGCTCCGCGTATACCTACTTGAACCCAAAAGCTTTTAAGAGAAATCTATCCCATTCATTAATAAAAACTGCAGAGACAGAATGTAATTGCTTAACAGAAGCTTTTCATTGTTGCTATGAAGAATGGTCTAACCTAATGACAAGAGGAGATAACACACAACACCGATACGCAGCAAACAAAATAAATTGTACCTTGCCATTCGACACTGTCTCCGGCATTTCGTTATCGTGAAATTGGCAGTCTTGATAATTGATTATTATACCGAATATGCTCAAGTCATCCAAAGAGTTTCAATAAATTCAATGGAACTGACGTTTTTCGTTGCAGAATTTTTCAGACCGTCGCGCTTCACACTTTTGTTCTTTCTGCTGAGCTTTGGCCATGGAGGCGACGACCGTTTCGATGCGGATTGGTCTGCGATTTAAACCGCTGCTTATCACGTGCTTCCATTAGCCAAAGGTTCAAAATGGCCCTAGACCTCTAGCGCCTATTGGTGTTTCGTTCAAACGCCAGTTATCGCCATCATGGTCGATGCCGCGCTGATGTTCTGACGTTAAGAAGGAGTGTTTGAGACCTGAGCTTATTCTTCTTGGACGACAAGGAATTCCCAGCGAGAAATATTGTCTACCGATATTTCGTGTAATAAGGTCCGCCCGACGTCGAAGATGGCTGCTGTCAGCTCCGTGAGTTTTACAATAAAAATTTTATTCTGTGCCATGTATTGGCCTTCTTGTTTACTTCACCTGACTCGCCATGCGAGAAGCCCTGCCGTTCGTTTTGTGAGTTTTCAAAACTTTTCTGAAATTCAGATCTCCAATGTCGAGAACTTGTCGCCACAAATCATACGCAGGGTCGCTAAGGAAATGAGCGAGCTTGTGGAGCAGCCACCCGAAGGAATTCGTGTAATCATCAACGATGAGGACGTCACTGATATCCAAGCAGTTATTGAAGGACCTGGTATAACTATCTTATTCCAATTCAATAGGACAAGGTTGTTTCAAAATATTTCTTGTATTTTATGCTGGTTGCGGTAGTCAGTGTTTGCTGTTAACTAGAGAAGCGAGCTTTAGCATCTGTAGGATGGATTTCTTGCTTTCTAATTTAACATTTCATCAGTAGTTATAAATTATTTTTAGCACTTTGCGAGGAAGGTTCTGTATATTACCTAAACTTTTTTTTATGGATCATTTCTGCCAGTCACTTAATATGTCTATTTATATTGGGTTATAGCTGGAACTCCATACACAGGAGGCTTCTTTCGGGTGAAGTTAGCATTGGGAAAGGACTTTCCACAGGGACCTCCAAAGGCCTTTTTCCTTACAAAGATCTTCCATCCAAATGTAGCAAAGAATGGTGAAATTTGTGTGAACACTCTGAAGAAGGACTGGAAATCTGATCTTGGCATTAAGCATATACTACTGGTAACTAATTATAAGTACTACAATGTGTAGTCAATTACTTAACAAGAAAATTTTTGCAGACTGTGAAATGCCTACTGATCGTTCCAAACGCAGAATCTGCATTGAACGAAGAGGCTGGTAAGCTCCTCTTGGAGAGGTACGATGATTATTCAGAACGAGCGAAAATGATGACAGAGATTCATGCTCAGGTAAGATAAAATCAGCTGAATTTTCATTATCGTCTTCCTAACATCCTTAATATTCGTTTAGGGAGGTGGAAAGGGCAGCAAGGCTGGTCTGCAAAGCTGTGCTTCCTCAGACATGGCTGGTGGCCCGTTGCCGAAGAAACATGCTGGAGACAAAAAATTAACAGCTGAAAAGAAAAAAATGTTAAAAGAAAAGAAGCGGACGCTTAAGCGATTATGAAGCGGGTCCCGTCTAACTCGTCCTCTTATTCCTTTATTCCTATCCTAAAAGCGCGTTTCTCTATCTTTTCCCCATTTTGTCCCCAAGATAATTTAAAACGCCGTACGCAGCGTACTCATTGTACACGGTAACTTCCTAGTAAAATGTTTATTACCTAAAGACGACTGATATCTCGTTGATTGAACTGCTGGCTCGTCAATACCGAGTTGGTTTCCTTAGAGGTTTCCCTCGTTAGCACCGCTAAGGTTCGGTTTACCGGACATTGCGGATATTTTTACATACGTGTACAAAAGACAGATATGTGTATGATGTGATGATATGAATATTAGATGATTATTTAAACGAATAAATGCTTTCTCAGAATTCTTATTGCTTTTGTTTAATACATTCTCCATGTATATAATCCATATAAGTAATCCCAATGGAAAGTGAATAATCCGATGAATAAACGTTATCCTTACGCATTAATACAGTCACGTCTTACAATATTCATTTTCTTAACTATTATGATCAATGGAAATTGACGTTTTTTGCAGTGGAATGTTGTTCAGTCATGATTGTGCATTATTGCTGCACAGTAAACGCATAGTAATTAAGGTAGTTTGATATGAGAATTTTGCGAATTAGGACAAATAAAGAGCAACATTTCGGTATATTTCGACCGATATTTATTGAAAACCGATAATTGTTTCTGAATAAAAAAAATTTAATTTTCGATGCTGTTCACCATGGCGCGATGGATACGCGATGGTTGGCGAGAATGAAGGAAATGGAATAAATATCTATTTGCAATGTGTAACAAATGGCAAATGCATGTTTCTTAATTTTGCTGGTGTTCATTGCAGTGCCGCGATAGAACTTATTTCATAATGATTTTTACCAATAAAAGGTTTATGAGTAATATAACATGCAAAGTAGAACAAATGATTTTAGTGGGTCGGCTTCTTATCCTTGGAAGTACATCAACATCTTCAATAATTGCTTTACTTCAACGATTTGGAATCTTTTCCATAAAAAATTCAAGCAGATTCTTTATACGAGATTCTTAAAATAGAGCAATTGCCATAATTGTTTTTAATAACTGTATAAAGTACTTCCAAACGCTTTATCAAAAGAACTGAAGTTCCAACAAACGCATGTTAATATTTGCATATTTCGTGTTTTTATTCACCTTACGAAGTACTAACTACATACTTTGTTACATAGGTAATTGGGCTGATCGTACTTATGAATGCGGACTAATTGTTGTTTTTATCGTTATAAAAAAAGATGGGAAGGTAGGAGAAAGAAATGGAGTAGGAGAAAAAAATTATTTATTTACAGGAATCGAAGTTGTCTCCCTTATGTCTCTTAGAGGACTTCTTATCGTCCTGGCTCTCTGAACTCGATCTCAGCATTAGCCTTGGAATCCTCTTCGCTTTCAGGTAGGACATTGTTTCTGCGTCAGATCTATAAATTCATGATTGCAATAAATTGTATAATAAATCAAAACGAATCTCTTCAACGCAATTGAAATATTCTTACCTAGTCATCGTCTTGACCTCGGTAAACATATCAGTTTGGTTGCTTTCGTTTGAGCTGGAACTGGCAGAGGACGAATAGGGAATGAACGGTGCAATTTTTGCACGTGCCTCGCTAATTTGCTCGGCATTCTTTTCCGTTGTTGGTTCACTTGGCGTTACACGATTTTCTGTTGTTTCATTATAATTAGGCTTCTTGTTCTCGGCATCAGTTTTCACTGTCGCGGGATCCGCCGTTTGAGCTTCCGGTCTCGGTAATAACTTTCCATCTTGCGTAGGAAACGTCAGGGTCGGCAAGTTTATATTCTTATCACCTTTAGTAGCGTTCATTAATTTCATTAAAAGCTTCGAAAGCTCCTCGCGCTTACGCGTAACGACGATCTCCTCGAACCAAGTCTTTAGTGTTTTTATTGGTGGCATGTAATTCTTTATTGGATCTTTGAAGAAACTCTCTACATACTGTAGAACATAGACTCCACAGTCTGTAAAATTTGATTGTTGTGGAACCTTTGGACAGGAACCTTTTATAGTGTCTTTCGAGAACACTTTGTCGACTCCCATTTTGGCTAAGTGCTCACAGCTCAAATAATCCCTCAGCGTTGCAACGACACGCGATCGGCTAGCACCCGCCAGCGAATCGAAAATTAATATACATGGACTATAGAGAGAAAGTAAAAAATTATTCACCTCAAGAGCTCATTTCATCTTATCTATTAACAAATATTGTTGTCATTCTTACATTTTGACTATATCCTTCTGTTGCGCTGCTGTTTGAGTTACTTTCGTTCGTCGATTAGTATTGTCTTCTTGATTCTCCGTGTCCTCCTCAATTAAAACAGTTAAATATGTTAGTATTTAGCAAAAACAATAGTCTTCTTACGATGAGTAAATTAGTATGAATGTAATTTCTATGTTAACTACTCACTTCTTCATCACTCTCCATTTCCATTTCCTCATCATCACCCTCAGCTTCATCTCTTTCTGAGCCATCATCTCCCGGATCTAATGTTATAGTTGTAGCTACAGGTGTAATGGTTGTGCTACCAATGGTGACTGCCTGAAGTTTCAATTCCTTAAGTTTTTTACTTTTTTGGGCAGTCTTGTAAACGTCCTGTTCCTTTGAACTTTGTGTGGATACAGGAACTTTGCCCACCAATCCCGGAAAGCAAATTATGGCTAGGAACCAGTGTGCACTACGATGGAAGTTAAAGAGGAGTAAATAGCTCAGTATTAAAAAATCGATATAAAATTACGTAGTAACTGGATATTTGTTTAAACTCACTGTTCATTAATTGGTATAACGATGAAATCCTTCTCAAAAATATTAACGTTTTTTGTCCATTTCTGAACTCTCGCGTGTCTTTTGGCAGCGGGGGATAATGGGGTGGTATTCTCAGCCGCCTGGGCATGTGGACTGGTCAACCGTTTGTAAAAATATGAACTAAAAACGTGGGTCCTACTTTGATCAGTTTCCGACAAAACCTCCAGCGTTAAGTATTTTAAATAAAAGTCTATAATCACGTCGTTCAAAAACTGATCTTCCCCGAGACATGCGTAATCCTCCGTGTTGATCGCAATACCACCTTTAGCAGGAGGCGGTGGATATACCATTATCCTGTCAGCAGAACAAAGATAAGACAAAATAAATTCGTGCAGAGAATCGTGTTATGTTATAGTATCGATTATGGATACTCACGTTTGTATTTTGCCGTTGACATTACTACTGTTTGACGAGGATCCTTGACTTTGTCTTTTCGATAGGGTTTCTGATTGTGGGGGCTGTAAAAAAAACCCATCAAAGAATAATTAGTATTAATCACAGCATTAAAAAGAGCAGGACATTAAGCGTGCACTACTATTAGAGATATACTAACGCATTGTGGCGAAGACCGAACTAAAATTTCGTTCGCCTCTTTTGGACTGAGCTCCTCAAGTTTTTTTTTAAATGGAAATAAAGTTTTCAAGCATAATTTCGACTCTTCTGTCATTAGTTCTGGTAGCAAGGTAATCCGTTTATGCGTATTATCTGTTTATTAAATAAGTTTTCTGATTATATATTACTGTCACTCATTAAGATATCTAGTTAGACTCTCTTACCTTTGCCAGCAGGATCATAATAAGGTCCTTTTGGGTCTTGCATACCGAGCAACTCTCGGATCATCGCACCAGTACCCGGGGTTGTATAGAAAAAGAGAACTGGCATTAACTTTCCGAAGTGAATTAACACTTTTACTATACTTTTGAATTTTACGTCTAGAGTCACAAAGTTGGTATCTGCCAAATCAAATGCACCGATTTATTAATACTCACGCTGTCAATGCTAAAAACTAAGATAACAATAAAAGAATTTATTTGACTTACCATCTTCGAGCAATGGCACCCCTAATCTAATACCATTCTGTGATATTACTACTCTTTCCCGAGGGATATATTTGTAGGATCCTATCCTGACCGTTCGACATACTAAAGATGTATGTGGTGCTTGAATAGATCCATCGGTAATGTCTTCTGTTTCAGATTCTCTTCCACCACCTGAAAACGTGTATTAGTATAATAATTTCCAAGTAAGGAATGAAGAAATTAAAAAAAGATTGATGGAAAACCTTTGACTCCCTCTTCTCCATCGACAGTGTGATCACTGTCAGTGTATATTAAATTGTTTGTAATAACTGGTTCTTTTTCAGAAATCATTTCCATTTCTTCAGTGGACGCACCACCAGATGAGGCATTGTGTGTCACATTGTTATCCATTTCCGACTTTTTTATTTTGATCTCCTCATCTTCTTCTTCGTCCGACGATATTGTTAAACATTCTTGGAGAAACATGTACATTCTTTGTTAACTATGTTTATTGTTTAATTGTTATTTATCAATTTATTTTAAATACGTCACAGGATTTCGGATGTCGTGTAACTGTTATACCTGGTTCTTTGATTGGCTTTGATCTTGAAGATCCAAGTGCTCTCGCTCTACCTCTTCCACGTTTACAAACGGAACCATCTTGATCTAGCTTAGCTGTTGCGTTACGATCAGGGTTTTTCTTATAAAAAGTCTGAAAGTAACAGAAGACCATGACACGTGTGAAAGATCTTGTTAAATATTTAATTACTAGCATGGAACCAAGTGGCAACTCGTTCCCAATGTGACCTGAAAAGTCTAAGACAAAACTAATTCCGGAAAACTACAACGACGAAGAAAAATATAAAGTAAGGAAATGTGCTATAGAACTTTTTGTTATCTTTAAATATCCTAAAATGGTATAAGTTATCTTTAAATGTGATATTTTAATCGGTAGTAAGTAAATTAATGCTGTTAAAAAGATTTCTGCTCTAGTATTGTTTTGGAGCATCTCAATCATGATCCTTACATCGACGGACAGCATGTTCTCGTTCTTCGCTTGTATACCCATAGTTATGGATATTGCCTTGACATCCTTTGGCAATTTTGTCTTACACCGCATGCACCGGTTGAAGTCACTTGAACTGATGCCACAGTGAGGGCACACAGCAAGTTTTCCATCGACGTATTTGGGCTCCTAGTTCCATACAAAAGCTATAGTAGGTTGAGTTATGCAAAAGGATTAATACATTCTAGCGATTCTTGACTAAAGCATAAAAGTTTATCTCAATTCGTTAATATTTGTACAAGCAGTACGGCTTGCTTTTCTTGTTTTGTGTCAGACTGTGCTATAAGCAAGAATTTACACTTGAAATTACTAGCATTACACCGCAACTTTTTGATAAGTACAAATATGACTTCTTTGTAATATGAATAGCTTGCAAGTTTTCACATGATCATAAAAATGCAACAAACCTTATATATTCTCTACATTGTTTAACAATAATAATTCTTCATGACTATTAATTTTTAAAATTAAAGTTATACTCTGTGAGGAAAATACTACCAATGATAGTTTCTATATTCACAAATTTAATCCAATTACACAACTATCAGAAATATATTCAAATTAATAGAAACATATATGTATATATATTGTTTCTATCTCATATCCCACATCACTCCTTGAAATAATCAAACATAAGAGCCAACAAGTAGTCTTATTTATTGTGAATATGTATGTCTTCTATGAACTCAACAGAACTAACCTATAAAAATCTAACCTATAACTCGTGCAACTCACATGTGTGGTCACATTCTGTTGTTATGCAATTTTCATTGATGGAAAATAATCAGCAATGAAGAACACGAAGTAGATATTACTACAAAATAATATCCAAATTCTTGAAACGATAAAACTTTGCACAATCGACGGCAACTTGTCAATGCAAAGGCGTAGAAACCAGGCGTGTAAACGGTTAATACATTCCAACGCGAAAAAAGATGAATTTCATTCCACACATAAAAATTGATCGCCTTTTGTAATGCAAACATAAACTGTATAAGAATAATATTAATAGGTTTTTTTAAAAATATTCCTATTAAGATTTTGTGACCTTTTTTAGCTTGATCTACTTCTAATTAAGGTACTCGACTTTTTTTCTCAATAAACTTTACTGTTGGATAATAAGATATATGTATATCAGATAAACGCGTAATATCGTTGTACTGATGTTCCACGTGGCAGATATACATGTACAACATTATTTAAGAAATTATGCATACAGGATACATGAAATTGAATATTCACAAGTACCGAATATCAGAAATATCTTCAGTGTATCGAAATATACTTCAAATTACAGGTTTGGATATTGTATAAATTTCAATATGTGTATAATTAATACATTCCGTATATTTGGTACCTGTTCATATTATAATTAAAAAAGCAATATCTTACCTCGTTCGGTGTTACGGAGGAATTGCTGTTTTCATTCGAAGCACTAAAACAAGAAAATATTTCACTTTTCTGCACTTCGGTTATAGGATTAAAAATATTTGTAATCTCCATTTGTCATTTGTATATATGTTAATGCACATAATAATATTAATTCTTCATCACTTACTGGAAATTAGGTGAGGAACCATCGGCAGCTGTATTCGGATGTTCTTGTAAGGAACTATTTTCAACTTCCAAACTGCTTTGTTCAGTTTCATCTGGGGTTGCCATTGACGTACCTGGACCAGCCTCTACGATGTAATTGATACCCAACGTTGCATCTGACACTAAAGATATTACCGTATCCCCGCAAAATGAGATATTTGACTAAAATCATAGGCAAATTAAAATGTTAGAACTTAAAATTATTCACTGTTTTTTTTTTTTTTTATTGTGTAACAATGGAGACTTTTAGTTTACCTGTTCCAAAAGATCTTGAACAGTACACTCATCATTTGGTATGTCAAACGTAATGAGCCTTTGTTCTCCATCAGGTAGAAGAACCAGCATCTTCGCGGTATTGCCTTCGATTTGCTGTGGGACTATAGTATTATGCGGATCATGAATAATCTTTTGTAAGTATGCCAAACTCTCGGTGGATTTGCACTCAGATTCGGCTTGTGCGTTACAATTTTCTTGATTAACACTCGCCTGTTCTTCAGTGTTTTCAGATTGGTCAATGTCCATGGCTTGCTGGTTTGCACACTGCGTACCTAATACATCACCAAATGAAAAAGCATTTTTTAATGTCAACATTACCCAAGGGTGGTAACTGAGATTAAAACGTCTTTAATTTATAATATTTTTAAGATAATACCTAATAAAGATTGCTGCTGTTGCTTCATTTGAGGTGAAACACTGGGTTGACAATGCTGGTGTTGCTGTTGATGCAGTTGTTGCTTTCGTTGTTGTAAAGCAGAACTGTACTGTTTGTGTGGTGGGCTTAATTCATCACGCATCTGCGTATGTAATGCCTTTTTTAATTTAGCCTGCTGTTTGATCCGTTCACTCAAATGTTCTTTCTCAGGATAGTGCAGCACAGGGGGATTGGTCTTCACTGTCTGCTGGACTGTCTGTACTAGACCATAAGAAGCTTTTGTCTGGAAACCTGGTGTTGAATTTCGATGCAGCATTCGATCTCCTGGAGAGTGCACGTTATGCCCACCCTGTGGAGTGTTTAGCACACTTCCACCTTGCACGAATGAATGACGATTCCGGTTTTGAAATTGTCTAGGTGTTTTTTTCTCCATCGAACAGAACTGCGCCTCAGATAGTGAACGCTGACCCTGCTGGTATGAAAGCTGTAACAGGGAGAGACAGTGAACTTTATTGTAATTTATTTATAATAGACAATAAAAACGTGTATGTTTTCGAGCCCTTTTCAGGAAACAATGCATCCCAATAAAGACATTCGAAATGCTTACTGGTGTAGTAACATTGTTTTGCTGCTGATTCCTGTTCGGAGTGGCAGCTTGATTCCTGATGGGCGTCGTGTTTTGCTTCAAAACTGCATCGAAGTTGATATTGTTTTCTGGCATCTTTATCCATTGCATATTTTGCCCCTCAGGATTACTATTTACTGGTATTTTATTTCCTAAAGGTGTTAGGGCGGCTATTACTTAATAATACAGTATGATATTATGCTCTACGCTTATACACTTTGCAATTTGCATGATTACCTCGATCATCCACAATATTAACGATGTTCTCGCCTACTACATTAACTGTATTTGTTTTCAATATATTCTGGGTCGTTGACATATCGCTTGTTTTGATTATGTATACATTTTGTCTGCAATAAGGTATTACTAGTTAACTACTTAACGAAATTCGGTTAATGCTAGTTATTGCCCTTGATAGCATATTTAGCGATATATATTGTATATATTACCGTTGATCTAAAGGCGCGGTAGCAATCTGCCCACCGAGATTTATAGTTTGTGGTGAGAAAATTGCCTGATCGGTATTTTGTGCCGCAGGAGTGTATGTAACATACTGTGTTGAACCATTCCCACCGTTATTAATATCTTCGACGACGAACTGCACGCTCTGTCCTTCTACAGAACAAATTCGTTGCACTTCCTCGATAGTTATCGCGTTGCTTGCATTTGTCACGAGATTGAAATATTGGGCCATCTTCCCAAAAGCTTATGAGCCAATGAAATATTTCCCCACGTACTGATTAGTTTTCTTTCTAGTTTAGCACTTAGATGCACTTCTTCAGAAAATTCATGTCTGCCCTGTGATGCATTCAATATTTGCAAAATACAACCTGGTGAAAAGAATAAATTCACACTATTTTGTGATGCTCTAATATTTTAAATCACCAATCAAATTATTGAAATTAATATAATCTCTAGTTATACCTCACGAGATTATTTTCTTTCCATAAATGTTCATTTTAATTCATATAAAAAGTAAGATATCTGTATGCTTTATGTTACAGTTATTCATTTTATCACATGTCTTAAGCGATGTTCAATTACTTGTAATTCTACTTAAAATTCAACGTAGGAATCAATTTGAATAGTATAGATAACATAGTAAATGTTATAATCCTGACTGAAATATCATAAGTATAGTTTTGGAGTAACTGTATTAATACGATAAGGAAATGTAGGAAACGATAAGTAATGAGAAAAGAGGAACAGTTTCAATATAAATCTTAAACAGTTGCAAGTGAATTAGAAAAGTACATTCATAAAACAACTCCAAAATACTTATGAATTTATATTTCTTTTCAATTTTTTGTAAAATATTCTACATTAATCCGTACCTAGATCATATTCTATATACAATCTTTTAATACCCTTGTGTTTATGCAACAGAACATATTCAATAATTAAATACTGCAATATGATATTGGCATACTAGTTAATTGTTGCAAAATCAATTGGTAAAATTAAAATAGTTCGGTAAGTTAAAATTGAATTAACAAACAGACTGATTATAGAAGTAATATAATTGTATGTACTGACTTATTTACCAGATTCATACATATGTTTAGTCAACAATAAATACAATCACTCTTTAAATTTTATAGAAAGATTGAATAGTGTTTCATAATCATTGTAGTTAACATAGGAGTTTTTATTACCTATGAGCGATTAATTTATTATATGGCAATCGTATAATTAGCCCTTAAGTATTCCGGCAGCGTCAGAGACACCCTAACGGACTAACCTAAAAATCCACAGTATGCTGTTTTATCCACGTTTTAAGATGAATCCTACGTTACGACAAATTATGAAAATTTCATAAATTAAATAAAGAACGTCATTTTCACATGTTATTTAAAAAAGGCAGTATGCAACAAAGCGAAGTGCAACATCGCGAGATGTGTTGAATCTCAGAAAAGGGTCTCATAACCTCGACTAACGTGTTAAGGTCAAAATGTTCAGAAGGCCTAACATAGATGAAATGAAATAATCGTTGGATAGTAAATATTTTAGAGGGATGATTTAATATAGGATTTTCATGAGATTTTGAAAATTTGCAATAGTAAACCGAAGCTCCGATCGTGACAGTAGAAGAATCTCGTCGATTTTTGTCGGCAGCTTCGTACGGAGAATGGATGACTTACGGGCAGTTTGGTATGTCGATTCTCAAGGAAATTTTCGTGTTCTAGTGTCTCGGCTTGTCTTGCTTTCAGTCCTTTTGCTACTCTTTCATCTTTCACGTAAGTAAATAACAACTGCACTTCGCCATTTTATGTGTTCTTTGGCTGTTAACGAATCGCGAGAGAAGATTACGCCACTGCGTCAACCACGAAGCGTGAGCTTCCGTGTCCGGTCGATCTTGAATTGTCTACGGGCGCGAAAACCACAAGTGGTTCGATGCCTAAATATTTATACAATTAAAATAAAGGATACACGTGGCTATACATATCTTGTTAAGATTTCTAATAAGGAAGTTATTAGTTATCATGGAAGTAGGTATTCTTCATAATGGAAACATGCATCAACCTAATTCATAATGTTTAGAAACACATGGCGAACAGTGTGAATCATCTCCACGTGTTAACGGGATGATTGATTAAATATGTTTTGTGTTTGTTTCTGTTTGTAAATTAATTCATTGTTACGCCATTGCTCTAACTAAATAAAAACTTCCGGTTTATTTGAATGAGAAAAGGGCGCGAAACACTTGCTCCGCCCAATAAAATGGTTGATTTTCTTAAGCGGATATTAAACACGAGCATTCTAATGTAGCACCATCTGGAGTAGTTTTGATTTGGACAAAAATTTTAGCTGCCAATATTTCACAGTAGAGTGCATTAATAGCAGAATCTCATAGAAATCCGGCATGACATTTGATATGACGACTTTAATCTAGTGTTTTTGTGACTTATGGTTACAAGACCCCGGGAAATAACGTCGTTTGAGTTGCTGTCTTTATGAATTTAGGAACTTTGTGTGTTTCTTGTTATTAAAACCTTTGAATTTTCATATTATATCTTTTAATAAGTGTCCTATGATAAAGAAAAATACTTACAAGGTCTTAACGAGTGCATCCAACATCCTGGCGCTATACAAGCAACGTTGACATTCGTTATGCTTAATTGCCGCTAGACATTGGGGTAAAATTTTTTATATAAATAACTATATATCTATGTTTTTATATTTACTGCAGTGCATCAAATCTTACGAATTGAGTAACAGCATGTTTTATTTTACGCGATTGTTGTATAATGCCCTACATAATGAATACTGAACAACATTGGACAAGATGTGTTCGTAGGTTCATTTACATCGTATACATATAAATTTGAGTTGTATAAAAAATATAATGCAATTGTTTTTCATTTTATTTAACATTTATTAACGTATAAATGTTTGTTTATTTAAAAAATTTTGCATATTTATTGCACCATTTTTGTGTTTTGGATCTCACAGTCTTAGCTTTAGTGAAACATTTTTTTATATTCTGTCTTTTCTTCGGCGTCATTATGGCGACAATGACGCAATAATATTTTTGCGCTTTCCACAGATATTTTGAATCAGATTGACTGCACAATCAACAATACCATCACCGATATTCTATAATTCAATTTGAATTGTCACTTTAATGTTTTTAAGAGTAATAACAAAAATACAGTAGTTCTATAATTTGCTATAATCTAAATATCACGTATTGCGCAATTGATTGTGTAAATTTCTGTTTGTAAATATTTAAATAGGTTTTGAAAAATTAAATTACAATCTTCAACTTAAATTATTGAAGAGTTTTTAACAAGCTATTATTTCTTTCATCAATAAATAAATTTTTTAATCGGCTAAAAACAATATTTTATTGCATTTGTAAAAGAAACAGGCAGCTAATATTGAAGGTATAATATTATTATAACCGTTAACTGCCAATGGCAATGGTAGAAGTTAAATTGCATAAACCTGCATTACTAATATCTGATTATATTGCATTAAAACCGTAAAATATAATCAATGTAAAAATCATTAAAAATTAGACTTTTTCCATAACGCTTCTAATATACTAACTCTTTGCTTACAATTGTATTAACAAAGAAATACCATGGTACAATGGAATGTATGGTTACTTATCAAATGATACATTTAACAGTTGAATTATTAAAATGATGCCATCATTCACGCACACTTATATTCCCGTACACACTCATTTAACATGTTGGAATGTTTGATATTAAAAAAAATTAATTACACAATCGCACATACTGGTAATAGCTCAAATATGAATTTTTAATCTTGTGTAAACAATTAATTTTTATGTGCAATTATGGTCGTCAGTTATTTTTGTGTCTCAATTTGATTCTGTGTATGCAATTAATTTCCTATTACGCTGACTAAATGCAATAGGTAGTGTAATTTTAGTCCCATGATCGACAGTTTGCTAGAAATTAATTAATGACACCGAGCATGATATAAATAATACTAAACTATCGATTAAGAATAACTTATCTGAGTAGGCCTGGTTCTACAATATACTGCGAGACATTAAGTTCACAATATTAGAAAATCACACATCGTTCATATAATGAGGATATGCATTTAAAAAAAATTGATTCTAATAAAGCCTTTTTCTATAATGTCTCTTGGTGATAGATATAACTGCACTGACAGATATCTAATCCTAAGCGCAAAGTATTACATATGATTGATTCACAAGTAAAATACAAAGTCTGAGGGAAGTCTTTTACTTTGAAATGCATTGGAAAAAGTTTTCTTAAAAACACATTTCACTGTTGAATAAATCATACTCAAATCCAAATTATAATTCTCTCTGATCTCCAAACAACCCTACAGACTGCATTTTTTCTTAATACCAGTGAGGAATGTCCTCTCTATTATTATACTGGATTCTTCGGTGGCAAGTAATTTGAATTCATCTGTACGGTATTGTTTATTTCTTGCAGTGGTTCCTTCAGCAATTCCTCATCAATATTATGCATTGGTTCCGTGCAATATTCCTGCCCGCACGATGTGCATGCTTCAAAGTGGGGCTTGATTGAGTTTCGCAGTTTCTGTGAATTAGAAAAAAAAAGAAGTCCATGTTTATTTCAGAGTAGAAATGCCGCGTATCTCTCATGGTTATGGGAGTTCCTTGAATACATTATCGTTATGCGATTTCTATGAATACTGGTAACGAATTCAAGCGTTATATATTGTACTGGGGGGTTCTTGTATGGGGTGCAGCTAAACCAGTTTAACTCACAAAAGGTACAAGACGTTTAAGATGGAACAAGACTGACATATACCAAAGGAGAGGACGTACCTGGGAGAAAGTGTTGCCTTCTGCTCTAATGAGTACGTAGATAGCGAAGGCGGGAATGCATACCAGAGAAAGCGAGGCAATTCCCCATCCGATGGCTTCGGCCCACCATGGATAAATGTACAAACCGTTACGGTAAGTTGGTGGTTCGTAATCGATTAAACTGAACACCCACACGGCCTTCATTCAAAAAAATTTCTTATTAATACAGACAAGGGAAAGATTCTTACAGATTTTCGTATAAGGAGAAATATAGATTGGGAGAAGATGTTATGTCATGGGAATTATTTACCATTATGAGAAGAGGCGACGCGATGAGCCAGCAAAATCGAAAATAAATGGACGGCACTCGACCAGTCATTTCTTTAACATTATTGCACAACCTTCGTACTCCGTAGAACCAAGAAATGGCGATCACTTCGAAGAAGGCCAGGAACATAATTGATATCGACGCTGCGTAGTGGTCGATTAGTTGAAAGAAGTATATACCTCCCTGCGTATAATTAATTTGTACATTTATTAAGAGTTGTTGGATTATTTCTTCATTTTCATTAACAATTTTATGTGCTACATTTTTAATGATTTCAAAATTTCTTACCTGTGTTATGTTTGGTAAACCAAAGAAGAAAGAGACCACGCATATGAGTAGAACGAGTATCTCATGACATACAAGATGTCTCTTTACCCAATTTGGAAATCCATCTTGTATCGAAGTCACTACTACCTCCACTATGGCGAACTGTAAGATCAGAGACGTTAAAAATTAACAATGCAATTAACAAAAAGAAAAATCTCAAATAATTAGCTATTACAATTTTTTTATACTGTGTCTTATGCTATTAAAAATGTGTGTAGTCTGCTGACATACGTATTACGATATGACTAATTACTGGGCGTTTCGTTATGATTATCTTTTTTCTTTAAACTGGTTATAAGTCGACAGGATGTATTATTATTAATTTATTGTCGAGATAAACATTTGCAACCATTAATGGTTTCAACAGTTATTAGCATAGTTGTACAAATATTGCCTGTAAACATCTGGTGAAACAACAGTACAAATTATCTTTTCCAACATCACAGAAAATGTCCAGACCTGTAGCAGGTCATATATTCCATACAATAGAGAAAAAAAAGAGCACAATTTAACGATAGATATATGTCAATGAATTACATTATTTAATTTTTAACAGCGCAATTCCATAATATATGTTTCTTTTTACGTCTGGGATATGATGTTGTGACGTATCCAATTGTTTTTCAGAAGTATGACAAATAAAGAAATGAATGGACGAGAAATGTATTGCAGGCACAAGTAACGACACAGTTGATTAACGCGATAGCGTATCTTCGGTATCACAAATAATTTATTGCACATACTTGACTGTTGAGTGAGAGGCAGACCAACATGAAGAAGAAAAGAACAGCCCACAGTTGCGACGCTGGCATCTTCGCCAACGCTTGTGGATATACTACGAATACCAGTCCGGGTCCTTAAACGGATATCAGGAGAATACGTTTATTAATTAGCGCAGTTCAAGTAAGGGATAATTCTCACACTCCAAGTCACAGTTATCTCAAATTACACACGAGGGAAAGGTGGTTGCCAAGTAATTCTCGGCGAATTACTCCAGCAAATATTGGATAAGTAAACAGAACTTGCACCAAAAAAACAAGGAAATAAATCCTCTCGTGGCAATCCAGCGAAATCTTCGTGCCTGGTACAATGATTTCCTGGGACATGAAATCTTAATTAAAGAATTGCCACGTGACTATTGCGGTATTAGCTACAGGATGTATTAACGAGTGTAATTTGGATAGAAAGTGAATTTAAAAATAATAAAATTGCCACATGTGCAGTCGTATAGATCTGATACTTACCATCGCTGAGTACGGCCTCGACTGTCATATTTTGCTCCAGGGATATGTTCCCAATTGTAGCAAATGCGAATATGCCTACTAAAAGACTGCTAAATGCATTTATCAGCGAGACAGCCACAGTATCCACAAGTATGTTATTGTGGAATTTATTGTAACTCGCGAAGCAAATCATCGAGCCAAAAGCAATACCGACGGAGTTGAAAATTTGTGCTGCCGCATTTACCCAGACCTGAAAAACGTAGGTTCATAAAAATCGTATCTCGAGTAAAAATATGTTGAGTGTACGACAACGGGGCTTTTGACGTAGACAACTCAGCCGTAACTTAACTCAGGTGTAACTCAATGGGCAACAAATGATTACACCTTGTCAATAGCAAGTGCTAAATCTATTATTGTCCCAAATGTTACTGAAAAGGGGCAGCGACTCTATGTAGTTTCGTGATACATACTACCTAAACTAATAAAAAGACGGCTGATAAGAATCATAGTAAACTCATTAGTTGTAAATGCATAATTAAATCTGAAGTAAAAAGTATGATTACCTCACTGACTCCACGAAAGCTCAGGAAGGTGTAAAAACATTTTATTAATGATTTTTCGAACATCTTCATGCACTTTAAAGGTTTTTTTTTTACAGACTTATCAATAGCAATATCATTAATTGCGATGGAAGTTATGCTCAAGTTAAATGAATGAGTTCTTTCCGATAACAAATGACATGATGATGGAATACCTCGAAGTCAAGTCAAATGATAATTAAGTAAACGGCAGGAGTACCTTAGCATCGCCGAGGAGTTCCCATCGTGGACGGAAGAAATATCGTAGTCCTCTGTCAGCACCTTCGAGCGTGAGGGACCGTGTGAGAAACACGACAATAAGAAGGAATGGAAGTGTGGCCGTGAGGTACCTGACTTGTCCCGAGGATTTAATCGACTTCCAGATCGAGAAGTAAACCATCACCCATGCGGTTACCAGGCAGGCAACCAGTTCCCATCGCAGTGCACCAGGTTCTTCGATACCGCCACTGATCTGCAGGACTTTATTGCTAACCAGCCAAATAACGAGAAGATTAATCCGATTGAATTTTATGAAAATCCAGCATAATAATGCCAATTATTTAATTCGTTATTCGATAAAAAAAAAATGCGTTCAGAAAGAAATATTTATCAGCTTGATTTACTCTACTGGGTAACGTGATAGGGAATGTAAAATGTGTATTGCGTATTCAATTGTTAAATTATTCACTCCGTCAATGAGACAAAATTTTTCATAATCGTAAATGAAAATGGGACGTTCTTGTCGCAGTGTAAGACCGATCAATTAGTTATGTTATCAAAGCTTGCAATTACTCGAAAAACTCTTCAGACGGCGTCCTGGAAGTATTAGGCCTGATGCGATTATCAAGACCTGTAAATCTTGGCAACCAGCATGCTGCACTGTTCCAGGAGTTGTCGCAATCCGACCATGGCTGGTATGCTTTGAAGGCCGCGAAGAAGTAGTAAACAGCATATGCTATGATCACGTTGTGGTAGGTCGACATCAGGAAGGATATCACGACCGACGATAAACCGGCCCCTGTTAAAGATATACAAGTAGATTGGTTGAAAACTAGTGTGGAATTCATGGCGATCCTGTGCGTGATATCGAAGCCATAGACAGTTCAAGTATAAATAGATATTCACTCAAGAGTTTTTATAAGCGTCAAAGCAAGCTCGTAAGTCTTGTATACACTAGGTTAATCTTAAGTCACGTTAAAGTGAATTCAAATAGCGTCGAGCGCTAAGTACTCAATCAAATTTAATCGATAGACTCTAGGATGTTATAAAAAAGTAATCAAAGGATCATTAGATCAATCAATACCAACCTTTGAAGAGTGGACAGATCTGCCCGAGAGCACCGATCGGTCCGCGTCGTGTAAACTGGCCAATTGCCAGTTCCATGTAGAGCAATGGCACACCGCATACTATGAGTATTAGAAAGTAAGGTACAAGAAAGACACCTGAAACATATCAATAGGAAAAGATATTTCATTTAACACGTTCAATGTACATCCTTTTGTTTTTCAATTTCGCTATTCTTTTTCGTTCGATCGGTAAACATTTTTTAATACGCTAATTCCTTGTAATTGAGTTCGCTCGCGACAATTTTTTTTATTGAGAACAGCTGGGAATTTTTTATGTACTATTTTCAGTCTTTTATGTTATCATATAATTAATCATGCCACTTCGTCCACTTCACGAAGTGGGTGAAGCCATTTATGTACTAATTGCGCGGTTTAAAGAGTTTTGTTCTTTGGTTTGAACAGGTGATTATTATTACTTAAGACGATATGGCAAGTAAAGTACAAGGATAATCGATATTTATTGTAAACTCTGATGCTTTCGATTAATTAATGCGATCTTCGATTATAGTAGCATGCTTCTGCATATATATTAGTCGAAGAAGCTATGGAAAATTGGTCAATCATTTCTAACGATCTTATCTCTACTATCGAAGATGAAGATAAAGCGAACCTTGACCGACTAATCATTCCCCAAAGATAATATAACAGTTGTAAAAGTTCGAGATTAGCTACGAAAAAAAATGTCTAACAGTTATTTAAATTCTAATCGTCACTTCCTAATGGCGGACATAATCGTCAAGCGTTACATGCCTATCGATAACGGACAATCGTTCAAGTCAGACTGATTCACTGGGAAAGAACTACTAAAGGAAGTCATCGCTCTGCTATCACGATCATCATTCTCCAAGAAGTTAATCGACATGACCTAAGCAAACGCGCCACACATGATTCGAGAGCGTGGTGCTTTATTTAAAGGAAGAAAGTCCATAATGAAAATAAAGGGGATCGTAACGAAGAGATTCGCGTGCAGCGCATACGCGAGAGAATATCCGTGCAGCTGATTTAAATTCGTAACGATTATGCAAAAGAGGCTGAAAATTTAATCCTCAATTTAAACAATGAATTACATCACATTTGCATTTCCATCAAGCGATGCACCGCGTTCACGATCACATTTGTTGAGATAACAGTGTGTACCCAAGCGTCACGTCAGCTTCTGTTACATACGTCACAGTGCATATATTCCTGTGCTAAATGATAATAGCGTGAGATCAGGTGTGAGCGTTTTTAACGTAACAGATGGCTTTTTGGTTTCAATACGTTTATCAATCTTGAAGAAGAACCGTTTCGCTATTTACATATGTAGATACATTACGGCAGTGTGTAGCCTGAACGGTATGGCATAATTTACCCGCTACTTCGTATCGTAATCTCGTAGCCTGAAACGACACCTGTTATCCAGAGCAAGGGCACGGTCCCGGTCACAGCGACAGTGACGACGTCGCGGCATAGACAGACACAGTCGCGATGAGGGTGTCGCGTTACCGGCAATTTTCAAAGTCTGAAAGAATCAGGACGTGACGTAATTCTTGTAACCTGACACGCGACCTTGTCGCGATGATCCTACTGATTTTTCAATGACATCCAGTAGAAACGACCCGACCGACTTTCCTGACCACTGTTCGTCCCGGATGTTCCTTCACGGGGATACCGAAACTTAAATTGTCAACCACCAATTTCCACTTCCCCCTTTATTCGAACTTTTCCCATTGACTTCATACGACGTTTCCTGTGTTATCTATTTTTAAGAGTCCCACCCATCAATCCTGCACTTGATGACCACCAAACGCTATTACTCTTATGACCTCGACGGCCCATGAACATCTGTGATAGAGAAACAGAAAGGATTCTTGCGCTGTACATATAATTGATCAGCTGTAAGATATTAATTTTTAGAATTTTAATTACATGATTAACTTTCGAAGCGTTCGCGACATTAGTAAGAATCATTTCCGGCTATCCGATTAGATCAGTTTATTATATTATACTTACGCGATACGATCCCATTGGTAGTTTTAAGAATTCTAACACCTATGTAATGCTCTGTTCTACACCTGCAATTCCGTAACAGAATATTCATTAAATCTACATCTCATTTACGAAAATACGTTAATTTCGAAAGTTTCGTATTCCATAACTGTTTGTCATTGCTGTCGCTAATGATATCTCCTGTATCTGCAACCATATGTCTCCCAGTGATTTCGCATACTCGCTGAGAGTTACGCGAAGCGGCCACACGTGGATACGTATACGTATCTACCAGCGCTCGTGCAAATGTTCCGGCGCGAATTAAGCAGCAAGCTGTGAGTTAATCCGTAATTACCGTTTAATGCGAATAAAGAGTTACATCCACTGACCTTGTCATCGCCCACGATACGAACTATCAATGCTAAATGCGACGTATATAAAAATATATAGGCGTCTACTCAGGCGTCGCACGCGGTTCCACAGTTAATTCGTCATTAAACGTATCGCAAACGTATGATCATCCTAAGCCTTTACCTTTATGGCGTTAAGGATACTGATAAAAATTAATATAATATACAAGACGGTTAAGTTTATTCTAAATACGTTGGTAGCCTCATACCTGATTCCAAGATAATTAATAATGACTTAAATGAACAATAGTACAAAATTTTTTTTTTTATAATTTCTATGAAACTCCGTAAGCGTATTTACCTCATAGGAAATTTCAAAGTCACGACCGACTTTAATCTTCTGGAAGGTATCAATAGAAATTACAAATATTTTCACGAGTATACCAAAGTAATATTTAATTTTGTCTCTGACTGTAGCATGTATCTCTGGATGATATTTTTTCCTCCTGAGATAACATCGAAAAGTGAATAGACGATACGCGATAGTCTTCTTATAGGTTTGAATTGACGAGGACAGCCGATTAGATAAAATATCACGTTAAGAATTTGTCCCGGCCGATTGCGCACGACAATCCGATTATTGGAAATTCTGACTCTGGTACCTTAACATCCGTTGCTTGCATGACGCATTACTAGATAACACATATCCCGATATTGGATTTATGGACGTTTATTATAAATCGACGAATGTACAATTTCACCTGGGAAAATAAAAAAAAATTGATTTATCGTTATAAGACGTCGAATTGTATTACGGCGTAGCATATAGATTACCTGTTTTAACGAAAACAATTGCATAGTACATTTAAATCGTGGATGGACGACGATGATAATTAACGGCAATAATTGAGCGATAACGCGATGCCGTGTTTACCAGGCTTGCCATTGTAAATCAATCCAAACGTTAAAACAAGTTTACACACTCGCTTACGTACAATAATTAATACGAAAAGAAACTGTAACATTCCTAAGTTTATTTATGATATATATTCGGCTCCTCGTTAAATTCCTTTTTCGTTCGCATCTCATTATGCGCAGTGACATATTTGGAGTATTTTTAAAAACGAAGACAAAATTTTTTTGCACCACGATATCGCATCTCTTGGCCACACAAGGATACGGAATTTTGCATTAATTCGTTACGTATGCATAGGATATTTTATGTAACGCATCTCATTGACGTGACCGAGAAGAAAATTGCTAATCGCATTAATTTCTCTAATCTTCCTGTGAGGCTCTATTACTTTTAATACGTGATTAACGGATAAGGTTTCCGAGCTGCCGTCAATGCCCTTGAGTAATTTTACCGCTTATTTCAAACCAACGGAAATAATCAAACTACTTCCTTTTCCGGATACACGTGAATTCGTTACCGGAGCTATACCTGCATCCTGTGGATGCTTGCTGGCACTTTTTTTTTACCGGTACACTCGCACACAGTAAGCTTGTTATTATCGTTCGGATGGTGGTTGAAGAAGATTAGTAAAAAAAAAAAAATTAGCGGAAGACATTACTCACCACCGCCGCTCTTGTAACAGAGATAAGGGAATCGCCAGACATTCCCAAGTCCTACGGAATAACCGATACAGGCTAGAACAAATTGTACTTTGTTCGCCCAGTGTGGCCTTTTTGGTTGTCTGTAATCGCCAGGATCATCAGCATCCAAGTCATCGTAACTCGTACACGTAGATAGATCATCCTCGATGGGTCTGGAAAGACGATGAGATTTATATAAAAAAATTGACATTTTTTAAATCGAGAGATACGTATAGCACGACGCGTTGAATTGTTTTATTACATTGGAAACATATGATTACGTAAGCGCGCAATGTCGAATATTTAAAATAAAAATTTTTTGATATAAAAGTCATGAAATACTTGTTTCTTGGAAAATCATTTTTTTTTTAATTTCTATATGCGTTATTACTATCTCTGAAAGTATCAAGGATGAGAGAATCGGCTCGTCGATCATTGTTGTTTCGCAATGAGATCGTTGAGCAGAAATACTTAGCTTTTTGTAATTATTTTGTAATTATCTATACCCGTGTCTTATGGCCTTATCCGTGATATGAGTTTTTAACGTGTAAAGAAGTTTAGCGTTGCAGTTGTATTACACGAAGAGAATATGATTATTATCATGCATAACGTATTAAGGCGTTATGGTAAATTTACATAAAAATTATGACGGCCTCTTGTGTCGTGTAAGCTAAACCTCTGTGTACGTGAGTCTTTTCATTGCTGTGGTATGATTGCTATGCGTAAAATGAAACAACTGTCGTGCAAGATTAGGTTGCGTGTAAAACTTGTAAACGTGCGACGGACAATAGAAATAGTTGGGAAAAATTTCAAAGACAAAGAACCTTCGAGAGACTGGAGCTCAACGGTAAGCGACGTAGCCTATTGAAAATTTAGAAAAACAAAAAATTCAATTTTGCCGTTAACGTGAAGATTTTTCAAGTCGAGAAGTTTCGACGTGACTGCATTTTATGTTTATTTATAGTACGTCTGTCGATAAAAATGTATCGGAATACGATTTGCTCTAATTAGAGCTCCAGAAGCAGACATAATTTACTTGGTAATAATTTGACTCTTATCATCGTAAAGTCAGTCGTAGTTCAGGGTAATGAATCAACGAATCGAAGAATTATCTTAATCGAATAAACGCGTTAATCGCTGTACGAAATACATCATTAAATTGATGTTCATTAGATTGTGATTTTCGATGGTGAAAAAAAATTGTCAATTCTTCCAATTGAAGTATCGCTAAATATGCTCACGTATGGTTGAAGTCTATGAATCAATTGAATGTCATTTGACTGCAAAGAGATTATATCCGTAACTGGGATTATGAATGTGCGCCTTTATCGAGCGATACGAATGATACGCATGTGTGGGCCTATTGGAAATTATATTTGTGAATATAATTTTGTTAGATTAATTTTTTAAACCAGGATTAATTTTGAGTCCAAATAAATATTATTTCTCATACAAACATATACGATTTGGGATAGTCCGTGCTGTCCCACTGATAACTATTATTTTTGAATTATCTTTTTCACACCGATTGGATAATTTAAAAGCGTCTACAAAAATGCCAATTTTATAGTCTCACATAGTCACGGTATAGTTTGTTCGAAATGCATAAGAATATTCATTATCAGTGTACAATTCCGTAAGTGAATAATTAGTGAGTAAGAAGTAGTCACTGTAATTTCATAGTCAGACCTTCGTAAAAACAAGTTTACTGGGCGTATTAGCGTGGCCCGATACGCCACTTGGTGTTATGTATATGTATACTATACGCATGCGCACATGTGACAGTTTGCGAGGCGATGATCGAATAAATTAGAATTAGTTCAAGTAATTAGAATGTGGGTGAGAGTGACGAGTATTGATCGCGTAAGGCTTGTTAATTGTGAAACTGGCTACAGTAAGTTTGGATATCGAAGAGAGCAAATTCGAGTGAAAATTTGTTCTTGTGTCTTTTATTTTTTTTTTAATTTTTTTTTTACATCCCCAAGTGACCAATTTCACAAACGGGATGCTAACTTTTACTTGACACAAGAGATACGAGGAATTATTGTTAGGTTCAATTATAATACATGGCCAATTTATGTAGTGGGACGTATTATGTCGTTTGGTCGAGTTGAACTCTCATGAGACACGAAGCTGCAGTGAAACGTTAAACTGTCCCACGAGAGCGGAATGATTGCCACAGTGATTATTTAATTAGCAATAGATTATTTTGCCTGCAGTTTCCTTCACGGAGCCTTCGCGTCGTTCCGTTGTGAATTCTTCGAAGGTGCTTAAGGGTCTGTAAATATACATTGACGACGGCACTCGTATTATTTATTTAAAATGTGCGACGGGCCTTTGAGAATGTCGCAGTCTCTTTCAAGTGAATTTTATTTTCCGAGAATACGCGCAACGACATATTTGTAAGGATACGTAGGATGACTAATTGTAAGTAGACGCGTGCTGTGACGTATTGAAATAATTGATTGATCAAGTCGAACAGTCTTACAGGGGTCGATTGAATTATTCAATTTAAAAAATGCTTCTCTTCCCATAATTTTTTTTTTCGCTTCTATGCCACGGCTGCGCTAAACACCATTTTCTAATTGTTCGGTGAACAATTTTGATAAGACTATTAATTTCTTCAAACTTTTACTCGATCACTTAACTTTTTGTATGTAAATTAATAAAACACTCGGTAGATGGAAATTACATAAAATCTTAGCAAACAAAATCCATTTTTCATTATTTATGCATTATCTAAATCTATGTCAAAATGGTATTTGGTAACTGGCAATAAAGTTATTTGTGGCCTGATTAGAGGACATTGCTTGACGACCCATTGTAAATTTTTTAACACTGTCATATTCAGTAATACTATCTTGATAAGGGTATACAAATTTGAGAAAAAAAATTACGGTACATGTGAGGCAGGATGCGCTGGAATTGTTGACCGTCGATGACGAGTCCACGTTGCGCGAAGGCGCGTTTAGCGGCCAGCATTTTTGCGTTTTACAAAAATCGGCTTAAAAAATCAACTTCCAATTAAGCATTAAAACTGCAGAGGATACTTTTTTAACTTGGAAATTTTTAACTTGGAAATCACTCGATCTTGTATTTTATGCCATACTTTTTTTTTCCCCACATTCACAGGACTAGAAGTTATCGAGACGAGGATAAAGACGAGACTGAGGATTCTTACTTGATGTCTCCGAAATTATATAAAACACATCCTAAAGTACCATCTGTCGTAGTGCAAATATGTAAATCATAACAATCTGCTTGACTTTCACATTAACTTCCCCTTATTGGATGTCATATGTGATACGAGATGGGTCATTTGTATCTGAACTGTTTATGATACTTAAGATACTTAGCAAGTGCTATCGTCTAGTATCGTCTGGCACCTGTAATAAAGTTACATATCCTAAAATAAAATAGCAGAAACAAGCGCACTCCAATCCATCGCCAATAAGATGATTTCGTTTAAAAAAGCAAAAAGATGATTAAATTTTTACAAAAATCACCTTAAGATAAAGAAATCTTATCAAGGTTCTAAATTTTGTAAAAAAAAAAAAGTTTTAATAGGAATATATTAAGCGAATAGAATGGTATGCGTTATCTAATATCTTTAACTGTTATTATTATACCTAACAGGTAAACGTCACTACCCTCTGTTCTTTAAGAGCCGTTAAAAATCTGCGTCTAAAGTTCACAGACGCTATGGCTGGCACTCGTTGATAGTTTCACCTTGAGACGGTCTAAAAATGCGGTTCCCAAACCTTGCGGTTTCAACGGGACCGTCTAATTGGTCGAGAACGAGACCACCTACGATACCGAACTTGTTCTATTTTAATTTGAAATGACCTAGAAAATCATTTTTCTCAAATTCCTCGAGCACTTTGACATTTCGTTCCCACCTGTTAATTTTTTTTATAATTTTCACCGAACCCCAATCTTCATTCTGACTAACGATTTTAAATAATTATAAGATTAGCAGTCACTTTACTACCGCCTTGAGAACCAGCTACTCCACGATTATCTCCTCTAATAGCCTCAACGAATCACTGGCGATAGAGCTATCAGTGGGAATCCAAAGAATAATAAATTAACCCAAAGAAAACAAACGAGCGATTATGTACGAATTAAATAGCGATATACGAATTACAGGTAAAAACAAAGCTACACGTTTTTACATAAAATCTATAAAAATAAACAGATCGACTGATAACTGCAATCGCAGAGATTCCGACGATATCAGCGACGTGATATCGTGAAAGGATTTCTTAAAAAAATATTATAAATTAACCTAATCTTATATTTCCCTAATCGACCATATCTCTCCCGTATACTTAAAATCGTATTTCAAGCGCACTTATGGTTTTACCCGAAAACGTCAAAAATCTGGTCAATCGTCTCAGGAAAACGTCACAATCATTACATCACGTATAATCATCGCTATCAATTCTTCACGTTAAATAAACAAGTCAGGCTGATAGAATAATTTTTTGTCCGTCGCAATGAAAGCGATGCGATATATGCAGTTTGCTATCTCTAAAGTAGCAAGGCGAGAAGTAATGTCAGCTCGTTCATTCATAAATCAATTGAGCCGACGAGGAGGCTAAGGTTGATTATGGAGACGTCGGTGGTCTATGAGTATGTCGAGGATCAAATGATATTTTTACTATTAGGATATAATTAAACACTGTATTAAATACCGTGGAAAAATGCTATGGCGAAGTTCAAAGATCCAGTTTGACGGGAACGCTGTTGCGGTCACGGATATGCCTTAATGAGTTTAATGCATACGCGCGTAACAGTGAAAGTGCGAGGGCATTGTGCATAGCTCGTGTTCGTTCGTTCATACGAGTCGCATATAATGCGTCCAAGAGGAATTTGATTGTGCAAGAAACTTCTGTTTGATATAAAATACTAAATCGATATGAGCGTCTATATGGATCGAGGTATCATGACCGTCTGATCAGTCACGGAAATTTCTCCTTAAAAACTCTACCGGAATACGTTACTTTCCGTGCAGTCGTTTGATTCTGATAAAATACCAGAGGTGGGTGTATTTGATAATTTTTTTAATACGCTTATACCTTGCTTCGTTCAGGTTCAAGAGATTAGGGCCGATTCGGGTCAAACTCATTACTGACTGTTAGACCCAAGTATTACAATAGAGACAATAGTAAACTGGTATAGTTGTTAAAACGATCCTTATCCTCTTGGTAGGTACGCTGTACATGAGTCATTGGTTTTATTATGTTTGATAAATTTGATTATTAACTTGTTCGGCGTGCTTCTAGGCATTATGTCCTTTTTAGGATTAAGTATATTTATACTCACGTGGGAGGATGAACCATATTGAGCAGTTCCGAAGGCGAGGTTGGTACCCTGCGAATAGTCAGTTTCCTTCCATCCGATGATCCCATACCGATGGAAGCAAGAGAGCGGATGGATACGGAGTCAGGAAAAGGTCTTCCGGATTGACTATTGGCATCCGAGAATACAATACTGGCCCAGCTGGTGGCTGGAGGATGATGATGATGTTCATCAGTGGCATTGGACTTGAGTGATCGCATACTAGGATACCGATGTCGTCCTCCGTGGAGTTCCACGCCACGACTAACACGACCAGCGTGTCCTGAATGTTCCTTGTATAGACGTGGTTCAGACTCTAATGCTGCCAACCTTGATTGGGCTACTCTTGGTAAGGCTGAACCTTTTTCTACCACGCTGTCGGTACTGCTATTACCGCTGCTGGATCTTTTAACCATCCCATTATTTACCATTGAGCCAATACTGGACGTGCTAGCTGGGGTAAGGATGATCTTTCTGCTTCCTTGACTCAGCAGGCGACCACGTTCCTCGGGTGGAGAATCCGAATCAGCGTCATGGTACGGCTGCGGATAGGCTTGCAGTTGAAAGTGCACAGGATTCTTCGGCATTTCCGCCTCTTCCGGTTCTTCGGAACCATCTTCTTCAGGCATAGTACTCATCTTCCGGATGCTATTTTGTTTGGCCATAACTACCAGTCGCCCGGCACTGCCGTGTTGCTTCAACAAGGTGGATTTGTTTTCGCTCATCATCGTCGGTCCTCCATCCATTCTAGCATGACTATCCTCTGGTCACTTATTTCTTTACTAATTCGATAGCCAATTAGTCTTCTTGCTCTTTCGCTCCTATCGCCTTTTTACCTCTGTTTAACGATCGTCTTACAGTTAGATCGGATACATGTATATGAATTTCGCAGTAATTCAGTGATCTCTGTTGTGGAGCAAGAATGATAAATGTACATAACTAAGAATTGAATGAAGAATAATATTTATTAGATATCTTTCTTATATTCAATCAATAATGAATATTTCAATGCAACAAGTGCTATAAATTTAACGAAATATCATTAATATTCAAACAAACAGTTATTTCAGTAAAGTAGAAAACAATTACTGCGAGACTCATATAACTCTTTCACCACAAAACGTATTTCTATGAATCACAATATTATTTTAATGATATGAAAATCCACAGGATTGTGTTAGTACCTGTCAGATCATAGTCTTGCCTGAACCGTACGACACGCTGTACTTCTATGAGCGAACGGTAAAAACGATAACACCAACGATAATGTACGTGCACGCACTCTGTTGGTTGAGAAGCCAAAAATAAAAAGAAATAAAAGAGTCACCGACCGATCCTTCTCATTTGACAAAATTCGAGCAAACCCGATCAGATTAATTGATCGCCTCCGTATAGATGGAAGCGAGTCGATCAAAATAAGTAGGATTGGGCGGCACGAGAAACGTGCGAACACGGTCCCGACGCAAAGTCGACTGGCGGGGATCGTAACGGCTCGAGAAGCATCTCCACCAATGTAAAACCACGTATAACCGATCAGACTGCTTCCATGCGGCAACCTGGTCAACTAATCAAAGCACTTTGTTCTTTGCGAAATGTAAAATGGACGTGTTTCATTACTTATTGTTAGTGGGATATCATATAATCAGATACAATTACCGTGTAGACGGTTACCATAGAAAAAATCATACGCAGAGAAGATCTTGCTATAAGGAAACAGTGAGTTACCATTGGATGGTAGATACTATGAGGTTCAACAGGTAGGAACCAGTTGGCGCTCGTGCTGATCCTATTCCGGTCCCAGAGATAAGTAGGGACCTGCAGAACGCTACGGTTTTAGGCGGTACCAAAAACACGGCGCTAAGTCGTAGAGGCGAGTTTAGTAGTAGAATTTTGTGATTATCGTATTCGTCGATAATGCGTATCCTGTGGTAGCCGAGTTGAACGTTATCACGAAGGTATAATTTGGCGTTCATTCATGAATAGAGAACTATTTCCCTATGCGTATACTTGTGTTGGGGATTGGTTTTTTGGGGCCTAGGGGTTCAGCCCGAAAATAGAAAAGATTTGAAAATTCAAATTTATAGCATGATATATTTTTATAATGCATAAAGAACAGTTTCCAAAACACTTGAACTTGAAAAACATAAGAAGAGCATATAAGGGGGTGGTTTTTCCAGAAAGGGTGGTCCGATTTAATTGCGACTAGCCGCATTCGACAGCCTTTAAATAGCCCAACAATGTGATGTATAATAAGTTGAGGTTATCATTACAGGTGAGTGAGAACGAGTGTGGTGGACCCAGCTTATTTCACATACAAGTGCTCCTGGCGCATTGCTTCCACCGAGACGCAGCTATCCGGTGAGTGTTGAGGTTCCTTGGAGCACGCGGCGCGCGATATCTTCGGCTTTTCTGGGTCTGCATTATCGACGGAGGTGATGATCACAAAATCCTAGTTCCCGGACTCACCGCTACGATTTAGCGCCATGCTCTTGGTATCGCCTAAAACTCGTAGCATTGCGCATCTCCCTGCGCATCTTTGCCGGTCCACCTGAAGATGCCAGTCTTATTAGAATTAAACGAATAACATGGTAGGTTGTGACGTGCAGTTGTGTCGGTTATATTAAAATAATTATTGTTATTTGAGCAATTCTTTTTTTTATTACTCTTTCATAATTATTGCAATTACAGTTTAGTTTAATGTGCTACGAAATTGAAATGTATAGCGTAGGTAACCTATAGATCTTACAATGATATTATTTCTTGTACGAAGCCGGCATTAATTGCGGGACACATTATTGGAACGTGATGTACCTTAATATCTTTTTTTATGCCTAGATGGGAATGCTTATGTCCATTAATTTGTGTAGCCGAACGACGAACATCAACAAGAACATATGATACGTGCAAATCATTACTTGATATCGATCTTACGTGTGTATCAATTTTTAACATTGAATATCTCCCCTCGTCATACCTTCATATCCATTTTTACTCAACAATCCCAGCGGCTCGAGTTTCATTAATAATCTAGACGGGTGAACGTCATCGCGTCACTTTTCGTCCATTTTCATTAGTCTATCGATGCACGTTTATTGCTCGTTAAATAATCTGCCTTAAAAGCATCCTTTAGTTATTCATTGTCAGCGATGACTGTGCGATGCAATAGAGAAATCATAGTGCGATTTTTATTCCTTCCAATTATTCGCACTGCACATTTCGCACTCGATCAATATTTGACGACGTGTCGCAATAATTTTGTGGCAAAATTTTTAAAAGAATTTTCACGCGAATTCCCATGCCGGTAAAATGGTATAACAGCCACGAGGAAAAATAATTTTCAAAAATTCTCCACAATTCACTCGTCACTGTTTAAATATCTCTGTACGTAATTTTAACCTAATAAGTATCCGTGAAAAAAATTTAATTCTGGTCCGAACGCATAAAAATCTGCATATTCGAACGGGCAACAAAATTGCCGGAAGTTAGAAATTAAAATTGTTCTTCTATTCTTTTCTTTACTCATCCCGCACACTAATTTCATGTGGATATAATTGCGTTACAAAGTACACTAAATGACTAGTTAAAATCTACACATTATTATATACACCTACCAAATAATATACTATAAATACCTTCGTTTATATATCATTCGAATTAGTCATATCGATTTGTCCCTTAGCATTGTAGATATAACATTATATGATACAGATCTTATCTAAATCGTTGTACATCGTTACGTTACCATTTCGTCATTATACTACATTATAATTACACTCTTAATTATCTTTTCGTTATCGATTAAAATATATCCATATAGTGTGTATATATATATATATATATATATATATATATACTATACTATATAGACTATTTAATCGTTCGCTTTAACATTACACGAGTTGTAGACAATTCTTTCCTTGATATTTACAGAGATTAGATAGAAAATTATAAACAGTCCTTAGTAAAAAATAATTTTACGATTACAACAATTAGGTATAGTAGCGTAGACGGTAACCGGGTGAGCTCTGCACAGTCTTCCGCAATTACCTATATGCCTTTCAATTCCTAAGTGGTTTTTTTTGTCATAAACCACAAAATCTGTCAAATGGTGAGTGCAAAAAAAAATTGTCAAATTCAAATATTCTATCTCATGATCCACTGTCAACCTATGCTCTTGAATGATAATACAAGAAAATTCATTAATCCACAATCCGATAGTACTGTCTGTACATATTATGTATATAATTAGTATAGTTTTACAATATACTAATTAATTTTAATTTTTTCTTTTTAATATTAATATCCCGATGCTAGTCATCCTCGGCACGAGTTACTTATCTAGATGCTCCCGAGGTTAATAAAAGTTAGGTTATCGATTTTCAAGTAGGATATTCGCGAGAAACTGCTCTGTGACTCGCGTTAAACTAATGTACAGGATGAAAGGAGGTAGCTGGGACGTCATTGTAATGATTTGACCTGAATTTATAGGGAGAGAGAGAGAGAGAGAGAGAGAGAGAGAAGGTAAAATGGAGAAACAGTTGAGAGATAAATGATAAAAAATAATAGTCACTTATTCTAATACACGTTTCCTCTCGCTGCAATAGCGATTCTCGAACTCGAATCTAATCTGCACGAATAAGTCGTTTCAGTCTCAAGGCGTAAATACGATTGTCAATCATACGAGTGCGAGGATCATGATTAATGATCGTCGTTAGTCTAATTAAGAGGATAGAAGTAAATAGGGTGGTGGGGTAGAAGACTGGTTAACGAATGGAATGAAGATGATAAGTATAGATAGTAGATAAGGGAGAATTCATTGAAGCGGTGGTGAAGGAAAAACTAACGTAGAGCTCACCGACAGGTGCGAGAATAATAAACGTGGGTACTTCGACGTACGTGATTAGTAACATTGGCGCGATTGATTGGCGAAATTAATTTATATTGTTAACAAGTATTAAAATTTCGTTTAATCTTATATATAGGAAAACGAAGGTCTTGCAGGATCTGGATGCTCTTCGCGCTTGCGCATTTCCAATCCCTTCGTTGAATATTTATTTATATTTTTGTTTCGTGCATGATCGGTATAATTATGCTGGATTAAATTTGTTTGATTTTTTTTTCAAATTTTTCGTAATTCAATGCATTCGAAGGGTCGTTATCGAACTTTTATATTCAATTTTATCAGTCTTGATTATCAGATCGATCGACAATCGATATATCCCGTTAATCGATTCTAAAGGAAAAATCGATAGCTAGGTCATCGATTGTTTTTATACCTGACAGACCTCTTTGATAATCAAGCGTAGTTCACGTTTGCGCAATGTGCTTCCTTATCGATCAAACAGAAGAGACCAGAGACTTGCAGGAGGTATCTAGGAAGGGAAAGGATACGGCTTTCTTTTTTTTTTTTGGTTCAATCAATAATATCAAAATACGAATTAAAATATTAATTTGCTCGCGAGATCAATTGACTCTGTATAATTTTTTAATAATTCCAAAAAATAAAAGTTCCTAATCATCCCGCGTACTGCGCTTCGTGGTGAAAGATTTTTGTAAAAAATTATTGATAAGATTGATAACGAAAAATTCTAAGAAAGGACTGATAACACTTTAAGCCTTTATCCTTTCTCACCAACAGCCACAATTGGTAGGTATAGGTATGCACGTAGATATATAGGTCGATTCTCATAAAAAGATCAATTACGATTTAACGCCTAATCATAATAATTGCTGATATAATGCTAATAATAATTTCCATTCTTTTTTTCCTCGTCTTCAATCACTTTCATTCGCGTTCATTTAATTACGATTCTTTTGATCCGTTATACCTGGGCGTTAAAAAATTAATTGATTATCTTCCAAGAATCAGTCCGTATGAGTTATCACATGAGTAGACAAGTAAGTTACTCGCTAGCAGTAGGGGCAACATTATAGCCAAAGGCAGCGTTATGCTTATACATTAAATACCTACAACTAATTCTCAACCTACTTACACCTTATACCTAAAGTTACCTTTAATTATATAAATAGTGTTTTATAATAATATATAACGGTAACATCATTTTAGTATTAGATATCATGAGTGCCACACGCATATTTCTTACATGCCTTCCTGATAAGAGTCGAAAGCCATTTTCATGGATTTAATATCGATAAGTGTAAAAATTTCCTTTTTTTTTTTATTTCTTTTTAATCTAAAAACTCTAGTCACTCGTCATGTATTAGTTTTTTTTTTGAGGTATTAGAAAATACGTTTTTTTTTCACCTTGCACCATGACGTGTCTAATGAGACAAAAAAAAAGAACTTGTTCGATATGTCTTTTCGGGTTATCATTATTGTAATCCAATGATATGACTTTCGATCAATGCGTCGTTGCTCGTTTCGTTATACGTTTTCAAAATTTGTATTTTTCGATTATACAAAATTTTCAGTTGCACGGTGTCTTTTGGGGGGGGGGGGGGGTGGGGAATATATCATTGCGAAATGAAATTTGGTACTTTGAGAATTTATATTTTGAATATGTGGAACCGGCGTATAGATTTTTTTTTTTTTTTTTCATTGATTGGGTAATTTGACTCTGTGACGTGTTCGGTTCGTGCCGTTGGAAAAATCGGGACTGACGTCACGATTCTACGTGATTACTTACATACTGTATTAACGTGTCTTATCACAACTAATTTCTATATTTACAATAAATATATTAGTTTTATTGATCCCGCCTATTATATAAAGTTATAATTATGATGTGTCATAGCCGTGGTTACATAGCATACTATTGTTTTTTTTTTTTTTTTTCAGAGGTTGGGAATACGAATAATTTTCATTGTCTATGTCTTTATTCCCGGATCTAATTTTTTTTTTCTACGTATGCATACGTTCCCATTATGTTATTTTATTACGATAGTAATCGCGCACGAACTTTCGACGATAACCGTGCGATCATAATTCGATAATATTTTCGCAAGTCTCTACGTCATTCATATATCAAGCACTGATATATCTTTACTGGAATATAGGAGGGGCGCGAGAATTTGTATAATTATTTTTTGGAAATTCGTGGAATCTCTTCATTTCTCTGCCCTCATTATCTTCTTGTAAGTTCACAAAGAATATCGACCTTATAACTCAACACTGGCACGTCTTATAGACATGAGTTACGAAAAAAAACGTCTTTATATAATTAAAAAAAAATTTCACTGACTCATCCACCAGTTAGTAAATTGCATAATTATTTTAGATGGTAAAAAATAAATTTACAGTAAAAAGTAAAGTTGTCGCGAGACGTAAATTAATTATGAAACAGATAAAATTAATCTGTTTTGAGTAATGAATATTTTTTTATATACAAATGTAGGAATGTATATGTCATTAAATTTTTTGTTCCATAGTTCTTTTCGGCCTTTACTCAAAACAGAGAATTAACAGTCAAATAAATGACAAATAATTGTTCAAATTCGAATTCACGTAAAACCATTGAGAAATGAAAATTTACTCGATCGAATAACGCGTCCGCAATCGATTCCAAAAATTTCATTCGATTCAGCTCTAATATCAAGACGTGGGAGCGTAACCGAGATTTTTACGTTGAAGGAAAAGTGAAATCTCACGGAATGTCGGTCTCTCACTGTCCTCCCGTCTCCAACACTCGAGCATCAGATCGTAGATGTCCTTGGAGGAGGCATTGGGTCGTGACAGATAATTAAAAAGTGTCCTGACGTCATCCTTATTGGACACCTCGACACTGTCATCGTAGTGCAACAGCCTGAGACTCTCGACGACTTCCTGGTCAGAAAGATGTTCATATGGCACGCGTCTTCCAAGATTCAATATTTCCCACAGAGTAACAGCAAATGACCAGACATCACTTTTAGTGGTATATTTTCCCTAAGAAGAAAGAAAGAAAGAAAGAAAAAAAATTAATCAAAATTATAAAGAGTTAATATTATTTTTAGCATCTATCATATAAACCAACCAGAAATACAGATTCCCACGCCATCCAGCGTACGGGCAATGGCATATTGCCATCCACCTTATAATAATCGCAGGCGTACAATTCGTTGTCGGTGCCAAAGTCGGATATCTTGATATGGTAAGCCTTGCCGACGAGGCAGTTCCTGAAAAAGTACGACCAGAGATATTGAGAGTCGGATAAGGGTTTAATTCGAGAGGGGTTGATAGAGGCTCTCCTGAGCCTTACAGAGAAATATCGACGCCTCGGCGTTTTCCGCGAGAAACTCAAAGTCGTTCGCCTCAAAGTACTTAAAGGGGGATAATGCTTCTTTTTTTTTTTCTTACTTTTTTTAAAGCGAACTCTAAACTAGCCTTTATCGACCCAAGTTCACAGCGTTAGAAACTTTTGCTCCCGGACTCTGGCATTCGGTTAGAATTTAATCCTATGGCTTTTAATTCGTTTTGCGCTGTACATTCAAAAGGGTCAGATCGATCCTGTATGCGGATGGTATGCAGCGCATAGCTCGGCTTCCTATATCAACATGCATGTACGCATTCTACGCATGCACCGAACCGGAAGTAGAAACGATACGCATAGCGATGGACGGATGACGTAGTGACGTCCACGGATGTATGCCGTCTGTATACAGGGTTGCCAAAAGAAAATGAAGTTTGGTGTATCGACTAGGGATTAGGGCTTTTGTGATATGTAAATAGGGTTCTGAGGAAAGTTAAGTTACTCCAGGAAACACGAAGGGGTAACGAGCGAGAGAAGCTAACGTTATGTATATAGATATATATATATATATGTATATATATATGCACGTCACCTAAGGTGGAAACTGGCTGAGGGGGACGACACTAACTGCTTCAGTAGCCAAACATCAAGGATTCACGTCATTACATTGATGGAATCAATTATGACCGTAGAACAAAGCTTCAATTTGTACTATCAAGGTATTTAGTCGATCTGAATAGATTGGCATTACTGTACCAAGTTCTCCCCCAGGTATATGCTATAGTAAATTGACCGTTTATATACCATTGGATAGCCAGTGGCTTTCTAGAAAATTAATCCGTCTATGTATTCCAATTACATACAAAGATGCATCTATGGGTTCGTTAAAATACGTAGCTTAAAAGTTTTTGTGCGGACAAATAATCCGAATGCACTTGGATAAATGCCATGGGCACTTTGGAAAATGTAACTGTCGTTAAAGCATACGTGCTACTTTATAAAGGTTAGTTCGCAGAGCGGAACAAGTGGTAATAATACACCCACGTACTACGTGAAAGATATATATACCATATGTATATAGGAAGGGTAGAAATAATGGTTCTACGGGGGTGTCGCAAACGATTAACGGGAGTTGATCGTTCGATCGACTATTTTATGGGGTTTCAATTGGTCCGTCTGGGACACGTTCGGAATGGCGGTGGCTGCGAATGTTTCTCATTCGCGCGACCTTCCGTCACCCTGGGCGATAGGGGGTAACCAGGCGATGCTGAATTTGCAGGTGAAATATTCATACGACTGTATAATTAATGAGCTCGATTCAGTCGCAACGAGGGGTGAGTATGTGCTTGGTGGTTGGCTGGACCATAGGATAGGTAGGTAGCACCAAGATAGAGATATACACGGTACACGTAGAGAAAGGATATGAGATGCAAGGAGGGTTTCTAGCAGGGCTAACCAAAATTGTCTACATTTGTAACCCAAGTCGAAGTAAAGGATTTCTATTGGCTGGCAGCGGGTTGGAGGAAGCATCTGTATGCGGTGTTATATTACATGCTTTGCGGTACGTTGCCGTACTGGAGGAGTCCTAACCTCAAAGCTTGTGGTACGTGCATTTAATTCCATCTTTGAAACTTCTTTACCGACACTGCACATATTCTCGTTATAAGGTACAAAACTGTTTTTATGCTCCACGGTATACCGTCATATGCCCTACGTCATTTTTAGTGGACTCCTCAGACATTTATGGTGCTGTAACTCGTGAGTCAATTGAGATATACATCGCTGCTTGGTGTCATTCGAAGGTTCGTTGTCGTTTGTCACGCGCATGCGCGTCAGAGTGCAGTAGAAAAAATTGAAGAAGAAACGCGAGAAAACCGTGCGAGTAACTCATTGATTTTTCTTTGCTGACAAAACGTACGCGATACGATGTCGGCAGGTATACACGGCAACGTTTATTGCACCAGTGCGATATTAAGATTCATAAGTTTTTAGACTGTAGTTTGAAATCAAAGCTCTCGTAAAAATTCTACCGCCGCTCCCCTACCGGCAGCTGCTTGAATTATTCTGAGTTTCGAGACAGTCGTAAAGACGTAATTTCACGAGTGCGACGCGGCGCGTTGTCCGTTCTTCGTCGCTACTATTAAATCGAATCCTTCGGTAGATTTGTAGAGTCGTAATACTCGTATAATAGAATCCACGAGTATTTCAGGAAGATTTACAAGCCATCGCTGAGATGAGCGAGATCGTCCTGAACGCGCAGAGAACTGGCAGGTAGTAGTAAGTACCTTTACCTTGAGAGAACATATGCTCACTGGAGAATATTATATAAATTTGACAGTCAAGCGATAGGTTTCAATTTAAAAGATCTGCCACTTTGTCACGAGTTCATTCGTACGGGCTCGTATTCACGTATAATAAAAATTCAATTGTCTAGGCGGGTCTATACGCCGCGCAGATAAGGCAGATATCTGTTATAAATTCTTCCAGACCCACCAGACCGTACGGAAGCGTAACGTAACTATCGGACAATTTGCCGGCCGTGAATCCTGAAAGAAGTAAATTTCTCCAGGGTGGCAATACTCAGCCGTGCTACAAAGTCACAGGGGAGTCTAGAGATCTTCGCGAAAGATCCATCACGATACCCATTGAGAATTGTGGCTTTAAGCGTGCCCGAGATGCTTTTGGCTTCGGCTGGTTGAGAACGACACGAGCCCGTTTTACGAGTCGACTTGGGCGAGTCGCGCTAACGAATCGACCAATGATTTCCCCAGCGATTCTCTCGGCGTGCCGAGGGGGGGGGGGGGGGGTATTTGTTTTGGGCTTATGGAAATACACTCCAGGGCGGAATAACTTAATTTGACCAAGAGAAAAATCGATGCGCGCACCTCTAAACTCTTATTGAATTTGCAACGCCTGCCTGCGAATTCACTTCTCCTGCCATGGGAATGCCACTTCCATACATACATATATACAGTATACACAAGCTACTAGTTTATACCCGGTTAAACGAACACCTGGATATCCTCGACTGAAGGTTGACGAGGATGAACTTTCTTATTTGTCGTATGCTACAACTTACCTCGTCGCTAGATCACGATGCACGAAGTTAAGGTTCTCCAGGTAGCGCATACCCGATGCTATTTGCGCCGCCATGTAGATGAGGCAGTTGAAGCTGAAAATCAAAGATAAAGATCAGTCCTCAATAAATATACATATATACACACACAGATATATCCATACGCTGCCATTACGTACCAAATGATATTATATCAATTGGATTTTTTGATACTGTTATTAAGGATACGTATCATGACTTTCATATCTTCATGCACATTATTACACGTACACGTATTATGAATATCGATACGACTGGTCGTACCTTAGAGTCTTGACGCCGATCGGCATGGAGTGAGCGTCCTCGGCAGTAATGTGGGTCTTCAGGAACTGGCAGAGATCCCCGTGTTCAAGGTACTCCATTACAACACAAAATGGCTCCTCGCGACAGCAAGCGCCAAGGACCCTGGCGATGTTGCGATCCTCGAGTGCCGCCAGGATTCTTACGTCTCGCTGAAAGTCCAATCTAACGAGGGAACGGGATTAGCGTGTGTATAATTTATCAATGCATATCTCATCTGCGAGCCACGCCGCGGAATGAAGAACAGAATGAATATTAACGAAATAAGAATCCTGCATTTTCGCCGAGTTTGGCACGAATGAGAATCCCAACTGCGTTTACGTGTCCCCCATGCTGCTTCGTATTTACGACGGGTCCCCCGTAATGGTATTCTCGCGTGATGGCTTAATACCCTTGTTAACGAAATTATAGCGGGCATTGATTAACTATAAACTCATAAGGTTGCCGAACCAGTATATACAGCATATTAAAGATATCAATAGGTACGTCAAACTGTAATACGAAGTATATGACCCTGTATTTTCGCAGAGCAGCTGTCACGGCCAATTACACAATTGATAATAAATTAAACAATACCTATACGAGTGTCATAGAATTAATCAATTAATAGAATCAAACTATTGTTCTTAAATAATAATTTAAAGTAGCTTCACGAGAGTCTATCAAAAGTTATAAATAATGAAGCAGTGTATTATAAAGAAAAATTCATGTTCCATTCGAAATAAATATACATCACAGAAATACCAGGCAAGTCTATTAGAATCCTCTATAAAATCCAACGTCCCGGCAGCTATTCGGGGATAAAAGGTCTATCTGAGAAAATCTACGCCTACATAATCTGCATACGTCCTTCTTTTCGAGCGGGTTTCTTAACACTGTCTGCAACTGGGGTAAGGAAACACGACAAAATCGCCCGTTAAGGAAAATGGTATGCACAGCCATAGTTGGCAAGGGCGGGCAGGACTCGGTAACGGCACGAGGGTGAGATTCGCCAGGAAGAGGGGATCCCGACGCCACGCTATGTTATTTTTAATAAAGTGTCTGGCAGGAGTTGGGCTGCGGGACGTGATACCAGCGCTGACACATAAAACATCCTTATCTCCCGTCAGCACAGACTACGCCGACACCTCTTGGTCGCCCACCTACGATCATCTGCTTCCCTCATTTATAATCCGGCATAAAAAACCTCAATACGACGTGGATGTCGTTTCTCCATACTTCTATGGTGTTAGCAAATGATAGGCCATGAGCCTGAATACGGAGCCTGATCCACGAGCGGTATAGAAAGTTCATGGGGATAAATGTGAATAGCGAGCAGGGTCATAGTTCATATAGAAATCCTGAAAGTTCCCCAGTCTACGTCCTACAGCCAGGTATGAGAAGACCTGATGAACCTGAGGGAGAATCGATGAACGGATCTGCTGAAGGTAAACGGCAGAAAATCAAAGGTGGAAGCGACCTTAGACTTGACCAATGGATGATGGTTGTATTTGACCTGATGGTATCTGATATGCTGTACGACTGTCAGTGTAATTTCGTCTGGAACAACGAAACGTGCGGTGACGTCAAAGATTTTTCGTGAAAATCAAACCGGTGCAAAACTTCGGTCGTTCGCCGGGAAGCTTGATCCTTGGTCGGTATACGACTTGCTGGTTGGTCTGGGATTCGGAGGAGTGTCTCCTCGTCTCCCGGTCATTGTATGCAAATGCCTTGCTTTCGTCGAAGGAAGCTATAGTGGATACTCGCCCTTTTCTGATGTCTAGCTGGATAAGGAACAAATAATCGTTCTCACGGAATCTAGATGACTGCTTCCGAAGGGCTAATCGAGGAGCTAAGGCTGGGCCACGGCGGGCAAGATTAAACGAAAGAACTGGAAATATTATGCGAAAAGAAATGGCGTATACCATTATACAAGCATATATATATATATATATATATATATATATATATATATATATGTATAAGGATCTGCAATAAATTTGGAGAAGAGCCAGAGCTAAGAGAATACCAACTAATAATAATTGCACGTCGTATCAGCGTGATCGATCGTCAGGGTGGGATTAGAGTTCCTCATAGAGATTCAACGAGAAAAAGCTTTGATGGATAAAAAGCAGCTGCATTATGCTACTAGTTTGCTGATGACCCATGGCGGCTGGTACCGCAGTGTCGGGTCAGAGGACGGTCCGAGTGAAAAGAGATGCCATTAACTTACAGCGAAGATCGATTGAACTACCACCCTAGGAACAATGCAAATTGAGAATGGTCTGTATATATATATATATATACACGTATACTCACTTTTCCTTTTCACTAGCCTCAGGCAGTAAAAACTTGACTGCGACGAGCCTCTTGCCCAGGGTGGTTGTCGTCCCGTACTCCGGAATCCCTTCAGCTTCCGCCACGTATACCTTTATTAGCATACATTTGTCTTTCTTACAAGTCGGCCGCAGATAGACAACGGGGATCTATGTAAGCTATCCCGAGGAGAGCGTCATTTAAATTTGAGAAAAAAAAAAGAGAGGTGCCGATAGATCAGCCGGAATGGCCAGTCGCCAGTATCAGAGCCGAGTTGAACATTATACATACGTAGGGTTATTACTCATGTAAAATCTTTGGAATCAGGAAAGTACCACCTTTCTCACGGTTCACGAAATAATACTTTACAGACCTAGTGCGTGTTTCGAGCACGATGGTAAATCACGAGCCAATGGAGCTCACAGTGTGAAGTGTGACTTGGCATTTGAAATAAGGATTTATAAAGCCGCGTCGACAAGAGCGCCGAGACATGGTCGCTATATAGTTGCATCTAAAAGACAAAACGAAATTATTGGCTGCATCGATGCGGACCAAACTGATTATGAAGAATTCAACGCGGCCCCATTATCCCGTGAAGAATACGACGTTATTCTTTGTTAAGCAACTCCATTGTACGTGTACTGGTGGTTACACCTAAGTTTCACCAGTCTACGTCACGAAGTGCCAGAGCGGATTGATTTCATAATTATCTTTATAGAGAAGATGGACGCATCGTGACGCCATTGTTGTTTTCAGTCTAGCAAAAGGTATATATATATATATATATATACCTGCTGCTCCGGCCTTCTTTACAAAACTTATATATATATATATAGCCCGATTGGAAATTAAGAAGCGATAATGACGCTCCCTCGAGTCCGCTACGACGCTCTGCGTCGACGATCATGAGTTTACCGTTCCGAAGGCCCCTTCGGCGAGCTTCGAGAGCATCCGAAGACGATGGCGTGGGAAGAGCGGCACGCTCGTCTGTTCCAGGCGCCTCTTCAGAGCAGAAAGAACCTCCTGTTGCGTCGGCGACTGCAAGACGATCCTCATGCAGCTTCGATAATACACGATCGAGGATCACGCTATCCGTTCACGAGAGCCAGTTAAAAAAAAAATTCAAAAAGCCCGCGCTCGGCTTGGCTGGACGTAATAAATCAAAACGGGTATCCAGTGCTGGACGACTATGACTTTATACGTGTAAAATCTCCACGCTATAAAGACATCAGTAACGTTGGTCCCTATAGCGCTTTCGCTAAGCCAATGTATATGAAAATAAATAAAAAGGCCCGTAAGCGTTTCTGGGTAATATAAAATCAATTAGGTAAACGAGTATCTTAACGTGGTGGCAGTGTGTATACGTATATCTCTATTGGCTTCACGACGGAATAACTCTTTAATGGAATTAATACAAGATTCTAGTTGATAAGTACTATCGGTGTCTGTTGCTCGAGTGCCTCTACTACTTCGCCTTCGCGCGGGTTCAAACTACGGGACGTGGAAACGATTTGTGGGTGTATTGTTATTAGGGGTATGGTTGGTATGAATGGCTAGAGGGTCGGAAGGATATTTGAGGGATTTCAAGCGAAATGTTTTGACTGTTTCGAGTGGTGCCGTCAGGCGTCAATCACGCGCAGACATCTCGACGTAGACGAGCAATTTCGAGTGTGGAATGCTCCATTGAATGCGGCATTGTGTCGGAATTTATCGTGGAAAGGATGGCACTCGTGCTATGTCGAAAGATACGGGGAGAAGTGTGTCCGCAGAAATTTTTGCGATGTTGGCATGCGTGGGACACATGCGGTCGAGATATGAAGAGGGAGCCGTGCCAACCATATCCCAGGGAAACCAGGAACGAAATGGATGATGGTCCCGGTCCCTTTTGTCTGTGCAATTAACGAAGGATTTTAGAGAGGGAAGAGCCAGTGGAGCGCATAATGATCATACATTCCATATGTGAATATGTGGACAGGGAAGGAGGGGACTGGTGAAAAAGTTAATTCGTAAATTACGATAGAACGGGGTAATCAAAGATTGTGACTCTGGTATCCAAGAGATTTTGAGATTATGTGAGATATGCATATGCGTCCACGTATGTACGTGGTATGGGCATATAGAAGGGAGAATACTTGGTTGCAGTTCGTACCAGGAATATATCTGTTATAGTTACACGCACGTATCTGATATTACGGTGCACGGAGCCTATCGCAGGCTTCCTGTTCCTGCCACCCCAGGCGGTGTATTCCGGGACGCCGGTGTTACAGAATACAGCGTAGGACCCCCGGGGAGATATATCTACCCCGAATGGTCTACGGCCGTTCTGCCATATTGATTTAAATTATTAATCGCGAACCGCTTCCCTCCTCCCTGGCGAGTGCAACGCACGTTTAACGGGCACTCCTGAAATTCGACTGGTCAGTCATGCAAGGTAATGGCCAGTTGGGGAGACCAGGGCATGATCACATGTGTACACGTTACACTGAACATGGAGAAGTAAGTTCACGGTATAATTCGTCTATAGCTCCTTGGATACCCGTTTGGCTCTTATCGTGTAGCCCGGATAGGTGATGATCTGATCCCTTCATTGTCAAAGTGACCCAGATCCTGATCATCAAAGGTCCAGGTCACCGATCATCCGTGTCTTACCTTCTTGTCCTCGGCTTTACTGCTGCGGGATGACAATTTAGAGAAGACGCTCTCCTGGTCGCTCGAAGATCCGCGTAACGTACCAGCATCCGCATTCAAAAGTGGCGCCTTACCCGCAGCAAGTTCCGGTACCGCGTAATCGTAGGATGTGTCAACCGCACCGTTCGCGTAGACCGCTGTGCGATGTGATATAGCAAAGGGGTATTGATTGCGGTCAGGCGAATGCTTTGTTGTTGGCACGGTAAACGCGAGCCACCGTGTGTGCGTTCGAACGGCGCATACCTGAGTGATTGATGTTGATGCTCTTGTTGTTCAGCATCATGTCTTTCATCTCCATAACGACAGTGCTGTAGCTATAATACGGCGCGTACTTGAGTGCCTGATAAGGTTCCTGGTAATCGTCGAGTTTCACGATGTCCAAAAGACGATTACCCAAGTCCCGCGGTAGGGTAGGTAGAGAGCCGCCAGCATACCTGTACATAGAAACCGATTGGAAGACTCAATTGGCGCCATCTTTCGGGTATTAACTGAACTAAAACATAGGATAATGCATACACCAAGAACAACGAATTGACCCTGTATATCTATACCTTTCGTCATCCTCCAAGGTATAAGCCATAAGGGCTGCACCCTTTTCTACAGTAGCGCAGGTGGATCCAAGGTGAGATGGAGCTTTTCCTGTCATGGGACTCGCGAAGCACTTCCGTTGTCTGTGACGGGATACGATGAGGAATATGGCAACTGCCAGAAGAAGGATTACGGCAGTGAGGACGCCAATTACAACAGCCATGTAGGTGGGATCGTCGTGCTTCGCTGTGGATACCGGAAGCTCGCCCTCGGATGCACCACCCTTCTTGAACAAGACGTCGCTGCGCACTGGTGATTCCGTCGACGTCAGTTCCTCCGGTGTAAAATTCCCATGGGCTATGTCTGCATATATACACAAAAAATTATGACTACCCGATACCAGCAATGGCGAAAGCTGTGCTACGTTTAATGCACCTATGCAGCATACGTGCACCAATGGCTTCTCATATGTTATTATCGATCGCTCCACACGTACCTATCAATACACATCAGAGCAGCACTGCAAACCCAAACCCGTCCTGGCTACCCTATCAGTACCCATCTATGCGTACCCGTAGCACAGTGACCAAGTTACAAATTCCCGTTAACTTGCATGCTCAACGACTTAGCCCACGCAGGTACCCAGTACGAATGGTTTAAAGCGCGGACGTGAAAATAGCCGGGAGGTTATCGCGACGTTAATATTGATGAGCTCTCAGCGATAAAAGACCCGATGTATACCGACGACGTAGACAAAGTAGTTCCGCGCTCCTTGTTGACACAGGACCACTTTCCAGAAAGTCAAACAACGGGCGACTCGATACAGGGACAGCACCTAGCGAGTCCAGGATGTTTCCAGTTGACCGACGAGAGACTTTTTCGAAATGCTTAACTGCGACGGACCTATTGCTTCTGAAAATACTGCCTTGTCATCATCCTCGTCAACCTCCATCAGACCCTAAACCGTTTTGAGTATCCCATCCTCTTATCTGAATACTTCAGTCCTGATAACAGCTGAGTTGTCCACATTATAAATACACGTACGAACCGCTTCTACCGGCCTACAGGAATATCTCAACTACGTTGAAGCAGTCGCTACTTGCGTATGCGACTGTATGCCGACTACTCGTGATAGACTTTGGCAAACTGCACTAATGCTAATCCATTGGATTTCTAAAGGATACTGCGATACTCAGTATGTATAAAGCGGATGTACAGTGAGTCAATGACTTTGCGTGACATGAATAGATATTACTAGTTATTAATAATTTTTTTCATCCAATAGACCAAGCCGCTAAAAGTATCATGTGCTCTGGAATCTGATTCCCGGCGGTACTTTTATTATCTTCAAAATTATTTTTATGCGTAGGAAGGTATCTGCGTGGAAGCCAGGTGGGTCTGTTGAATTTTTAGATGCAACTGCAACGCCGAGTATTGCTTTACCTATCCACTATCTAATATCCCGTTTACGAAAAGCTTCTATGAGATTGCTCGAGGTATGCGGCTACGAATTCCCCGCTGGATTATCCCGCAGAAACAAAGCTGTCGTCGTGTTTGATATCCGCCTTTGCGTGCCGAGGAGAGTCTCGCGTATGAAGTCTGATATTAAACATTCTTTACAGGATGAGCGAGCTGAGAAGGGTGGCTATATATAGTTACAGGTAAAAAAAAAAAGGAGCAGCGATAAATAGCCTCAACAATTTCTGTGGTATTTCATAACTCATCTTTGACATCATACACTGTATTGAATTTTTCAAATTTTAACGATACTTCATTCGACCCTGTTTAAAGCCGTTTTTTTTTTAATTCAAATTTCCCTCTATTCATTGGATCACAGTGACGGGAGTTTTCGTTCTTATGGAGATATTCGGTGCGAATTACGAGACGAAGCATCGATCGAAATATATTTGTGATGGCGTCGGGTCGTATTTACCGGGTCTAGATGGGAAACGATCGTCGTCGACGTCGTTGTCGTGGTTGTCGACGACGACGCTCGCACGTGCAGGCGCAGCTGACGCTCAACGTCAAACTCAACTAATGTACTCCTTGATCTCGGCCGAGTGCTCTCCTTGCCAATTTTAAGCCCTTTGATTTACGACAGCAAAAGGAAATTCACCGTGAACTTCATTTAGGAGGATGATTCTTTTGACTTATCTCTCTTTTTCTTTTTTTATCATGGCTTCGTCCATTTGTCAGTGCATTCTTGCGGAATAACGCGATTGCGTAGGTCATGGACGTCGTGAGGCGTGGGAAAGTTTTCAATAGTTATGTACACCCTGTCTAAATTTAATACGATTTAATCTGTCAGGTATCACAGCACGTGTAATCAGTGAAGATGATATGTGAAAATCTTCTTTTTTTTTTCCTATTTCATTTCAATCTCAACCAAGATTTAACGAGGATGGATCTCCTTGAGGAAACGAGACGCTGGAAGCTTTGAAAAGTGGGTCGAGAATAACGAATCACGATTAAAGCCAGTTCCTTCATATAGAGTCATGCATCAGAATATATCTATAGAACATCTCTTATATGAAATCTTTCAAGTGGCCACATATATAGGGTGTTTCAGGAAGTATAAAATAGATATCTAGATACCCAGTGTACGTATAGGCATTGGAACTAAGATTATTTGTATTTCAGAAATGCGGAAGATTTCATGAGAGAGAGTTGAATGGACCAAGAGGGCTAAGGGGAGAGAGAGAGAAAGATTTCAATGAGTCAAGCTTGAGTACGAGAGACGGAGTCGCGAAAACGCAGCATCCGCATGTTCCGCTACGACAGCTTCCCCGTTAATTGTCTTTTGTCTAATTATATCCGTGATACAAGGCTGGTAAAATCTTCTGTTGTTTCGTCGAACCGGTGAAATTGCACGCGCAGGTATATTTACGAGCAGGCGCCATCTCCAGTATACAGCGTTAATGAGAAGTCAAGCGTTCACGACAGCGACAGGATGTGACGTAGTGCGGTGAACGTGGAGGCGTAAAATTTCGCAAGGTTTCCAATGAGACACGTGGCGCCATCTCCAACTCACAGACCAAAGTCACCAGGGAAGCAAATGAATTCAAATATAAATCTAATTAAAGGGCATATCAATCCCGTGGAATTTTACGGGTTTTCCGAAGTCATTTTTTTTATTTATTTTCCAGCTCCCTTGAGAGACGCCTTGAGTTACGTTACACGGTAGGATTTAAATGGCGCGAACTTATTGACAAGGTCCCTTCAGTCTAGCTTGCTTTTTTTTTTTTAGACTCTTGTAAGTTTCAAGAGATTACTGTGAAAAAGCATCAACCCTTATGCGTTTCGCAGTATCTACACTAAACATATAGCTACAACCCACAGGCTTTTGGCATGAGCGGATATAAATCGGATTTTCAAGTTTGTACACGAGGGGGATTCGAAATGGACAAAACCACGAATATGAAAGTAAAGCGGGTAGCAGCATCATTAGCAATCTACTGTGTGAGCTTTCAGTATCACTGGCATCCCTCGTCATGGTTACACCGTTGCCACTGTGTTGCCAACTACGTCATACCGTACAAAGGACGGAAAGTGTAATGAATGGCAGACGCAGAGGGCGGGCATCAATCGGCGTACTTTCTAAGCTTATTTTATATAGAATTACCGACCGACGTTTACCTATACACCATACGCATATTCAGTCCACGCAATTGCGCAGAGACGTCTGTACGTTCGTTTAGCGGCTTTGACAAAAAAAAAAGGTTGTCGAGTTTAACACGGCGATCTATCCCGTCTCCGTGATGAAGCTGCGAGAGCAAAGGTTCTTTTAGCTTTCGTTTCAGGAGTGTCTGGTACGAAACGAGCGTCGCGACGAATGGCGTCACCTTAATTCAGCAGTGACGAATAATCGAGCGTCACGCGTTTTAAATCTCGTTATCAAACCACAAAGGATACTATTTCCGTACGTGGGTGTCTCGTTCGCATAATAATAATAATAATAGGGACGATAACAATAATTATCCGTACATCCGTACGTCTGGCGTAGCTAAAACTTCAATCCAGTCGATAAATCGAGGACTGCTTCATTTAAATCGCACTCTGACAGATTCTCGATAAACCATTGTCAGTTACTGTATATCAATTTAACCCACTAGGAGGGGTTTATTTTTCCGTGATTGACAGACGCAGCGAGGGTTAGTCGCGTCGGAATGGGATGGCACATGACAGAATTCGAAGGAAGAGGGAATGAGAGAGACAGGGATGGAAATGAAAAAAAAAAGTCAAGAAGAGGAAGAGAGAGAGAGAGAGAGAGTAATAAAGGACCTAAGAGGACGCAAATGAAAGGAAGAAAAAAAATTTGCCCATCGACCGCGAGAGGATTTGTTTCGCGTATCATTACACAAGCTATCGTCTGTCATGCGCAGAAGGCCTATTTCCTTTAAATCAAGAATCGATCCCTTATCCGATTAATTATTTTTTTCTCGAAATCATACACCTACCTACAATCATTCTGTTATCACTGATTCTTAGCATCTTTAAAAGATATCGATAAAGCAGAAATTTACAAATATCGACTGTTCGCGCGTAACATGAAGAAATCGAAGAATCAAGGTACACATATATATATATATCTATAACGTGTACAGGCACCATATCGGAATGCTCACCAGAGTCAAAGGTTATCTCGCTGATCATAATCCATCTGGCAGAGAAGTGAAGTCTGAGCTTGACGAACTTGCCGACCCGATGATGAAGTTTGATGGTGATGTTGCGCGACGTCTCGAACATCTTGTCTTCCATGTAAGTATAAGTGATGGGCTCTCCGGCATAGATTTGCCCAGCAATGCTGAAGAAGACGTCGACCTGAGAGAAGACCTGAAACAAGGACAAACAAGAGACTCGACACGATTTTTGCGCTGGTGTCATGTTTCGAATGGTTATATACCCCGTGTATCATTTTTTTTCTTATTCCTTCAACTATTCTTTATCCCACTCACACGATCGTTTCTGACGCAAATTTTTCATGTCAACCAGACCGACTACATTCTTGGGATATAAAATGCGTAAACCCTAGGTGTCAAAAATACCCCCCCCCCCCCCCACATCACCCGACTAATTAAAATCGCCAGGACGACAATCATTGGTAGCTTTTAATCACTTTTTTTTTTTTTTTACAAAGGAAGTACATCGGCTTAAGACCAGACCTTGAGCTACCCTTTTACGGCAGGATCTATCGTATCCATATCTACACTCGACTCAGGTTCAATATTGGTCGCTCCATAAGCATCGCGTTTGAACATAAATATCCTGGCATCGTGCAAAAGGACATTGATGGATGCGACAGGGTTGAAAACCGCGTGTCCCGTAACCCAAGTGAAAGAAAGATGCCAGTTCTATATGCTGCGTGCTATAAGGTATAAGTTTGGCTAAGGTTAAATCCCGTAATTTCCATAGACGTTATAAAAGTTTAATATGTTCTTAAAGTTTGATGGGGTATGTGATCCGGTTATAAATCAGACACGTTATTTGCCCAGGAGTTCCTACCGACGTTTCTCTGAGACTCTTCGTATTATAGGCATAGTGGAATCCGTTCCTTCTACATACACCATACAGTCGATGCCTTTGCCTTCTTTATGATTTACAATCGATCCATTATCTACCGTACGGTCCCAGCTGCTAACGGGTGTCCTTATGTACATATATTTGACCCGATAAAAGCCGCCACGTCTATTGGCATGGCTAATAGCTATAGTACAATTGTCTGCGCAGTTATTCCATGCGCAAGCTCTATAGATTTCAAAGGAAATATTTTCATGTATTATAACGTAATATAATTCGGTGATAACGATCGGGCTCGCGTCACGTAAACCTGACATTTTGTATTGAAGTTTTTCAAGGAGGAAAAGTTACCCGCTGAATAGGTAAACGTTTCTTATTCGTTTGCAATAAGTAGGGATAGTCTGATTCGATTCGCCGTACCATTCTCTGCCAGTTTGCGAGTAAAATGTCAGTGGCAGGATTTCGATAGTATCGCGTGTACATCCTCCCTACGTAATGGGGGCTGTATATAGGTAAATTCAATTTCAGTATCTTGCCAGTACGAAATATACTGGGGCCCAACCGATGTGACGTACGATATCGACGTAGTAAAGAAGTATGGCAATGGCATATACATAACCTCAAATTTAATATATAGATATAGATGCACGCGCTGTGTATTCGGGACCGAAGCCAACGTGCGAGGGAATGTCAATGGCTGGAGCGTCGCGACTTCCCGACGTATCGCAGGGAAAGAGTATTCATTTGCGATAGAGCCTTTAGGTATATATGCCAATGTCAAAAGTTGGATTCTGCACTGTATCCGATTGATACGCATTGCCAGTGTAGGAGTCAGATAAAGGCAGTGACATCGTTCGTACAATGTAACAGGGTATCCAAATATGGTCAGGTTGGACCGTAGTAACTGAAACTGTCACCAGAGGTCTCTGATGCTTGCTACAAAAGGCCATTTCGAGTGATTAAATCGAAAGGTAAATAGAGAAATTGAATAGAAAGGAGAATGGAGGAAAGGCAAAAAAAGAATTGCAGAAATAGTATGGGTACTCTTGAGGCATTTCCTGTTGTGTACCTAGACTGTGTGTACTCTGGAAAAACCGCAAGTCTCGGAGGCCGGTATCGAAGCGGGAAAATTTGAAAAGGTAGAACGAACGAGTACGTGGGAAATGTTGATTAGAGAGCGTTTGACATGCTTTCGCGTTAGTTGTACTGACTGTACGCATCCTTTTTACGTAGATACGTTGATACGCGTGTATACAGCTTGTATGATTTTTTTTTCTCTCTATTTTACAGCCACATATCATTTTTCGAGTGCGGAGGGGACGGTGTTTCGACGTGTCGCCCGTTGCGTATCACAGTCTATTATCACGTAACGCCGCCATGTTTCATTCGCGGTGGCTTCCGCTGAAGGGGAAAATGTTATTTGGATATCAAAGATGCGCCGCGGCAAAGCCCCTAAACCCTGACAGAGCTATTGTGAGGGTGGGTTTATGAGAGCTCGGCGTTCGACGTTCGCCAAGAGAGCAGGCATAAAACTGACGATGTGGAAGAGAGCTCCATGATCGGGGTTGGCGTAGAGGGTTGGTATGCGTGAGAATGAAGGTTGGTCGATTCTTGGTTTCAGTGGTGAACATTTTTTTTTTCCCGAAAGAGGATGCGGTTGAAAAAAAAAAAGAAAAGGTTTGGCGATCCCAGTGACGAGTCAGTGGATAAGGACAGAGGTGGACAAAAGCCTGTTTATGGTTAGTTTCTATGCAGCTACGTGAGAGAACGTGTTACGCGTTCGGCCATTGTCAATATCCGGGAGAGTGGAGAGTCTGGATTCCCGATGGCGGATAACCATGCTTTGCCAGAGTGCGACTGTAACGTGTTAGATATAGGCGAGTGGCTTGGGTAGGCATTGCATTAACAGACTTATCCGGAATCTGTTATCGGATCAACGATCGACCAGGAAATTGTATGAATTGAATTCTACACTGGTACAAAGAATAGTGTGCTTGATAAGCTGATCGTACTCATTTCCGTTGAACGATATAATATCGGATACGAAGTAGAGATACGGTTGCGAATGTTATTTTAAAATGACGAATCATTCGTGCCAATATTTTTTTATGCATGCATATCTATGAACTTTATACAGGGACTTTTAATGGTATTCCTAGTAGGTAGTACCTGGGTCTGGTATATTTGATATCAATGATGATTGAGTGACATTTTTTTTTTTACTGATTTTAAGAAATTGGAAATGGATTTTGCCAAGAGCGAATATAATGGGATAATGTCAATTAAGCAATAGGGAATGTGGGTATCAAACCACGTTGTCTGCTGGTACGAGACGGTACGTTGGAATTCGGCAGGCATTCCCTTGATAAAACATTGAGTGGAATATTCAATCAAGCAGATACCGAGCAGCATCGTGTAGCAAACTGCGAGGACGGGAACGCGACGCTTGGCGTCGTCTCAATCGGGCGGGCGTGAGACGTCGTTACCTGAGCCTGTTGATCGTCGGTCGCTGACTTGTGCATTTCCTATTTGTGATAACTATTTCTTATCATTGGACTCTACCATGGAGATAAGAGACAACTTTCAGAGTATCTAAAAGTGAATTGGATCGCATCCAATATAACGTGGGTTCGGCTTCGAATTGTTATCTGTACGAATTCTATTTGCAAATTCTCTCTCTCTCTCTCTCTCTCTTTCTTTCTTTCCCGGAGAAAACGCTACGAAGAATATTTCCTACCTGAACGTCTCGAGAAAACTGGTTGTTGCAGTAGATATGGACTGCGGAGAATTCTCGAACTTTATCAAACTCAAATTTGATCTCCAATGGATGTCCAGATCTGCCATCGTTTCTCCAGCCGACCCATCCTTGTCCACGATCGTAATCGTAGTAGCCCATTTTGAAGTCGTCTGGTCCAGTCCTACCATCTGTCAACTGGCCAAGACCTCGACGTAGTTCAGCATCCCAATGGCCGTCGTAGGTCACGTCGAAGAATTCCCACTCGTTGCCTCTTTTATCTCCCTGAGGCATCGAGTAGGAAACTACGCCATCTGTAACGCGAACGATGCGCTTAATATCTGGAGAAGTTACGTTGACAGGCGGGGAAGAAGCCTGTTGCTGGCATCTCAGTTAAATTCAGATTGAATATTCGTGTGGTTCATGATACAGTCGAGATTATTGCCTTTTTAATTTTAAATATGAGAAACTGTATTGACATTCGATTAGAATAGGGATAAATATTGATTTTGAAATTTTGAGAAGAAAAGAAATAATCTACTTACCACTCCAGTAACATCCGTAAAGTTCCACTCTCATGCAGACTGTACGCCTGTAATAGCTGTATGGCAGGAATCGAATTTTACTGGCCCAGATTGGTGGTTCGAGTTCGTGTTTCGATTCCAAGTAGGTGTTGGTATTCCCTTTTATTACCTAAAAAGAAGAAATACGGTTGGTTAGAAAGAATTTGAATCCTTGATAGAATTAGGATCCTTAGCTGCGCTCATTAAGACAGACCCTTAATTAATCAGCAGTCGGTTCTTTAGTGCATCGAAAGAGAGTATTATTCGTCTTGTAAGATTATCACAAGAACTCGCTGGTTCTTTCACGCAAAACCCCAACAACACCCCTTTTATCATCGTGCCGTACCCAGCCGAGCATTATGAATAAAATAATCGGTTTACTTGGGGTTAGGGACAGGTAAAGCTACCTTCAGGTAAGGCTGGCACCGTGTATTAACACGAGTTACCCCCTGACGTACATGTAGTGGTAGCCGACTACCTCGAGTACCACACCAACACGCATTATCCATATATACACATTGTTGCGTGACGTCGCGTTTTACGCCAGCCAAGACATTCTATGCACGTTCACGGTCTGACATCGGCAACACGCTCGACGTCATCCCCAGTTCAACTCCCATTCCTACGTCTACCATTTCAACCCTCTTCAACCTCTTCGCCATTCGTTTACCAGCCACGTACCAACTGGCGACTCTGTATCCACGTGTACAACCTCGATGGCCCCACGGCTCGGTTCCCCGCGACAGAAAATACTCCCCAGGGTGCACTGTGCCACTGTTGGCGACGCTAGGAGGGTTGGTACACATTATACCCTAGGTACTCTAGGTGCCCGACGGCCTAAGTCGATTCTTTTTCATTTCAGCACACCTGGGACTTTTGCCAGAGCTGGGACGACGCTGGTGGGACCACGGCTGAGGGTGTAGATACAAGCCATATAGGACATTGTACCCAGCTAAAGGCTACTAGAGACGAGGAAGGGCGAAAACCGAGAGGGCAGCTATATTTCGTTGCTTGCACTGGGGTGGTATTACTTTTCATTACCTAATACGTACCTGTGGGTATGATACAAAAAGCAGGAACTCGAGATGTTGGACCATTTGGATGGCTTTCCGTTTCGCTTCACCCTTTTCAAGGTATCCTGCTAGCTAAGTTTACATTGATCCCTATGTTATTCCACCCCAATTAATCCATCTTTCCATTATCGAGTAAAGAGACTAATTCATTTGAATCGAAAGTCGTAGCACTGGTTTCTATTGCTATGAAAAGCCTTGAAAGGCTTAATGGGCAGGGCGAATTGCCATTTAACGACCAACTACCCTATATTCGTGACATTATTTCCCATCAATGGAAACCTTTCCAGCCTGCTTTCCCTATTCTCTATGGATATAAATGGCCTAAATTTATAATTCATGAAATCCGCCTCACTCGGTATTTACAAACGTATACTATAGTATAGGGAAGCCATTCTGACAATGTAACCCAACCCTTTGCTTTTCATTTTGTCAGTTCGGAATTTTCCTTTCTTCTTTTCCTGTTAACAGACAAAGAAAAACCTCGACTTTTCTATGACTCTCACGTTGTGGCAGCCAGTCACCAGAACTGTCTACCTTATACGAGTTAAGGGACGATATCGAAAGGATTTTGACAATGATTGAGGATGATATCTCTACCGAGGTAAATTGCGTTTCGAGATGTCACGCCCTCTGACCTGATAGGCTTGACAGAAGTTGCGTGCGATTTAGCCGAGAGCCCGACACATGCGTTCGCGTTTACGCGAGCAGCTGCGTCTTCACGCACGTCTCGTCGTCATCCTCCTTAATTGCTGAATTTTCAGAAGGCCCTTCGGAGGCAGCCTAAAGAGCTCACGTGAGACCAAAGTGAACGAAGGCTCGCGTGACACGATAATAACGGATTAAGAGGGTTCTTCCCACCCTTTATCGCAACCACCACCTAACGGTGACCTCCGCCAAGATTTGACCTTTGACACTTTTGATAGATCACCTTTCCCACGACTATATGCCCACCTCATTTGGGTATTCGCGTGCAAACCGAACCATGCTTTTCCACGAGTGCCAGGTTGAATCAGACATTTATTGCTTCGACCAAACCTCATACTAAGGTTGTGTATCTATATATATATATATATTCAATCAAACGAGATCATAGGTCAAACAAAACTATATCAAAAGATCATACACGCTACTACGTACGGACTAGGTATACATTTTTTGTAAAAGGATCCAACCAACGAAATGTAATCTTTTTTTTTAATACCAGTAGTTAGTCCGTAGCAGCATTCGCGAGCATTGAGCTTGCTCTTTGAATTCCAGGAAAGACATTTAATCTCTGAAGTCGATGGACCTCGGTTGCTTCGTACCAAGAGTCGTCCCACGCAGCTAATGAGACTCGGGGACTGTGGCAGGCTGGTTTTCGACGTGACTATTTATTATTAACGCGAGCCAAAAAAGCTTTTGGCTGCGCCTCAAGCCTTAATTACGGCTGGCGGCCTTTTGAAGCGAGCCACTGTGCACCGGCAGCGTTTACCGCGCCTTCACTTTCGTGACAATTATTATTACGCCCTACGACCACAGCTACAGGCACACTGTACACGTGTACAGCACGAACCAGGAATACCCGGTACTGGTAATCCGCTCCACATTGAGTCCCGTTACGTGCGTATGTACAAAGAGGGTTAAACGCCAGTTTACATTGTCTTATTCTCTCGCATTGCATATGTAAATGCAGGCCGAACGCCGCAATAAATTCTACACACTTGACAAATGCGAAATGGCCAATTGCTACGAGACCGAAGATTGACTGCAGTAGTCTTGAAAGGTGAAGCATAAGAAAAATTTAAATTTTTAAATTACACATTAGCTAGCTAATTATAAAGTCCAGGACGAAATTAACTTTCAGAAACGAAGATAAGCTGCTTACTTGGCCAAGGAGATAATCCGCCTGTAATTCTTTCCTTTGACCGCATCGAAGAGGTCTATGGTATCTAGGCTACGGTGCCGTAGCCGCGACTATGCCAGAAATAATAATCTTCCTTGGTATACACGGTGTACATAGGAACCCCATTTAGTCGCAACTCAATAATTATTCTATATGACGTAAGCATCCGTATCAATCCGCGTTCTTATTTACTCTGGAAAATCCGTCACGTGATGCGAACTTATGCATATACTCAGCGGCGTTCACTCGATAAGTACAGACTGTGTTATCAGTAAGACCGTGCAGCTTCCTGCCGTTTCACTTAGTGAACTTTAGATGTGCGCGCATTGCGTATTGGAAATATAAAGATATATCGTTACAAGTCACGGCAATGTGGAGCATTAATATCAATCTGTGCCGCGCGATAGCGGCTTTCATCTATACCAAAGGCGCATGCGCAGTGGCTTTTAATATCAAAGATGAGTCATCCTGGTATACAAGACTGTATTGAAATCAATCAAAATAACGTTCGATGACGAGCATCAAAATTTTTTCCTTACTCGAGTCGAAGGATCATCCAGGCATTGAATCATTATTTAATTAATTATTTTTAGAGAAGATACAAACCTACGCAGCATGGCAAATCGATCGCAAACATCGCTGTTTGTCGTAACGCCATGTAATTATTTCTCTTGGCAATCGAATGGTAAATTCGCAAGAGAATCGAGAACCAAGTAGTCAAGGAACGCGAGCTTAATAGGATTTCTCACACCAATTAACCGGGCGGTTCCTCGCGGCCCGGAAGCACGGCTCAAGTACTTTCTTCGAGGTTTAAATCTTTGTAAATTATCCGCAACCCTCAACGTTCACATGACGCGATTCTCGTTGCCATTTAACTTGACTTTTTCGCATTCGCCGTCCCAGCCGTCGCTCTATTATTTTCATTATTTTCTCCCCCGCCCCAGTAACTCAGTCGCCTTCGGCTCCCATAACAGTTTCGCTTTCTTTGAGCCGCTCGAGCTTCACTTTTTTTTCCCCCCCCACTACTTCTTCCGCTGACGCAGCTTAACAGCCATGCAGCCCAAGATAAATCCCAGAGACTCACCTCTTCGCCTTTAACGTCCCTGTAGCGAACCCACTTGCCAAGGTGAGGTCGCCAATATTCCAGCAGGTAAGCTTCGGCGAACTCAACGCCAAGGCCATTTCCAAATCGACCCTGAGTACCAGTCGCAGTGATCATGTGTACCGTATGGAGATCAATCTCCAGCCACTCACGTGGTTCCGTGGTAATTTCGTTCTTAGGGCACCAAGCGCCTCCATGAATTTCCGTCTTCAGTCTGAAAAAACAAGCACAGATCATGACGCAATGGCAGGACTTATAACCATACAGAGCAGTGCCCAGAGACATCGTATAAACTTTTATCACGAGCTATGGCTACATATTTCCCGGCGAGTCCTTCTCCGTCCGCTATTTTTACAATAGATACCCATAGTTCTATACGTGGGTTACGCCCGTAGATAGTGGACCCGGCGGAAAAGAAATTCTGAGAAACTTTTTAAAGTGGCCGAAAGGAATTCACGTCCATTCGACTCGTACATGGCCACTCGACGTTCTTTAATGGTCGAACTTTTTGACTGGCGACTCGATCGCCAATCGACTACACGTATATGTGGGTAACGGGTAGTTACATGGAATAGGTATATAGGTATAGCAGAAAACTTTTACGTACCGGCTTAAAAGAGTAATACGTGTCCCCAACCATATATACGTAGTAGTCGGACCAGTTGAGATTTCGCAAAGCGATTCGAGGGAATATATTTTTTCGCCAATGGGTATACGTACCGGTCCGTAGATTCGTTTCTATATATCCTGCTATTACATATAGATATAGAGACTCTGTGTAGTCTACGTGTACGCCATAGTTGTGAGACGTGCTTTAGTTTTAATCTTAAGGGAAAAGGTATGAGAGGTTCATGAATAAAAGATGAGGCCAGAACGGCGTGCGAAGCGCCTTCCCTAATTGTGCGGACCGTTTACCACTCCTGGCAAAGCCGTCTGCTGCTACTAGGAGAAACGACAAGGGAGCGGGAGGGGAACCTGTTCCGGGGACGCTCTTAATAAACACGTTTTACGTTCGTCCTCCAAGAATAATAATAATTCCTAACGTTCAGCGTCGATCCTTACGCGTCCATTTGCTAACGTGTTAAGGGAATAATAAAATCGGACGTTAGGCGTAATACGGTAGAGATTTTTAATTAATAGTGAATACAAACAAAATTTTGCCAGCCGCTATATAAAGTCAGTGTATGTAAAACGAAGTTTTATTTTTTATAATAAAAAATGTTTTTCCTGGCTTACTTCTATATTGATATAAGGGTTGAAGCAGGGAAGGTATATATATATATATATATATATACATATATAAGGGATTTCTTTTGAAAAACAGGGTAAATCTTTCAAGCGTCAGCCTCGAGTATGAGAATCGACTGATCAAGGAATTTTCTATTCTTGTCACTTAAAAATTTTTTTTACTTGGACTGTACGTACGGGTGCATTCACCTATCAAACCTTCTTTAAGTTCAGTTCACACCCTTCGACGTAATGGACAGATATAGATTGGCTATGAGTCTGAGGTAGACTGAAATTTTCATCATTCACGTCAAGAGAGCTCTTTTCTATGCAAACATTGAATTTCGTTAGAGAGTCACGAATTTTGACTTGATCCAGGGTATAGGATAGTTGACGAGGTGAAGTGACCGTTGGTGTTTTATGCAAAGATTTTGGGTCAAGATTTTTTATGCAAGAATTGGGTCATTTCATAGATTTGGGTTTAATGTCACTCGCTGTATTCTCTTCTATTCAAATAACTACCCTAAACAAAGTTTGTCCAGCACAAAGGAAGAAGTTTCGCGGCTGTGCCTAGTCGAGAAGCAGTCTCGGTGCTGGTTCTAAGGAAAAATGATTTTCCGACCTTTCAGCTACCGCCGGACGGTCACCCTCGACAATAAGTTTCCTTCATGAAAACTACCTTCTGCGATCGTTATCGTTACTTCAATAATGTCTGATCTTATACTGTTATCTCATTGTCAATTTGGACTGCGATAAGGATTTTCTTAAGAGCGTGGGAAATTTTCATATATACTACACTCTCATCCCTTAATCATTTTCCATTGCACGTACACAGTGATATATATATATATATATACATCCTTAGAGTTTTAAACCATCGCCGAGTTTACATATGGACTACCCGTAATGAGAAACTAACCAAAATGTTCATTGACCCTCAACATCCATCCTCGAACAAAAAGGGGTAACTATTCGACTATTCGACTGTTTGACTGTTCGACTGTTCGACTATTCGACTGTTGGACTGTTCGACTGTTCGACAGGTACTAATCCGCCGTCGGTATGGTATTTCTATTGGTTAAGCCTTAAAAGTTCATAGCAAAGCATTAATACATCGTTATGAGTGGTGAACCACAATGTATGTAAGAACATAACCATGACTGGCACAGCCCGTTACTCGCGAATATTCAGTGGCACGAGTGCGCGCCTAGTTTGAAAAGCGAGTAGCAAGTTCGCGTAAAGCAGCACAAAGACCCATCCGAGCGAGTAGGTCTGGCTAGAGTAGTGCTCGATCTGCATAACAATCCGAGTGACGTTTCGTCAAACGAACCCTTCGAAGCGATTCAAAGGATTGTCGCGAAAAAATTGTCAAACCGACATTAGAAACAAGTCTCGCTTCCTTACCCCGTTCGAGGTGTCAGGCGGAAATACGTGAGTGATTGTCACACGTCGACGCTCGTATAAGAAAAAAAAGAGTGAATGGTTAAAAGAAATGGAGAGAGAGTAAAAATGAGTGAGCAACCGTAACTATAAGCAAGGCCATACCAAAAGAGTACAAGAAAGAGAGACCGCGCGAGAGAGAGAGAGAGAGAGGCAGAATCTTTTCATTGTACCAAGCTGCCTACTTCTCACCCCTTGGACAGAACTTTGCGGCCACCTTACACCCCAGAGCGGCTCCCTGCCGCGGAGGGTGTATTAAATTAGATGGTGACGCGCCGAGTAGAGTTTCGCGGTTGGGGCCCTGAGCTCATCAAGAGTCGGAGGCCCATTCAGCTGGTCATTGTCTGCGGTAATGGAATGTATTAATATCAGAAGGCCGCGGCCATGTCCGTGGGCTGCTGCGCGGCTGGATGCTCCTGGCTTTTCCATTCTCTCTCTCTCTCTCTCTCTCTCTCTCTCTCTCCTTCTTATCTCATCTCCTCTCGTAACCCAACTAACTCTCTTTCTCACTCTATCTCTATCTCTCTGCTTGCTCAGCTCGTTCGTTGGTTGGTTGGTTCACCACCACGATGGTAGGTTCCCGTGGGATGCCACTCATAAACCTGGGTACTGGGTTCAGGATGTAGGGACCTGTTCCGACCCCTGACCCCCGCCCTCTCCCAATTCCCTTATCACCCTACCTCTTTCACATTAATACATAACCGAATGGTGCGGGACAGAATAGGGTCATTGTATGAATACTGGATCATTTAGTCGTTTTCTGCTTTTGCGCCTTAATATTGTTATCATTATCACTAAGCATTTGCTATACCAGCATCAGACCAATCGTCGATCAAAGTATAAGAAATAATGTTTTAGATTACCTCGCCTGATGTGGACCAACATTTCCACGTTCGAAACTCGAGCTTGCTGTGATATCCGCATCCGGTATCGCTCCGGATTCCATGCCCAGTGGCGCGATGCATTGTGCTGCAAGTCAAGAAGTATATATGTATATGTTCATGTGTAAGTATATAAATGGGTATATATGTATATACAGGTATATGCATTACGGGTAGATCATAAACGGGCGAATAACTAGCTAAACCGAGATGAATCTTCGCGATAGCGGTTTATGCCCGTGTATCTTGACTACCGAGGAAAGCTGAGACTACCTCACTGTTTCTTATCGTATTGTACTATCTCATCGTTTCGTAAGAAAATATACGCAACCGCCTTATTCACGTTGTTACATAGGAAAGAATGGCAGGACGACGCTTTATTTAGATAAACTTATATACATAAATGATACCAATCATATTTTCATGGAGTTACGTAATAACGCGATATTACAGTAAACGGCTGTTATGACTGTACAAGGGTGGAAATTTAAATTAGCAAATTTATTAAATTGCAGAAATAAATTTGATTTTGATAAAATCGAAATTACGGAGAAACATAATTCAAATATTTGATGGCGCGGAAGGTTTTGGTAACTTGCATTAATTATTGATGTATTACGGTTTTAATTTGTCGAAAGCCGGCGACGGCTGCGTCGTTATTGGCAATAATTATAATATCTAGGTTCGCTATATCGATTACTTTATTTTTTCTGTACTAGGTTGAAATGCGGGTCTTACGAGTTGATACGCGAGAGATCCTAGGTTAACATTAATGGAAAAAGATTCGATATGATATTACAGCAGTGGAGAAAGAATTGCCTAAGTAGGATCGTGTACGATATATAAGGACGCTCGGCGTCGGCGTCGTTTCTCAATGGCTATTATTATTAATGAAGGTGCGAGAGCTCTCGATATATATTTCTCCCAAGGGTTCGCAGTCCTCATAATTTCTCGACGTGTAGCCTCTCCGCGCGAACTTCAACTATTTGGACCGTACAAGTTTTCAACTGTCGACACGGGACCATCCCTATAATTTTTGCTCGGGAAGATTTTCCACGATTGCCAACCCCTTGGCAAAGATCGAGATTGAAAAATGTCGAGGCTCAAAATTTTTGTAATTTTTACTTTCGTTTAAAAGCACCGACAAAAAATTATTCCCCGAGGTTACATATTTGATATTAATTTTCACCAATTGGGTAGTAGCCGTCGCGTCTAGAGAACGTTCGATTAGCCTGTCATACGATCATTATGGGCAAGCGGGTTGATCAGGGTGGCAAAACCCGACGAGAAAACTCGTTACGAAGTAACGTGGTTGCGACGGCTCGTTTGCTGTTACTAACGACGCCCAAGCTGAGTAAGATATACTCCACATGTAAATTGGTGGTTCGGCTCGTACCACGTGGGTTTGGCTTGCGGTTGAAAAAAAAAATTGACTGCCACGAAGTGAATAGCAAAAAGGGAAGGGAAAAAGTGTATACGCTAAAAGAAGTATCCAGGTTGTGCAAAGTGTTAAATTAAAGGTACTTACACAGGTCGACAGCGTGCGACGTTCGTACCGGAAGAAGGAGCAGGAAGACGTAGTGAAGGGTGAATCGGGCGGCAAGTGGCGCCCTTGCGTAAAAGCACCTAAAGGTTGCCAGCATAGCTCCCTTGGGCGGGCCTGAACCTCGCCCTATCTCACCGCGACTTCTGCATCATTTTTTTTTTGTCTACCTGAAAGCAACAGAAAAAAAGATAATATAAATCTCCACGTTCCAAAAAAAACCTTAAGCCAGCTCGATCATTCGACAGGTGTCGCTAGTTGAAAATAAAATCTAGTTCACAGGCTCTCACCTACAGGCATACGAATTCTCCTTAGGACGTAATAATAATTTTTCATCGGAGCCAGGATCTGTACAGTGTGTACTACCCTTAAGGCCTTGCACGCATATCAGCGACAGGTGTCGCTAGTTGAAAATAAAATCTAGTTCACAGGCTCTCACCTACAGGCATACGAATTCTCCTTAGAACGTAATAATAATTTTTCATCGGAGCCAGGATCAGTACAGTGTGTACTACCCTTAAGGCCTTACACGCATATCAGCGTCTTAATCCAAGAGTCGCGTAAAGTACCTAAAGCGATCGCGTTCGCATCAACGTATATCGCGAATTTCAATACCTCTTTCTGACGGCAAATTTTTCTTGACTTTAATGGCGCACGTTTAAAGGCGCGGGCCGCGACGCCCGTCGTCGAGGTGGCCGACGCTCTCTACGGAAGTCTACGCCCTCGGTAATTGCCACAGGGGATGAATAAGTAATGCGAACACGAGGCGAAGAGTCCCTCGGTCGCGGGCCTCGCGTGTTTCTATTAAATATACATGGCTGAACTTTCAACTTGTATTCTATGTACTTGAATCTTAGGGGCCTATATGCCTGTACATAATATATAAGACCGCGTATAACTATATGTATACACGCGTATTCACGTGTACACGTGAATACCCTTGGTTCGCCGGGTGACTCTTTATATATATTTATATATATATAGGTGTTGGGTCTAGAAAAAGTTTTATCAGGCGTCGCGACGACTTTCGCCCTCGCGTGACAATTCTCGCGTTTTTAGAATATTCTCAAATATAATTCCTTGCTTTATATATCTTGGCTGTAAATGTATGTATATGCTATATATGCTTTGCTTTAGTTTTCATACAGTACTAGTTACCAATGAAATATTCATGATGCATGCAAAGCCAGGAGGACACTGGGAACCAAATATTTATTCACTCGCGTTTCCGTTGGGACAGTACGATTTTCTGTCGAGTACATAAAATTTACATGAGCTTTTATTATTTTTTTTTTTTTTCTTCAGAATACAAAATAAACTACGATACACGTGTAATAGATACTGCTGTACAATTTTTATGCTTTATACCGGCCGAATAGCTTCGACGAGGCTCAGATGTAGGTACACCTTAGGAACGAAAGGTATACGAAAATATTGCATAAACTATCACTGGTCTCCAGGCTGTTCTTATTCGCTCGTATAATTAGCAAAATGTAACAGGCATTAATTATTCGAGCAATGGCTCTTCCAGGGAAAACTTAGTTATTGGTAGCGCACTACACCTAAGCCTCACTGTAAGCTGCCGGCTTCGAGGAGTCTAGTTTACCATCGAATATCTCCATTTACATAGGAATGAGTTTATGCAGATGATTACAAGAACAGTATCTATATCGTCCGTCATATATTATATATACAAGTTACTCATACAGTATATATATATATATATATAGTTACACCCAAGCACCTTGTACTACGTGCACATATATACATGACTTATGTGAAGAAGGGCAGTGAGTAGAGGGGAAAAAAAAGAAAGAAAGAAAAAAACGTGAAACTTCAAGAAAAGAGGAAGAAAAGAAAAGAGTTAGTACAACCCAGGAATGACGTATCAAAAGCGTCGCGACGTCCGTCCAACTCAGCAAGACGGAAGAGTCTTTTAGCATAAAAATACTGACCGATCTGGCCAGTTCTAACCATTGCAGTCGAAATGTCCGATCGTAAAATTGGAAGACTGTCCGATTAATAAGGAGAGATGGTAAAACAGAGTTGAACGTGACGTACGTTGCTACGGTTAATTAAACATAAACAATGGGTATGTCAAATGACAAAAAAAAAACAATGAAAAGCCTGTGTTAAAACCGCGAGCGCAAAGGGTCCCCGTCGGGTTGTGAGTCTTTTGGAAACTGAGAGAAGGAGAGTGAATATATCTGCGTTTAAAAATACATACGGAAGTATGAGAAACACGAGAAGCTGGGACAAGGGGGGGGGGGGGGGTGATGAGCGAGCGTAAGGGTCGCTACGTAAATGCCAGTTAATTATACGAATAAATGTCGTGGGGGGGTTTCCCGGTAGTCTGCAATGGGTCGGGTCTCACATTTTGTGACACCGACGCGTATATCTCGAGGACTTACACGCGTGGTAAGGGAGGTCCTGACGTATTTCCATACTAGATCTGCCAGACACTGGGTTACCGTTACTTATCCTCGGGACCCCCCCCCCCCCCTTGTATTACAAGAAAATAATTTTCCAACGTACCCCACTGGTTGGTACATAGACAAAGTGCCAACTGTCTAGCAGCGAATTTCCTAGGACTTGGGAAACTACCGCGTCACTGTTTTACCGACGGTAATCCGTACGGGGTATCTGTAGGTAACGGGAGAGGCAAGGTTTAAGGTCTAATGAAAAATCGAGGGTAGCTGCAGGAAGTATAGGATGGATCGGTAGACTGTTTGCTGATCGATTGATCTCGGATGATCCTCGTGTTTCGCGTCAAAGCACGCATCCGCGCCTGGTATCCATTTCGTACTGTGATTTTATCTAATCTTACTTTACTTCGCCACATGTATACTGGCACTTGGTGCTTGATTCCCGTATGGTTACCGTTAAAGCATATATATAGTATACGTATATACTATGTAGACATAAATCGAAAAATCGTTCAGGTAGCTACGACCGGTGAGATTTCGTCAAAATGAGATAAATTGTACCGAGTACCAAAAGCGAAAATCTTAACAGTACGTAAGGTACCGTATAAACGTTAAAAACAGGCATAAAGCTTATACGTCATGTTAAAATGGAATAATAACGTATTTATATTGACAGCAAGAGGACAAAAAGTACAAGGACGCGCATCCTCGTCCCTCACATCCGGAGGACACTCAAAGAAAGTTCCTACGGCGCGGCTTAACCATTGAAAATCTATGAGAGGATGAACCTGTTCTCGGGCGTTCCGAGCAGACGCTCTGAATTTATGACTGGCCGTGCCTCGTCGTTCCTCGGAAAGAAGAAACTTTTTTCAAGTACAAGAAGCCACCTAATCGCTGTGTTCGAATCTTAAAAATCCATCAAAGATAGGTCTGGTCTAACCCCCCCACCCCAAAGAGAGTTTCGGCGCGAAGCTCCGCGTGAATGACGATATAAATATAAACAAAAAAAAATTATTAAAACTCCACCCGGTATAGTCGCGTCTCATCTGATTGCGCAATAACGCGCAAGTCAAGTATCACGGTGCAAACAGTTGAAATAAAATTATTCTCATTGTGCGATACGAAGTCGTTGTCTCTCCGGTAGGTACTCGAGGATCCTCACAAACGACTTAGCAGAGGATCTTAGCCGTAGTCTGTCGCAAAGAAGTGCCGTCATGGTCTCCTAGTCCTTGGTACCGACGCGAGAGGCGCCTTCGTCCTCTTGGTCGTCCTGCGAAGGAGGATCGTTGTCTCTCTGTCTCGTAGCGAAGCGAAGTAGAGTCGAGTTGACTCGAGTCGGACTCGGTTTCATCGAGGCACTAAGAAGGAAGGCTGGTTCCTGGTTACAGGAGTATAAGACGAAGCCATCCGACTGGGCCCAACCTTTGTGTGCCCGTAGACCATCGGACTGGCACTGTGTGTGTTCCTTGCACCGCGAGCGCATTCGGCATTGTGTCGGATTGACGCGAGAACAATGCCGCCGGATGATCGAGCATCTTTGTACTTTCTACGGATTATAATCAGCACTTAAGCGTCTAATAAAACGAACGAGAAGGCAGTTCCTTCTCTCATTGTGCTCGTAAACGATTTTATTTAACCCTCGGATCAACGGCTTAAAGAAGCGGCGCCGAGGGCCCATCCCTATGTGCTTAACGCGATCATAGAAGATTTACCAGGTAACAGGTATACGTTAAGTGTTAAGAGAGCCTTGTTGCTCGACCTTCTGCGATAACGTTAGACTCTTTTTGTTTTTGTCTGTCGTCTCGTGATTGCGAGAAGAAAAATGACTTGAACGAATTATGAAAATTTTTCAAAATCCAAAGTACCACGTGGTCGCTGGTATAGGGAGAAAAAAAGGTATAAGCACTTTGCGTATACGAAAGTCATTTACGGTATTAAAAGCCAGCGTTTATGTATACGAGCCATTTGGTACAAGAAGCCTGTTTCACTCGGGGCTTCTATTGCTGAGGAAAGATCGTGACTGGGGGGGGGGGAGGTTCTCTTGAAATTGTATCTTATGCTTGTTTCTACGAAAGTCATAATGTGGAAACGTCATATAAATTTCTACCGTTACTTTCTGTGTGTACGTTATACGCGTGCGTGTATTTATGCGTATATATGATTCCAAATGGTATGTATATATAGCATTTTGAAATTACTCGAATTACGATGGCAAGTCGTATGGCTGTTTCTTCTCTCTGAATTTACTTTGATATTCTATTTCCCAGTTGGATCGGTCGTATCTCGTGGCGTTTATGCATCTCACTTATTCACTGTAGAATTTCGAAAATCATCACGGAATATAGCCCCCATTAGAGAATGCCATAATGGTCACGATAATAGCTCCGTGATGGAAGCAATAAGACGGCCAATAGCACGTGCCGTAAATGTATGTGCGTGTGTACATGTATATATGTATATAGTTGACAGGTAATACCTTTCGGCTAGAGAAGCAAAGGACTTTCTTAATCGCGACTCATAAACGGTTTCACTCGAGCGATAATTCGGTATCTTACGTGCCGTTTAAAAAGGCCTCCTCTCCCACGCATTGGCAACTACTGCCTATACGTGTATAAAGTACAGAGAATTCACACGTAGAGCAAACGACGCGTCCCGAAGCCGGTTCCTCGTCTCGTCGATAATTTTATACCGTCCAACACTTAGCGACACAACCGCCATCACTGTACTCGTCGCTTAACTAACCGATTGTGCCAGGATTTATTCTTCGGGCTACGAACTTTACGAGCCGATCAATTTGCTCCTCGTGATTTCGTAGCGGATATTTATATAGAGGGCGAGCCCTATCGTTATTGGAAGGTGGGTCGTCATTAAGTGAGAGAGAGAGAGAGACGAAGTAAGGATAGAATCGCGAAAAATTCTCTGAATTTAGGAGGAACGGAAAAAAAAAATATACGAGAAACAGGGAAAAAGCGAGAGGATGGAAAATTGGTGAAAAATTTTGCACGATCTCTTCAGCGAGAATGATGAAAAATTTAAGAAAATTACGCGGGAAAATTTGAATTGCCGAGATTCACTAGATTTCTGATGAAATTTTATCATCCCCCTCCCCCCCACTCCACGTCTCTTCCTCTAAGTTGAAGCACGTAAAAAAATTCTTGCTTTACAGTTCAAGTACATGTTAAACGAGGGAATCCTCTTTGTCCCCACCCATGCATGTCGCTAGGAATAATAAACAATCGCAGCGACGATTTACATGCATATAAAATCCCAAAGCGTTTCTCTTCTCCTCCCACGTGTGCATGTAAAATGCATATTTATTTAAAATCGCGTGGTTCCGCGGCTGGTAAGTGCCATTTCATTACGAGGACTCCCTGGCGCCGTGTCGACTCTTTCGTCGCGTACATTAAAGGAGACCCTAAGAATCAGATACGAGCACGTAAAGGACGGACCTCCCGCATCTGTATACTGTACTGTTCCACGTGCCTCGTCAGTGGGAATAAGGAGGTGCAAGATGTGGACGAGAGAAGAAGAAGAAGAAGAAGAAGAAGAAGAGGAAGACGAAGGGGGATAGAATAAAAAAAAGGGAGGAATAAGAATTAAGGAGTACGAGAGCATAAAGCTTAAAGGCGGACGCTCAACGTGGCGCTAGCTAAACGATCTGACTTCCGTGAGCTATTCGAGCGACACATTCCGTCAGTGTGGCTTTACTCTTAACAAGCCTCTAATGAGAAACGGGTGTTACGCGTGTTTAGCCGCGCTACTTTAACGCAATTACCATTTATCACTTGAATCGTTTTTATCGTCCGTTTGCCTGATAAAGAATCGTCCATAGAACGATAAACTTTCTTAGATACGTTACATATACGTATCCGGAACGAATCCTTCCGCTGCGCGTTTCACGCTCATTTCCGGCCGCCATGTTTCCACATACTGCATACAGCACTGGAGACAATTAAGAATTCGACGAAATTCATTTATTTCATTTTTCATTTTACATTACACACAACGATCCATCCTGCTTCCATATTACGCGCCGACTTATCGGTACCAAGAAACGACACACAGTGCCTCTTACGGAAGATTGTACAAGCGATTTGAAAATTCGACTTGTACGCTATAGTTCGCAGATATTCCGTAAGAGCGCGCGATGACGACAGAATTACTTTGGAACGCCGGGATTCCCCGTTCACGTCGTTTCCGGTGGATAAATTCAATCTGGCATGGCGAACGAGGTCAGAGGCTAGACTAGGCAGTTAAACGTCTATACGCAGAGACAAAGGTCAGGTCCAAGGTGGAATTCCTCGTAACCCCCTGGATCCCATCTTTGTTCATTAACTTTTACGGGATGATATGGAAGGTGGAGGTGGAGGAGCGACCGAGGACGAAGGTTGTCGGTGGGTGTTTTCGTGAGGTGGGATCGGGGGGGACCTGTTCCTAGGCGACAATTGTTGTTTTAACGTAGCAAAGATTTTCAATGGCGTGCGACCTCATTACTGAAATGGAACTCATTACCGTTATGTAAAAGCGTTTGCATTTTGTTATAATGTTATACGCTCGCTATAAAGGGACGCTTGCTAATGACTGCGAGTTATTCAGCTGCACGAACCTCTCGACGCCGCTACACTGCTTCGTGCAGAACCTATTGAACGTGAAAGTTGAAAATTGCGTCGAAGCCCTAGGGGTGAGTGGGAGGAAGAGAGAGAGAAGAAGAGCGGGAGAAGGGGGGGGGGAGGAGGTGGATTTGAATCGTAAGCCGAGACTCCCTTACCTCATCCTTGTACCACCCCCTATCCTCTTCATTCGAATAAGAAACTCAAAACCGAATGCCAAGGGTGCCCTCCTCCCCTCCACTCCGCCCCTGAGTTGTTAGCATCGTCATTCTTGCGAGCAGGAATTACGAATTTCTTTACAAGGAGCAAATCCTCGAGATGGCTACCTGTATCCATGCGTGTTATAAGTACGCAAAGCGTAAGGGAACATCAGTCGACTAATTGTATAAAATGTAAATTAAAATTAAAAGGCATTAAAAAAAAAGTTTCTTTGAAATTTAATGAATCGACGATCACAGCGCCTCTATCGGTCGCCCTCGACCCTGACTAACCTTCCTCCTCGTTGGGACTCGACGAGCGCCATTTGGCAGAGCTTCAACAATGCTCTTCGTGTACTCGCGTTAAATAACAATGGGTCAGAGAAGCGGAGGCTACTCGAAAACATTTGCCCATTTCCTCGTTCTTTGTTATGATTCGTTCACCCCACATAATGACACGGGCCACAGCCCAACGACTCTCTCTCTCTCTCTCTTATTCTCCCTATTCTTTTCCCATGGTCCTTTCATTTATTTATTTTTTTTTTTCTATACTTCTTCCTTCCTATCCCCCCCCCCCCTGGCACTCCATTTCCTTACAGTACGTCTCTTACTGCGAACACCCCCCTCCCCGTCCCTTCCCCATATATCTCGCCTGTGAGAGAAGCTAATTGCTCCCGACCGTGTTTAACGATAAAAATCAATTTACTTTCCCTCGGTATCCAGAAACACAAGCCAGCTGTTTAGCTGGACCTTGGACAGACTTCTGTTCGTCCCTCTAACTTTTTTTTTTTTTTTTTTTCAAAGCCTCTCCTTTCTTCACGGTCATCGAATCATTATCCGTACATTAGAGTCTGTTCGTACGCGCACTGCAGTGTTGTAAAGGGGGCTGCTTGTTGCGCAATGCCGAGCCCTACCCTCATTAGGTTAGGACAAATTAGCACACGAACGTAAACAAGGTACCCCCGTCTGTACTGTTCATACATACAGTATGGTATCTCCTTTCCGATGCCAACCCGCAGGCCAGTACGTAGTGCTTGTACTGCATTGATCTTGTATCGAGTAGCGGCCCAGTACTTCTCTAGGTATACACACATGTATCCGACGATGCGTTATAACCGACATTAAACTAGGATACTAAAGGGAAGCTTCCGGGACGCACTATTCTTGCCTGGTGGGTAAAGGAGGAAAGGAAGTGTAAAGATCGTAAACTGCGTTAGGCAAGATAAAAGAGTTACGAGAGATGAAAGAGGGCCATTATGCAAACGATATACAAAATGGACTTGGGGTGCAGAAGGAAGGGGGTCAATATTACCGGAGGGCCCGTTCGAGGGTTGCTGCGAATATATATATATATATATATATATACCATACCTGGTATAGGGGGCAGAGAGGGGGGGGGGGTTTGGGAATTCTTATTTTCTACTGTTTCTTTGTTGTATGTGTAATAGGTACATAACGGAGGTAATATAGGGAACGGGGATACTTTGATGTGCCACTGAAACGGCGTAAGGTGAATGGTGACGTCCGGGAAATTAGAACTGCCGTGACATATACCGGGGAGGGGAAGATGTCGGTAATAACTTGAAACTGAGGGATCGTCTTGGAGGGTGGAACGGTGGATGGAGCGGCAGGGTTCAAAAGGAGGTTCGTTATGGTAGCGGTGCGTGGGGTGGCGAAGGAGGAACTTCTGGAGGAAGGACAAGGGTGAAACCTCAAATCGGATTTCCAAAACACGCTTATATAAAATTCCTGGGTTAATTGTTGGGATAGAATAAAAAGGGGGGAGGACGAAGAAGAGCGTCGAGGGAGGGACGAGGGAGCGAGCGAGACTGCGGGTGCCGACCACATAACTTTGAGATTAATTAAATTTGAGCGCTGTTAAAAGGATTAATTAGTAGTACTTCTGCCTTAAGGAGGCTACGCCCGGGACAGAATTATACCGAGATGAAAGTTCTACGGGATGAGGAAAGGGTCCTGCGACGTGGCACGAGAGTCGAGCTCTATTTACGTTGCACTCGGCCAAGAAGACATACCAAGAATTCGTAGGAATCGTGCGCGAGTATAAATGTCTATATATAATAATTCAACTCTCTTTTCGTTTCGAGCATTTCCTTTTTGTAAATATATATAAGTATATACATTATATATATTTATAATGAGTAGACAGGCGGTGCTGCTGTAACATAAACACACACACACACACACACACACACCTCAAACAGTTAAAATACCTCGAATACAGGCATCTCTATAATCACCACGTATCAAATATCCCTCCCCAATAAAATCTCCACCCAATCAACCATCATCCAATCAATTGCCATTCCACCCAGTGGTATTCCCATATAAAAACAAGGAAAGCTTGTTACCGGCATCCGGGATTAATTCACAGAAAAAAAAAAAAAAAAAGTCATGCAATCGAGTCGTTTGACTTCCGATTTGGCGAGATTAAAGTCCGCGAGAGCGATGGAGAGGGAAAGAGAGAAAGAGCCGATCGTCGCCGGGTTAAGGGTCCGGAAACGTGGCTTAGGGGGGTTGACAAAGCGAACGAAGGCAGAAGGAAATACCGCACGGGGGTAAGGGTATCACCCGAGCAGCGTGCGTCTATACGGTTAGCGATGAGAGTACAGTGGTAGCGAGGAGGAAGGGGAGAAAGTGAGATGGAGAGAAAGTGAGGTGGCCGTACATCGAGGAAGGACAGAGAGAGAGAAAGAGAAAGTGAAGAGAGCGAGGTTCAAGGAGGCTTTCCAAGGTAGAGGGACGAAAAAGGGGTTGTGTGTAGGGCGAGATGGTGTGAGGACGGGACTATGAGGGGGGAGGTGGCATCCACAAGGTAGTATGAGGTGAATAACAGTACCGTATATACCTATATAGAAGGGTGGGTTAGGTCGCTCGTGCCGCGTGTCTGTCCCCGGGGGCTCAGCTGCCGCAGCTCCATGGTGATCGATGTCTCTACTCTCCGCAATTTGAACAATGTCTCGCTGTCTTGAGCGCACGCCATTCTTGGCATTCTCCAGTAAAATGAACGTTATACCGAGCAAGAACGATGTGGGTCCATTCTTATTTACTATTCCAGTTGAGGAATGAGCGGAGCGTTCTCTCTTTCCCTTGTGATGCTGATGCAACCAAGCCAAGCTAGATGCTGTACTCTTCAACTTCTCTCTCTCTCTCTCTCTCTCTCTCTCTCTCTCTTTCTCTCTCTCTCTCTCTCTCTCTCTCTCTCTCTCTCTCTCT